>CM076575.1:593320944-593485813 GCA_034641835.2 Pinus albicaulis
ATCCCACCATTTATTCCTACTTAAGTCTTTTAATCCAGGTTGAAGGAGCTAAGGGGGTTGAGTTGCAGACAAAGCCAAGGAGGGTGCATGGAATATAACTTGCTCAAGGTTCCCGATCCTGCATGTTCTTCCTATTGAAATTGAAGCATTTTTATCCCAGTTGAAGGAGATGAGGGGGAGCTGAACGGGTTGAGTCACATGAATAGTCAAGGAGGATGTAGGGGCTGTAGCCTACTCGAGTTTCTTCATCCTGTTGATTCTTCCTATTTAAATTGAATCCTTTTCATCCCGGTTGAAGGAGTGGAGAGGGGTTGAATTGTATGTGCAGTCAAGGAGGATGCAGGGAATTAGGTTAAGGGAACATGATAATGACTGGGTTAACTGGGTTTTCCTTTTATTTCAATTCGTAAGAGGTTTAGGGTTATAATACTTTGATCTATGACATATTTGCATGCCATCAATGGGTGTGCGGTCGGGGAATTTCCCATTCCAAAGTTTCCTCGAGTGCCATCGTGCCACTGTACGAACATGGTATACAGGATGAATATTGAGCCCCAACTTAGGAGTGTCAAGCTCATCAGTAATATAAAAAACCCTCATTTTAAAAAGTCCTCTTTTGTGAATTCAATCACTTGCTAGGAAAAATAATGAGAGGTGTTGGCTCATAAATTCCCCTTTCGAAGGCCCTTGCAATATTCTATTTTTCGGGTGCACTCATGTGGTATTATTGGCAAGAGAAATGAACATAGCTTTCACTCAAAGAATTCGACACGAGACAACTCTCCTATCTTCCCTTATTATTTGAGCCAATAAGAGTTGGGAGTAAAAATATATTACTCAATCTCGAATTGTAGGACCTTGTTCAAAGTAAAGATAATAAAAAACTCTGGGATTTGGATGAGATCATTACTCATTTCTAGTTCTCCCCAATATGAATGGGGGCGTCATCTAAAAAGACCAAAACCTACCATGAGTAGCATTAGGGTGCACCCTTTAGAAAGTCAGAGGTTTTATAATTTAGAGGTTTTTTGAGAAAAATATTGATGGGTCCCTATAATGCTCAAGATGGATCTGTTTGTGAAGACCAAGATTTAAACAACGATGACATGGCTCGTATCAGAGGAGAATGGAAATTTTGGCTCACACCTCCATAATATATTTGGCAGATAACTTGCTTGCCACAATACCAATGGCACACAACTCATTCATTAGTAGGGGACTTTCCTTACAAATATATAAGGAAACAACTACCGATATCACTCTCATTCGCCATCATTTACCATCACCCATGCGGCAGCAAGACTCAGAGGTATGGTGGGAAGTGATTTTCGGGCTTATATATTGCCATTAATTGGATGTCGGCCTTTGTTCTTTCTTTGATTTCTCATTTCCATATTTGTTTTGGGTTTCCTCTTGCTACAGAGTGCAGGGTTGGGTGTACATAGGATAAAATCTTGCGCCTTCCCCTTTGATTCAGATTTCAAGGGCCTGGTTTTTATTGGTGAGTAGATTTCCTGCCTTTACAATTGATTGAAGTAATAAATACAAGCCAATGTAAAAATTTTATATGCATCGAGAGATTTCTAGCGTTGAGAAGTTTAGGGATAAAATTATATTTTGTTGGTGTATATTATTCAGATTTCATTTTTTCCCTCATCCTTTCTCCTATATCTTTTCAACTAATTTTATTTGACTCGATCTCTCATGAAAACCTTTTTTTCTAGAACTTCTACTAGTTTTGGAACAAAGTATTTCCTTTGGTGCGTGCCATTAACATTTTGGGTATATTTTAGTGCATCCAGGTGATGTTGTACATATCCAAGGTTTTTATATGTGTCTTTATGAAGATTGTATTCAATTTGACAAGTATCATTAAAGCTTTCATCTATCCATATTTAATGGACATGGTGCATAAGCCTTAAATCTACTCCCAAAATTTTAGGCCCTTCTTTTATTAGCTTAGCTAGGTTTGGATTGGTTTTCCTTTAAGATTTATTTCCTCTTAGGTTATGATCCAATAAAAAATGGTGGTAGTTTCCTCTTATTTGAATGGAGGACTTACCATTCAATATGTAGGTGGTTTTTTGTTGTAGATGCACAACATGTATGTCCTTTTCTCCTCCAATATATTTAAGCTCAAACGTCATATTTGCAATGTTCATTACAAACCTCTAATTTATTACAAAGCACATTTAGCTTGTCTATATATCATTGAGCTTCTCGTCTATTAAAATTTCAAATATGGAACAAATCCTTCAATAATTTTTTTTTTATACCCATTGGAGAAAATCTTGTTATATTTTTGTTTTGAATGACGCAGTTTGATCCGTCCATTTCTTCCTGTTACAATTTGCAGGAGGTTCTTGATCCCACCATTTCTTCCTATTTAAGTCTTTTAATCCAGGTTGAAGGAGCTAAGGGGGTTGAGTTGCAGACGAAGCCAAGGAGGATGCATGGACTACAACTTTCTCGAGGTTCGCGATCCCGTCTATTCTTCCTATTGAAATTGAAGCCTTTTTATCCCAGTTGAAGGAGATGAGGGGTAGCTGAGCGGGTTGAGTCACAGGAATAGTCAAGGAGGATGAAGGGATTGTAGCTTACTCGAGTTGCTTCATCCCATCGATTCTTCCTATTGAAATTGAATCCTTTTCATCTCGGTTGAAGGAGTGGAGAGGGGTTGAGTTGTATGTGCAATCAAGGAGGATGCAGGGACTGAGGTTAAGGAGGATGATAATGACTGGGTTAACTGGGTAATGGTGCAATTCAACCTAGTCATATATGCAAGGTTTCTTTTCTTCATGAAGTCGAATTAGATCTACTTTCATCCACACATGTTAATTATTACAATGGGAAAGGAAAATATTGAGAGGTGGTGTAGTCAAAAGGGATTATTATTGGCAGATTTCATGTTTCAACCATTCAAACAGTGAACAATCTTGGAGAGGGTGTGCTCAAGGAGGATAATTCTAGGCAATGTTTGTATTTCATCGATACAAACGACAATCAATAGATATATATGGTTACTAAATGAAAACAACAAGTTATTACAAAGGGACACCCTTTTGAACTATTTCTAGTAGGTTGGAAATTCATAATAAGAAAAAAATAGATATCATGGAGAAGCAGTGCCATGATGTTGTGTTGACTTGTTGCTCATACATTTAATGCATTATCATGAGTATTACGTGCTAAAACAACACATATTTTAGAAGACATGCACCTCACTAAAGATACTTTCAACATATTTGTCAATTATAGGAAAAACATTAGCTACGAAGTGTTTTGAGCAGGTGTGTACTTTCAACAAACCTAGTTTTGAAAGAGAGAAAATTCACTAGAGAGGAATTGTGACATCCAAAATGATCTAGCACACAAGCCTTTAACCCACAATTCGATCCTCTTCTCTTTCCTCAACTACATTATCTGTCCTCCTATCCTGTTCTATAAAGGAGAGGTGCAAATCCTCATTCTAGAGGGTGGATTTACTTACAAAGGTGTCAAGAGCTTCTCATCACCTACCCTCATCCATTTTAGACTTGAGATCACTTCCACTACTGCATGTAAGAACTTGATAGGGTAGCTCATGGTACAATGTCTTTATGATTTACTTTCTAACACTTCGTTCACATATCAAATGGATTCTAATATGCTTATTTTATAGCTCTTTGAGTTCATGTGGTTGTTTTGTATATGTTATCATGCTACAAGGATTGTGTTGTCATTAAAGTGCACTTATTTAAATTTTACTTTCATACAAGGTGCATATTCTTTGCTTCTTTTCCATCTAATCACTACACATATTTTAATTAAGAAACTCATCACATCCCTCTATAATCTAAATTGTACTTTAATCTCTATCCTCTTTAAAACACTCAAAAACAACATTTTATGTTGGATTATTTTAAACTTACACCTAAATTATGCACAAACATCTTAAAATAATCCTTGTGAATAAAAAAAAATAGTAATGCTCTATTTATAAAACTAATAAATGATTAAACAACCATAACAATTATATCACTACTCCACATAACAATTATATCACTCTAAAACAATTTTTTTTAAGGCTTAGTAATATTTTGTTTTAAAATCCTAAATTATTATTTTAGTTTAATTTTTATATCACTCTAAAAGATTTTTTTTAAGGTCGATTAATATTTTGTTTTAAAATCCTAAATTATTATTTTAGTTTAAAAATGAAAACTATTTTAATTATGGTAAGTTAGAAATTAAGACTAAGGCCGACTAATATTTTGTTTTAAACTTCTAAATTATTATTTTAATTTAAAAATTAAAACTATTTTAATTAAAACAATTCATTCGAGCGGTAGAATGACGAAAACTATTAGAGATTAAAGCAATTCGTCGTTCGAGCGGCAAAATGACAAAAACTATTAAAAATTAAAACAATTCTATTTTGATAATTTTAAAACTATTAGAAATTAAAACAATTCTTTCGAGCGGAAAAATGACGAAAACTATTAGAAATTAAAACAATTCGTCATTCGAGCGGCAAAATGACAAAAAAGAAAAGGGGAAGTAGACACGATGAAGGTTGGAGACTAGTCGACTCTTCAGAAGAAGCATTATTACATTGTTTTCCCTCTCTAATCTATGAGAAGGCCAACCTCACCTCCTTGCAGGGGTTTTGATAGGGCTAGCCTTGCCTCCATTTGTAGGGGTTTTTAGGGACAATGCCAACCTCGCCTCGCCTCCAGTGACAGGGCCAACGTTGCCTCTTTTTGCAGGGGTTTTGATAGATCTAGCCTTTCCTCTTGCCTCCATTTTCAGGGATTTTGTTAGGGTTTCGAAGGTAGTATTAGGTTCTGTTAGATCTTGCAAAGTCGAGCCGAAAGAGGTACAATGAGAAGCAGCAAAGGTAAACAAGTGCATTTTATATGTTTTTCTGCGGGCCTCTGTTTTATTTTCTTTATTTATGTGTGATGTTATCTGATCTTTTCGAATGTTATCTCCATCTGTGTTTAGTTTCTGGCAATTATAATCCGTGGTAGTTCCACATGGCAATTTTGGGATTAAATGTATTGTTGTTCGATTCGGTGTTATCTGTTTGTTTTGGTCTATTCATTTCAAATGTTGAAATCTACAAGAATAATCTTAACATATGCTATCTACCTCTCAAAACACCATACAGGGTTCAATATCACAGGCTGCAAACAGTTTCCAATGGGGCTTGTTGTAATTGACAAGATGACTCCATTTACCATAGCTTTATTTCCTTTAATTGTGTGATCTAACACTATGCTGTGAGTGAAGATTTCAATCTTTCTTCTGTGCAATTCTGCAATATTTTTTATCAAAATTTGAACTCAGATTTAAGTCTGAACCCGGAACACATGTGAGTCACTGAGTAGCATATACTTGTCTTCCTCAGTTATAAATTATAGAACGATTGATATTTTGTTAATGGTTTTGGAGGCCTTGAACTTCTTAATGCGAGCTATAATCTTATGCGTTTAGTCCCAATCGTATGAAATTATTTGTTAAATCAAAACGAATTTTGTTTTTGCTTAGTCGTTTTGCAAAGTTCCCTCAAACTGGATGCCCTCCTGAAATTCAACACAATGCGTGTCTTATTAGACATGGACATGTGCCTATTTCAGGGATTGTGGACACCATTGATATAGGCATATTGATCTGCAATGGTTCGCTTTAAGTTAGATTGTTGTGACTATAGTCGAAGAAGTCAAGATCGATGAGGGAACCGTGGTAGAAAAGGTGGAGACGGTGGAAGAAACTACAACCGATCTGGACAGGAAAAATGTCATGACAGTAGAAGTGACGGAGACTGTAGTGGAGCCCGAGCCCACAAAATAATGAGGAAATTATCCTGTTACGGCACAGGGTTCTCGTTTGTATATTATTGGTTTGAAAATTCATCTTATGTTTTATGTATATGCACAACATCATTTTTTATATGTGAGTTTGGTCGTCTATGTGGGATTGGTATGTCCCTCAGAAATTGTGAAGATTCCTTCAGTTATTCCACATGTGACATGGGGGTTTGTATTATTAATTTCAATCATTGGAAATAAACTCATCCTATTGCATTTCAATTCTTGTCTGGTCGATGAAAATTACATCACCATCATAAATTTTAATGTGATTCAAGGTACGCTTTTGCACCTTATTTAATGCAGAGTCTGGCTCGTTAAAAGCTGGTCCTGTGTGTAATCACTGTAATGTTTTCAATCCATTGGATTATTAGGAACTGAAAGTCCCAGAGTACCACATATTTTCCAAATGAATGACGGTCTTCTTGTTCCAACCTCTGTTTTAAAAAACAGCTGATTCGAATCCGACCAGGCCTGGTCGACCGAGCCATTAGCCTGGCCGGTCCGATCAGGTACAAGAAACAGCCAGTTGGCCGGTTTGTTACCGAGCCGACCGATTTTTGTACCGGCTCGGTAACAAACCGGCCGACCAGGCCTGGCCCGAGTTAACTCAGCCGAGCCAATTCTGCCGGCCGGTGGGCCCAAAAACTCGCATTTTATGGACTTGAAACCGGATTTTATTATGCTGTTAGGTTTGTTTGAGGTTTTATAACCCCTCCCCATGCAATTTTTCCAACCCTGGGGGTACTGCCCTGCAAAATAGCTAAATAGATGGTTTTTATGATATTTGTAGAATTTTTTATTTTTTTGCAGATATAGATATCCTATTTAGATGACGTGCAGGGTTTTCTAAGCTTAGATGCCAATTTTAACTGAATTTTTTTGGTTGGAAATTTTCTATACATAGATGCCAATTTTAACTGACTTTTTTGTTGTTGGAAATCATTGACTCAGTACATTTACATTCTTTTTTAAACATTTACATTCTTGTTAAGGCTGGGGATCCCAGATCTAAATTGTTGGTAATATAAGACTTAGATGCCAATTTTAAATGACTTTTTTTAGGTTGGCAAGTTTCTAAGCTTAGATGCCAATTTTAACTGATCATTTTTTGGTTGGCAATCATTGATTGAGTAAATTTAAACTCATTTTTAACGCTAATTTATAAGCTTAGATGTCAATTTTTTTTGGCAATCATTAACTGAGTACATTTAAACTTTTTTTTAAGGCCAAAGGATCGATTTGGGGATCCCAGATCTAAATGGTTGGTAATATAGGGTTGGAATAATCCAACTTTGATTTTCGATCATACAAGAAGGTTATTTTGGAATAGATTTTGAGAATAATATTTTAGTATTTAATGGAGAGGAATAAAGTTAATGGTTTGATCTAGCATCATGTAGGCTTCCATGTAGGCTTCCTTGGTAAGAGTAGGCGTTTATGTGATGCTTGGGCCAATTTCCTTTTGAAGTCGTCATATTTTGGTCCAGAACATTCAAGGAACAAAAGGCTATCTAGCATCATGATTCACAAATATCCCAAGACTGGTGCAACTATTCACCTTGACATGTTCCCACTAGTCAAACAAAAATAAAACGGGATAGCTTCGTATGAAGAAGCCACAGCTAGCAAAAGTTGGAATTTCAGAAAGACAACTCTGATCTAATAGAATATTAAACAATGAAAATTGCAGAAATGCCGTAAAATACTGTGATTCGGCACTTGCAATTAAATTCATCTTCAACAAATCACAAGATGTCAAAAAAATTAGTTGAACATATTATAACTCAAATCTAATGGCAAACCAACCTATTTTATGGATGCTTATTATACCAACATTTGGTGTCAGAGCCTGATTGGGCTTGACTTCCTAGAATGTTCTAGGAATATGAGAAGGGACCTGTTGCTTCCCACCAATAAATCCAGTAACTCCAAAGTATATTTCGATTTGAAGGAGAGGAGTAAGGTCAAAGTGAAAGGGGAGAGCAAAGAGATGTATAAGAGGCGACCATTGTTGCAGATCATGACAATACAAATCCATGGAAGCTACTCCATATTCAGATAAAATGTGCCTATGATATGTTCTTGGAGTACATTTGCAGGACTTATCTGGAGGCAAATGCATTTCTACAGCCTTTGGATTCTTACAGAATTTTGAAAGAAATAAAAAAAGACGACCTTGCTAAGCCAATAATTCATGTTTCCCATTGCTCGCAAATGCCTAAGCTCTGCCACGTGCTTTGAAATAATCAAAAAATAATAGATGTTGTGGAAAAATTGGTTACTAGTGGAAGGTAAATCGATGTTGTTCTATATAGCACAGTCGTAGGATCAATTAATCAAAGAAAAGTTATTTTCATTTGTTTAACTAGTGCATTAAGTTGAATGAAGACTTGTTTCGGTCAATTAGTTGGATATTATGTGCCGAGGTAACCCATTGAGCGGTTCATGTTTGAGAGAGACCTAGCACTCATGATTCCTAAAGAGGAGTAGCCATCTTTGCTTTCACATTTCTGCTTGTGGCATTCAATATAATGATGCTATAGTTTGAGAATGAAGTAGGCAAAGATATGGGGGTTTTTATGGAATTTTATGCACCATGGCGTGGAGTAACATGAAATTGTTGAGTTTTATATTAATGCACAAAGTAACTTTTCAAGTGATCCAACGAGGTCAATAATGATTATTTAATTGTTTTCAAAATGAAGGCGTGAGTTTTCAATGATCTGCTTGAAAGAGGTCGTCCCATAGAACAAGACAATGCTACAATGTGGGGCAAAGCACTGTGAAGGGGAAATCTTTGCGGATTGGACAACTTCCATTGCTGTTGTAGAAGATTCATCACATGTGCATAAGAAAAATCATTATACCATCCTAAACCTCTAGTCTCAACAAACAGGCCAGAACTAGATGCCCTGCTGAAATTCAACACAATGTGTGTCTTATTAGACATGGACATGCGCCTATTTTAAGGATTATGGGCACCTATGATATAGGCATATTATACTCAGCTTGAATATATACTGTACTCTTCCATTAATTTCGTAAGCAACACATTGTTAAGAGTAAGATAATTGTCAGTTGGAATGATTAACAAGTCATAACAAATAATGTTGAGAGATAGTTAAAGCCATCTGGGTGATTGTTGTACATATTTTTAAGCAACATATTTTTAGATACCCACTGGTGGAAGATGAAAACCACTTATATTGGTTCTCATTGCAGCACCCTGTTCTACAAACAAAGAAGCCATTTGGGTGAACACAGCTGAGTAAATAATTGTGCATAGCTAAATGGGTAGCATACGCAATATGCACTTCACTTCCTCCACTTGAGACACACTGCAGAGCCTCCAGGTATTGTGTGCCTTCATCTGAGTTATGTCATCCTCTATTAATGTTGCTGCCTTGTCAAGAAACCTATAAACCCAATAAATGAACTTTTGAATAGTAAATAAATAATTTTATGTATTCTTAAAGACTTTTAAAAAAATCAAACCAAATGCAAAGGTTGGAACAAGGAAATCCAGTAGTAATCAAGAACCTGAACTCTTCACTATGCAATATCTTCTTGCTGACCCCATTGCTGACTCCTTTCTTGGAAACTCATAAAGCTTGTTGCCTTGTAATGGAGCCCTCAGATTCCATTTCCTAATTGCTGCAACAAAAACTTGAGCAAGACAAGGCATGGGATTACCCCTGGGCCTAAAATGTCTGTAACAAGTTGTTCCTACTAGAAATATAATGAGAGATAATGTTGTTGACCCAATGGCCATCCAAAAATCATTCTTTACTCCTTAAAAAAACAAGACATCATGTACAATATTACCCAATGCCAAACGTATAATTTATTATACAGTCAAAATCTAATCCTTTAGTCCTTCAACATTAACAACACTTTTCATATGAAGGAGGAATTTTATGAGATCACCTCCTTTGTTACAACAACTTGATCCATGAAATTGTGATGTTTCTGCCCTTTCTTTTTCATTCCTTAGGAAGTGTTCTCTCTATCCATGTGAGAACCCTGTAATTATAAACATTGAGATGTAGTAAGAGCTGGTTACTATCAAATGATCAAAATTTTTGAATTTGTGATAAAAAATCCCCTAGAACAACCTCAATGTAACCTAACAACTTAAAGGCCATTTTCAAGGGATTCTATACCTGATTAAATGGTGTGTCTGAACTTCACAAGTAAAGCAGATTGGTAGGAAACAAATTTTACAACTAAACCTATACTGCACATTTTTTACCCATAAAGCCTAAAGCGAAAGTGTTTTTTTCATCATAAATGTGAAACTTTTTATAGGTTAGAGTATACATGAAAAGATGTTTCAAAACTCATGAGTTATAGAATACAACTTATTTCCTTATTCCTTATTTTCAACTCCAGAAAATAACAACCATGGTTATGAGCCTGGATATACTATTTGCAAAAAACACTCAAAAAAATGCTAAATGGTAAACCTAAAAAACCAGTGCATAGATTGTACTCGGAATCTTGGAGATCTTGCCCAATTCTTGAATTGAAATATCTATGAGAATTAACAGGCAACATCTCCCACGTTACACAGAGTGCTCCGTCTACAACTTACAGGTTACCATTAACTCAAGTAAAGCTCAAAATGACACGGTATTATCAACTTTTCCCACAGCGACCTAATGCAGAGATTCCTCCTGTCACTTCAAATTTATGAATGATACAAATCCAGGGCATAAAGTGAGACAACAAAAAGAGAGAACATGGCGCATGAGGTCCCATATATTTTGTTTTCTAAGGTAGATTTCTGGTTGGAATTTGGTAAAAACTTTTCAAAAAATTAGAATGGTGAAGTGTTAGAAATAATTTTTTTTTAATTATGGAAATAGATTTAATACTATTTTTGAAGAGAAATTAAGCAACATATTTTTTTTTATAAATGTAGAAGAGATAAAAAATCAGTGTTATAAGGGAGTTGTAGCTACATAGTGGTAATTGTCCTTGGGCTTTTCCATTTTGATCTTTCATAAAATCTTGTATGGTTTTTTGTTAGGAGTCTATCTATGTTTTTGAGTTTTGTATGGATCCAGCAGTGAGAGTCTATAGTGTGAGAAGAAGGATCCAACAATGAGACTCTGGTTTGAAGTTGGGTTAACATAATCAAAGGTTAAATATTTGTGTGGCTTGATCCTGCACTGAACTGAGTATGCTTTATATTAACTTTTGAAATGGTGATGGGCCTTGATGTTACCATATGTAGGAATCTTAGGTCCATTCCATTACACCTTTGCAAGCTATTGTACAAGAGTTTGGCACTAAAAGATACATTCATTCAGGCTATTTCACTTTGGAACAAAAATAAGGACTAAGAAATCTCATAGAAGGCTTAAAAGTTATCTGTTGTCTAGAACAAATTCCATAAGCAGTGCCTGATAATGTGCCAATGCAGTGCCTGATAATTTCATCAGCGGTGTACCTATGGCTGAGAGGGGTTGGCTTGGTGATCCGAGGATCAGTATAAGGGCCTGGCTGGGCAATACCTAGAGATAAAATTGACTAAGTTATACTTAAATTTATAAACTTTTTCTTTCTTAATTTTTTTAAAGAGATCCTTGAATAACCATTCCATTATTCTTGTTCATATGGACTTCCTAAAGCTTTTAGAGTTTTTGGTTTCAAAGGGACAAATGGACTGCCATAACTCCTCACATAATTCTTTAAAGGGTGCTAGCTCAATGGAAGAGCACCTGCCATGCAGGAGGTTGGTGGTTCGATTCACTGTACCCTAACATGAATTATTCAATGATATTGTAGTTTTTTTTAATTAAATATTTTTATATTGATTTATTTTAATTCCAACTATTGTTTTTGGAGAGACAAATGAAATTGTCTCATAAGAGACAATAAATGAAAATCTCTCTAGAGAGACAAAAATGAAAGTGTAGAGACAAAAATGGAACTGTCTTTGGAGAGACAAAAATGAAATTGTCTCTGCAGAGACAAAAATGCTTGTGTTATATATTGTCTTTATAGAGACAATATTTTAAGACAATTTAATTTTAAGACGATTTAATTTGAGACACCCGCTTAAAGACAATATTTAAGACAATACACAAGTTTTCTTTTGTCTCAAGTTAAGACAATTTACCCAAAAATTGTCTTAAAACCCTCCTTTATGTTGTAGTGAATGTAGCCAAGCACAAAAAAAGCTACCATAGTCTTATTGTACACAATGAATTAAAATTTTTGGATGTAACTATGAGATACTTCAATTGTATTAATACATTTGATATTAATTAAATATATTTATGGTAATTGGATTTAAGCATAAGAAAATGGTCAAAATGTTCTTTTTGGTAATAAAATCAAACTCTTCCCAGGATACTCACCACATGCAATATATAACCTTTCTAAATAAAGGAGGTTATTTTTTTTTGCACCATTTCATATTTTATGGTGCTTTGCACCATATACAATTTTATTATAATAATAATAATAAATGTATTTTTTTGCACCATTTTTTATTTTATGGTGCTTTGCACCATATACAATTTATTATTATTATAATAATTTTGATATTTTTATGATAAATTTTTAATTTTTGTAAAATTGGTTTTGGTGCTTTGCATCACAATATCTTGATCCACGTCAAATTGGTTTTTGGTGGTTTGCCCCATACACCATGGAATGCCACATATGCATTTAACACCAAATTTAACATTTTTTACTAAATTCACTTTTGCACCAAAAAACATAGCACCACTTGCGTATCTCCACATTATCACCACTTTTGCACCACTATTTTAAAAGTAAAGATTTCTCAAATCCTTTACAAATTGTGGTGCTAATGTGTGGCTAAATGACCCTTCTTCTTGTCGTGAAAACATAGGGAATAGCCTTTGTATAATACACTGATTTTATAAATTATTTACAATAATTTTTAAGATTAAAAACATAATGATAATTTCTTTTTAGTATTTGTTAAAGTAAATGAAATCGTATAGTATTATATAATACGTAAAATAATATTTTGTTTTATGCATAAGATTAAGGTTATTGCTATTTAATAAGATGTTAATTTAAGATATATAATTTAGGTTGGAATTTCAATAGGATAAAATATTGATTTGACTGTTGATTCTCTTTTGCTTTAAACCATTGTATCTACTTTTGATTATATTTCTACTTAGTTTCCAAATTACATTGGAAGTAGACTATTGTTTTTTATCATACTGCTACTCCCTGAGTGTAAAAATGAAAAAAAAAAAGAACATTGGAAGTTGAACCCAATGTTCAGCAGATTGTACTTTATATTTATATCATATTTAATCGAATGGAAATTCATTCTTATTATTTTATTCTGGTTTGCACATTTCAGCAATGGCATGAAAGCAAGTCTTGATCAGAAACGGGTAAAATCTCCCCCTTTTTCTAAGTTTGTCAGATCTGCAACTCTGAGTAGTATTGAAACCCTTGGTTGTTTCTGTTCCTTGCTCTTACATTCTCGCATGACTGTTTTGATGTGTATGGATAGTTATGACTCTGCCAATTTTTTGATAAACGATGGTCGTTCTGTTTTTTGGACTGATTTTGGTTGAGTCGCCCTTTCAGGGCAAGGAGTTGTTTGCTGCATTTCTTTCAAGATTCTCAAGTGTGAGCCCAACCTGTTTCACACAGGAATGAAGGATCGTGAAGGACTCCGACATAATCTCCTACACATTCAGGAACTGCAACTCCTCCCGCTCCTTGTCCTGCATCTTTGCTCGCTTAGACGATTCTAACTCGCTCTATACTTAGGTGATTCTAAGTTTTGAACCTGTAGGGATGGGCCTGTAGGAGATGTTGGAATATTTGAAAATTCCAGAACAACAATGGAGAAAGTAATACTCTCCTCTTTAACACAGAGAAATTAAAAATTTCTTGATAGGAGACAGAGTTTCCACTTGAAAACAAACTTCTATTCCTTAAAAAAATTATTACAATGCTTCCTCACTGAGAGGGATTTCAAAATATGACTGCTACAAACGCAGTGCATAAAACAAACTCACTGTCTCTCTGTAATACGCACTACTGTATAAAATTACATTCACTGTGTATATGTAAAAACAAAACAACTACATTGCTGTGTAAAAATTTCCGCACTGCTGTGCATATACAAAAAACATTACATTACATTCGGGCTCTTAAACTTTTATATGCCTCAGCACTTTACATATTACAAAAAACTATATTAAAATTAAAACTAATTTTAAATCTAAAATGTATTGCCCTTTCGGGCCCACCACACTACAGTGCGCATATGTTATAAACTGCTCCAAGGTTAGAAAACCTTTTGCGCTATATAAAACATTTAAAACGCAAACCTTAATAAAACTTAAACCCCGGACTTCAAACGGTAATTAAACCAACCTGCATAAACCATTTCGCGTTACAAAAGAGCCCGCTGACGTCAGGGCCTTTGTGATGCGAAATCCCAATCAAATGCGCCATATAAAAATTTCGGGTCTGATTTGGACTTGCTGACGCAAGCATATTTTGTGACCTGAAATCCCAATCAAATCCGCCCTAAAACATTTCAGGTCCAGATTTCTCAACTGCGTGAACAACCAAACAAAACCCGCTCGAATCAGGTGCTGCCATGTGTCTGCTGACATGACGGTTGACTTGGCGTTGGGGACCATGGTTCTGTGGGAGCTGTCTGTCGTCGTGGCCGTGGGGACCACCGATCCTTTAAACCAATACTATCTCTCACGTTCACAAAATCAAAACACTGTTGTTTTATAAAAGGAAACTCCTTCCACGTTCAAACATAATGTTCTATTTCCAAAAGTTTAATGCTCTATATTTTGAATGTACAGAGGCCTGTCAAAAAGATTGCGAAAGGACAGTAAGGGGTTTTTCAAAAATCGATTTTTCACCATTTTAGAAACCGGATTTTTGCCAAAGCCCTTCAAACAAACATAGCAAGCGGCTCTGAGTATATTACTGTTGAAAGTAACATTTCAACACTCCCCCTTACGTTGAACTGCTGGGTTATCAGTCATACCCAGGCATTTCCTCAAAAACTCAAAACTTTTCTGTCCCAATGGCTTGGTCAGAATGTCTGCAAACTGCTCCTGAGTTTTGTAGTGTTCTAAAACAATTTCTCCATTGTTTACCAATTCTCTGATGTAATGAAACTTTGTGTCAATGTGTTTCGTTCTCTTGTGAAACACAAAATTCTTAGATAATGCAATAACTGAGCTATTGTCACAATAAATCATTGTTCCTCTTACCTGCTCTCGGCATAAACTCTTTAACATCCTCCTCATCCAAATTGCTTGACAAGCTGATGTTGTAGCTGCCACATATTCTGCCTCTGCTGTAGACAATGCTACAATAGGCTGTTTTTTAGAAGCCCATGAAATGGCTCCTGAACCCATGTGAAAAACATAACCGGAAGTGCTCTTCCGATCATCTACACTTCCAGCCTAATCACTGTCAGTGTATCCAACTAAATCTAAATTTTCTGAAGCAGTATATAAAATGCCATACCTTTTGGTTTCTCCATGAATCTGGAAATCAAACTAACAGCATGCATTATGTCGGGCCTAGTTGCAGTCAAATACATGAGGCTGCCAACTATGCTCTTGTACAAGCTAGGATCAAAATCCTTGCTGTTGTCCTCTCTGCTGAGTTTTAATCCCATCACTGTGGGAGTGATTTCTGCTTTTCTCTCCTGCATATTAAATCTTTCCAGCACTTCATTAACATATTTTGCCTATGAGATAAAAATCACATTTTCATATTGTTCTACTTCTATTCCTAAGAAGTATTTCAACAAACCCATGTCAGTCATTTCAAATTCTTCTTTCATGACTGTTTTAAAATTTTCAATAAGGTAATCATCATTACTTGTGAAAATAACATCATCAACATATAAAACTACAATCAACATTTTACCATCCATTTCTTTGATGTAGAGGGTGGGTTCTCCCTCACACTTTTCAAATTCATTTTCCAGTAGATAGGAGTCTATTCTACTGTACCACGCTCTTGGCGCTTACTTCAGCCCATAAAGAGCTTTCTTCAACTTTCACACTTTGTGCTCTTGGCCTTTCTTTTCATAGCCGAGAGGTTGTTCAATGTAAACCTCTTCCACTAACACTCCATTTAGGAATGCTGACTTCACGTCCATTTGGTAAACTTTCCACTTGTTTTGTGCTACTATGGACATCACTGCTCTCACGGTTTCCATTCTAGCAACCGGTACGAAAGTTTCCTCATAATCTATCCCATGCTTCTGCTTATACCCTTTGACAACAAGTCTTGCCTTGTGTCTCTCTATTTTTCCTTCAGCATTACTCTTGGTCTTGTAGACCCATTTAACTCCAATGACATATTTACCTTTTGGGAGTTCAACCAAATCCCAAGTCTTGTTTCTTTCTATGGCATTTATCTCATCATCCATAGCTTCTATCCATTTCTTATCCTTAATAGCTTCTTCAAAGTGGATAGGGTCATCAACATGACAATATAAAGCAAACAAAGAATTGATACCTTAATTTTCTGCCTCTTGTTCATAAATTTCATTCAAATTTCTGAACTTCTTACCTCTTTCATTAGGTGTGCAAGTGCTTGAAGAAGCACTTGAATTTCCCCCTTGTGGTGTGCTTGGAGAAGCACTTTCATTTCTTATCAAGGGTGTGCCTTGTTGCTCTTGTGTTGGTGCTGTTGTTTGGGGATGTATTTCAGCCAACTCATCATCATTTTCATCCTAAGATAAACAGTGTTTAACATTCACTGTTTTCTCTATGCTTCCATCCCAAGCTTCCTCTTCAATAAACTGAACATATCTGCTCACAATAAACTTCTTGGTGGATGGGTTGTATAACTTGTAAGCCTTGGATTCCTCAATGTATCCAATGAAAATACATTTCTCCCCCTTGTTGTCCAACTTCTTCCTTAGCTGATCTGGTATGTGTGCATAAGCCACACATCCAAAAACCTTCATGTGTGTGACACCTTGCTTTGTGCCACTCCATGCCACTTCCGGAACTTTGTTCATAACTGCTTTTTTAGGGCACCTATTCAAGATGTACTGATTTTGTAGGGAAGATTGTACTTTATATTTATATCATATTTAATCGAGTGGAAATTCATTCTTATTCTTTTATTCTAGTTTGCACATTTCAACAATGGCATGAAAGCAAGTCTTGATCAGAAACGGGTAAAATCTCCCCCTTTTTCTAAGTTTGTCAGATCTGCAACTCTGAGTAGTATTGAAACCCTTGGTTGTTTCTGTTCCTTGCTCTTACATTCTTGCATGACTGTTTCGATGTGTATGGATAGTTATGACTCTGCCAATTTTTTGATAAACGATGGTTGTTCTGTTTTTTGGACTGAATTTGGCTGAGTCGCCCTTTCAGGGCAAGGAGTTGTTTGCTGCATTTCTTTCAAGATTCTCAAGTGTGAGCCCAACCTGTTTCACACAGGAATGAAGGATCGTGAAGGACTCCGACATAATATCCAACACGTTCAGGAATTGCAACTCCTCCCGCTCCCTATCTTGCATCTTTGCTTGCTTAGACGATTCTAACTCGCTCTATACTTAGGTGATTCTAAGTTTTGAACCTGCAGGGATGGGCCTATAGGAGATGTTGGAATATTTGAAAATTCCAGAACAACAATGGAGAGAGTAATACTCTCCTCTTTAACACAGAGAAATTAAAAATTTCTTGACAGGAGACAGAGTTTCCACTTGAAAACAAACTTCTATTCCTTAAAAAAAAACTATTACAATGCTTCCTCACTGAGAGGGATTTCAAAATATGACTGTTATAAACGCAATGCATAAAACAAACTCACCGTCTCTCTGTAATACGCACTACTGTGCAAAATTACATTCACTGTGTATATGTAAAAACAAAACAACTACACTCCTGTGTAAAAATTTCCGCACTGCTGTGCATATACAAAAAACATTACATTACATTCGGGCTCTTAAACTTTTATATGCCTCAGCACTTTACATAATACAAAAAACTATATTAAAATTAAAACTAATTTTAAATCTAAAATGTATTTCCCTTTTGGACCCACCACACTACATCGTGCATATATTATAAACTGATCCAAGGTTAGAAAACCTTTCGCGCTATATAAAACATTTAAAACACAAACCTTAATAAAACTTAAACCCCGAACTTCAAACGGTAATTAAACCAACTTGCATAAACTATTTCCCGTTACAAAAGAGCCCGCTGACGTCAGGGCCTTTGTGACGCGAAATCCCAATCAAATGCGCCATATAAAAATTTCGGGTCCAATTTGGGCTTGCTGACGCAAGCGTCTTTTGTGACCCGAAATCCCAATAAAATCCGCCCTAAAACATTTCGGGTCTGGATTTCTCAACTGCGTGAACAACCAAACAAAACCCGCTCCAATCAGGCGCTGCCATGTGTTTGCTGACGTGACGGTTAACTTGGCATTGGGGACCACGGTTCTATGGAAGCTGTCTGCCGTCGTGGCCATGGGGACCACCAGTCCTTTAAACCAATACAATCTCCCGCGTTCACAAAATCAAAACACTGTTGTTTTATAAAAGGAAACTCCTTCCGCGTTCAAACATAATGTTCTATTTCCAAAATTTTAATGCTCTGTATTTTGAATGTACAGAGGCCTTTCAAAAAGATTGCGAAAGGACTGTAAGGGGTTTTTCAAAAATCGATTTTTCACCATTTTAGAAAGCGGATTTTTTCCAGAGCCCTTCAAACAAACATAGCAAGCAGCTCTGAGTATAGTACTGTTGAAAGTAACATTTCAACAGGAGAAGGGCCGTTAATCGTCTCATTTTCTGTGCCGACCTAGATTTCCACTAAACACATTAATCCCTTAAACTGTAAATAATTCCCTTCTCTTAAGGAGGATTGACGACGGGAACATTTCTTCCACCGCCCTAGTTGCACAAATCGATTTTATACTTCAAAGGCCCATCAAGCTTTGATTTACTGGTTATAACGTAAACCACGTCCATTGAATCCTTGAAATTTCAAATCAATTTTAAGCTTGAATTCTAATCGATTGAGCACACAATTTTTGACCATCGAAACCCATCCTAAAAAGGAGGTGAATTGGAAATTTGGACTGCTAATACTGAATGATACATCAATTTTATTGTGGATTTAATGACACAAGAAAACCTTGTTGGCTTCTATGGAAAAATCCTTTCCATCTATGGGGACCACTTGATTTTCAGTTTTCGGTTTGTGGTCTTTAGAGAACCTTTTGTTGCATATGGATTTAGTCACGAGAAGCACACTATTGATGATATAATATTTGAAGCTAAAAGAATCCATGGAATTATGGAAGCATAAGGAGAACATTTCAATAATTGAAGCTAAAAGAATCCACGGGCATATGGAACCCTAAGGAGACAACTTGTTGGGAAAGATAATAATGATCCAACAAAGATAATAATGATAATTTAAAAATAGTGTGTTTTTTAAAGTTTTTTTTAAAGTTATATTGTTTTGCAAAAGGGGTGTGCGTTTTTTTTTTTTTGGTTAGTTTGTTTGTCTGTTTTTTTTCTTTTTTTTTCTTGAGAAGTATATATCTATGTTGAGTTTGCCACACGGAGAATTATAGTATTTGATCTTCATCTATGTGAGCTTTGTGGAAATATTTTTTCCCTTTCACCTTATTTCACATGGGAGAATAATATTTGTTATTGGTAATGAAGCTTCTAGTTTTGAAGCCTTAACAATTAAGCATGTACAAGTGACCCTAAGAAATAGCTAAAATCATAGCCTCAAGTCTGAACTAGAAATCAAGTTGTAGCCTAAACCAAATTTATGAGTGTGATTTAGTTTTCTCTTCATATCACCATCTGTGAGCACTTCCAATTAGTAGAAGGCAATGGCTTCTTGCCAAACTTGGAAACATTTTAGGAATCGTTGAACATTAGCGCCAAGTTCCAGAGTTAATGGTTAGCCTTAAACAAACATTGATAGAAGAATTCAGCTTTTGCTACTTCATTTGGTTTGTGTTCTTCCTTAAACCACCATCTCATAGAGCACATCATGCATGGGATGGACTCAAGACTAGTTGAGATGTTTATTAGTCCACCAATATATCAAACTTATCCTCATGCAGTTGAATTGGAATTGACTATATGTCATGCAAGTGTTGAACTAAAGGTATATGGGGTGGTGGACACCATGCACTAATCATGTATAATCTTCTCTAGTAGGTCTAGCCACCCTCACCAAATGTAGCTCTGAATCTTGTTCATTTTCTGTGACTCATTCACTCCAAATCTAACTACACTAATTTTCCTTCCAAATTTTTTTCCTTCAACCTTATACTACGTACAAGACTAAGCAATATAACAAGTAGAATATTAATTGTCACTATTAATAGATTAAATAACTAAATAGTGTGATGATTGTTTGAACATGCTTTTATATGTGAATTTGGATAGATAGAGCTAATCAGGTGAGAATTTGGTCATGTTGTATTATATTTTATACTGCAATAAGATGTTTATCACCTTCACTTACAACTAATAGTATATGTATGCCATGCAAATAATTTGGTTTTCTAAATATCTAAAATAGTGGTGTAGATTTCTTGACTATTCTCATTTAGTGCATAGATGTGCTTAATACTTCAAGTGATGTATATTGATTTGTCATAGTTAGATTAATTTATACTTAAGATGTGTTTTTAATTGTATATCTTAGTTAATGACATATACTACATAAAACAAATATGAAAAGCACTACCTACTAGAGTCATTGATAGCATGCATTAAAGAGACACCAATTCATGGTTTCATAGGACTAAGACCTTGAGAAGCTTTTAAGATTAGCCATACAAATTTTGTGATAATCTTGTGAGATAATTACAAGTAGCAACAAGCACTCAAACATGTTAATTTTTTTTTTAAGTATTCAATGGTTAGTTCTGGGCAGATGGTCATCATTGCAAGCATTAGATTTGAGTGATGATCCCATGGCATTGCATTGATAGGAATTGTGCAGTGTTATTTGTACTCAATACAAATAAGGCATATTGTTTGAAAAATATACAACATGACTATTAAATTACAGTATAATTTTTATTTATGGTTCTTAATATCATACAAACACGATGTTGAAGAAGAGAGTCTATCCGGAATATGATGCATAGTTATAGTTTCATTTTTAAGTCCTTGTTTTGAATCTAAAATAATACTCATCATCAAGATAGAATGTTTGGAGAAAATGAAGAGAATATATATATATATATATATATATATATATATATATATATATATATATATATATATATATAGAGAGAGAGAGAGAGAGAGAGGGAGGGAGAGAAGAGCAAGAGCAACATAATCCAATAGTTAAAAAACTTAAAATTAACCAGTGAAAACCCTAAAAATTATTAATACATAAGTGTTTAATAGAATAATTAATAATGATTTATTAATATTGTTAATATATTAGTATAATATTATTATTTTCATAATTTATCTATTATTAATAGTGAATAATATTAACTTAACCTTACTAATGAATAATTAGAATTAGTCCTATATTTACTAAAAATATAATTAAAATATATTTTATTCCTAAAGAATCATAATTATTATTAATATTAAGTGTAATATTATCTCTTAATTGTTAATGATGAATCATATTAATATAACTTTAACACATTAATAATAAATAGTTAAAATTAATCCTATTAACTAAGTGAAAGTCACCAACTTCCAATAAGTGCTTCATCTCCTCCTCAAGTTATGGATTGAATAAAAGACCTAGAAATAATTTGGGCTAGGCTTTGTTTTCTTTATAACAAATATGGAACTATGCTCAAATATAGCCTAATATCACAATTTATTTCAGTAAATCTATGATTATTTATCTTATATATGCATGTGTATGGGGAGAGGAGGGATTGATAGATGAATAATAGAAAGAACCTAAACACAAGTAAATGAAGCGTACTTTGAGTAACTAAAGAATCTCCCATATCAACCATCAACAAAATAGTATGAAATAGAGGTAGAGGTTGTTGTTTGAATGTTTAGTGGCAATGTAGTTTACTTTGAGTAACTAAAGAACCTCTCATATCAACCATCAACAAAATAGTATGAAATAGAGGTAGAGGTTGTTGTTTGAATTTTTAGTGGCTTTTATTTTGATTCAAAAAAAGAGAAAATTAGTATAAAATTAACTAAACTGTAAATTCACATACAGATTATAATGCTTTTGTCATTTAAAAAAGTAGTTCATCTGCTTGTTATTTAAACATGTTAATTTCGTTCCAACATTTTTATATATACCATATCTTATCCTTTCAATAAATGAAGTAACTTTTGTTAGGAAGAATTCTAAAAAATAATTATAATCTGTCAAATTCCAATAGTACCAAGGATGGCATATGGTAACATTAGATTTTATTGGTGAATGAACTTTCTTCTCGAAGTTTAAAAGAAATTTTGATAGGAATAATTCCCTGCTATGAAACATATAAAGTCTCTCTAGTGTTATGCTCACTACAATTTTCTACTTTTCTTAGTTGTTTCCTTTATCTCTGTGTTTAACACATATACCAAAGTGATGCTAAAAATCAATTTTCTGCTTTTCTTAGTTGTTTCCTTTATTTCTGTGTTTACCACATATACAAGAGTGATGCTACAAATGATGTGATTGCAGATTTCCTACTAATGATAGAAACCTCTAAAAAAAAATTAGTGATATGGATAAAGTTTAATCAATATGAACAAGCACAACTATTCAAACGAATTAGAAAATCAATACATAGGAAGGCATACCATATTAGTGATATGGATAAAGTTTAATCAATATGAACAAGCACAACTATTCAAACGAATTAGAAAATCAATACATAGGAAGGCATACCATACAAGAAAAGATAGAACAAATAACTAATGTAAAACCATCATTAAAAATGGAAACCATGGGATTAATATTGAACAAGCACAACTATTCAACGAATTAGAAAATCAATACATAGGAAGGCATACCATACAAGAAAAGATAGAATAAATAACTAATGTAAAACCATCATTAAAAATGGAAACCAT
Organism: Pinus albicaulis; assembly: GCA_034641835.2. NCBI lineage: Eukaryota > Viridiplantae > Streptophyta > Pinopsida > Pinales > Pinaceae > Pinus > Pinus albicaulis. The sequence goes on from CM076575.1 coordinate 593,343,862, forward strand.
GGGATTAATATTTGTGTAATGGTTCCATATAGACACAAAAGAGGATTGGTGTAAGAGAAAAAATAACTTATGTATCATCACGATGTGAAACAAAGCTAATTGTAGGGAAGATATTACAATTATAGAAGTACAATGCACTAGTGCAATTGTCTTGAAAAGCTTATTATGGTAGGATTTATGCATACATCACATATGTTATTCTTTTTTATGAATTATTGAATATTTTGGGTTGTTACAATATTTATGTACGACATATTTATTTTTAATTTTATCTAAATTTATGTAAAGTATTGCATAAATTATAGTTGGCAGTAATTGCTGGTAAATATATTTAATTAGCCAAATTTAAATAATCTAATTCATGTTGATCTTTGGGTAGTTGTGGGAGGTATTCTCTAACTATTTAGAAGACAAAAAAATTAATTTAAGTTTAAATTTAAATTGCAAAGAGACGTGCCTCTTGGGATCCATAATAAAACTATAAAAGACACTTGAACTTCTCAATCTCATCACTCAAGCCTCTCTCTCTCTCTCTCTCACACACACACACGCACCTAAGAAGTTATATAAAACTATAAAAGACACTTGAACTTCTCAATCTCATCACTCACGTCTCTCTCTCTCTCTCTCTCTCTCTCTCTCACACACACACACCTAATAAGTTATCTAAGGAAGAGACCAAAGTTTTTAAGGAGTCAATTTATTGAGACAATTAATGTTTGACCAATTGGATTTTGTAAGTTCCATTACTTAATGATGTTCTCGAGTGTGATAAAATGATACCATAATCATTTGAAGTAACTAGATGTTGCAAAAAATTGTGCTTGTCTAATTAGCACTAGAAAATCAACAACAATAACATCAAAAAAAAATGTGTAGTGGATTTTATAACTGGTTCTCCTATGATTGGTATGCAAGTGGCCAATATGACCACTTAAGATCATTTTTTTTAGCTTACTCTATCAATATTCACTAAGAAATATCACTAGCCAAGGGGAATATGTAGAATGCTTGTTGAACTAAAACGATATTAAAGATTTATTTCTGAGTCACTTAATTATTGTAAGTATTTTGTTTATAAGGATGTGCACTTTGTCCACATGGATACATTTTGTTGCAGAATTTTTCACCTGGTACCTTCCTATGGTTTAGCTTTCAAGTCACTAGAAGCAAAAACAAAAGTGGATCTTGTGAATCGTTACACACAAGCTACAAATTCCTAGTTTATGCCAGAAAGCCTTATATTATATCATCCATCATATGGCATGTGAATTCTTTGAGATATTAACCATGCCAACATATGGTAATGAGGAAGAAATCTTCTTTAAAATGGTTATGACCTGTGCAAAGTCTATGCTCATGATTCTCTCTCTTTAATAAAAAAAAGTGTTTTGTATAGCTACAAAAAGCATATTATTTTTGTCATTTCCTTTAAATATGTGTGTGTGTGTGTGTGTAGAGAGAGATGTATATATTTCCATCATGGTGATGGGGTTGAGGGTCATGTTTTTAGCATGTATCTGTCTTCCCATACCATGCAGCTTAGCTTCCAAGGATTTTTGAGATGGAGATTCAATCAAATGGTTTTCAAAGGGAGTGATTAACTAATATCAATGACATTTGTCACACTTTGAAAACTATTTCTAAAAGAAAATGTATTTTAGGTTAAACAAGGACATCATATACTATAAACATTATATAAAAATATGTATTTATCTTAAGCATTGCTTTTTAGTATGGGTTCAAGTAAAAATTTCTTTTAAAATGGAAAATTTGGGAAAAAAATTCAACCCTCTTATCCATAGATAGATTTCAATGAATTTGTAGTGGCTTTTTTCCATTTTTTTTAATATGATATATATTTAAATAATTTTAAACAATATATAATATATACAAGGATGACTTAAATCATTTTACTTTTTTAATATATTTTTAAGTGTATGCTAATATTAGTTAATTTTGCTTATTTATAATATTTTATTGATGGCTCACATTGAACTTTTTTATTATATTGAAATTTTTAAAATTTAGCATATTAATTTATATTAAGAATTCAATGAATTACACTTATTTTTTATTATTAGTTCTTTTTAGTTCCTGTGAAGGTAAAGGTAGGACTCTAGCAATCAATTTGTGTGTTGACCACTATTAGTATAGAATTGATCAATGCAACTTAGAATGATTAGCTTTGAAAAATAAATATTTATTTTTCAATATTATTAAAAATTTAATTTTCAAACATTTGAATGAACCATACAATATTATGCATTATTTTTAAATATTTGTTTAGTGTTTTTACCAAATTAAATTGTAATATCAACAAATCTTAATATTTTATTTACAAGTAATATTAAGTAAAATATTTTTACCACATTGAGAATAATATCAACAACAACAAATGAAGCGACTATATTAAAATTAAGATTACATTATTTTTTATTTAAAAAATATCATATCTATTTTCTAAAAAAAATTATAAACATCAGATAAACTAAATGACACATAGCTCTCTTAATAAATTATAAAATACACCTTTCAACACAATTATTATGAACATCATAAATTGCTATACCCTATCTCATCAAAAACTACAAAAACTATAACTATTACATGATGGACAAAATATATTAACTCTTAAATTACTCATTTCAATTTTATATTAATGTTTTCTTAAACTTACATATTAATTAAATTTAAAAAAATAACCTGTAAAATTATTCACCAAAATCCATCACTAACATTTTTCTTAAACTTATATATTAATTAAATTAAAAAAAATTAAATACGCTGTAAAATTCTTCACCAAAATCCAACACTAGATTTCATTAGCGATCTCACTGGTGGCATTGTCATGTGAAGAAAGTTGACTGCCTCATCATTGTCATCCACACATTTAGGTCTCGGAATTTAACATCTTAGGTGACCTATTTTCATTGTTAGAACATATTTTTTGCTTAGATTTCAATGCATTACGTTCGTAAGGTTTGTTTTTTAATATAATTGTTAACATAAAAATGTATATTATTATAAAACCGATAAAGGTACTGGAGTAAAGAAAGAATTCGATGGTTTTGGAAGTTTGTGATAGAAAGTTCAGAGGAAAGACACTTCGTAAAAATAATGATAATTGAAATTATATTTTTAATTTATAATTAAGAAATATTTTTTATTAAATAAAATTGATGAATATAAATGTTTATGCTTTATTAAATATGAGACAGAAATTTTAAATATTGATGATGTTAAATTTCCACCGAGTGAATAACTGCAAATTAATAAAATTCAGTTAAATCAAAATATTTTAAAAAAACTAAATTAAGTGAAATTCCAGCGCTACTTAGGTTATTTTTCTGCTCATTCGAATTGTTATCCACAGTATGTACCATTGATAATTTCCCTTTGTTGTACCTTTTCATGTAGCAAAAGTCTAATCTCCCCTTCTTTTTTTTGTCCTCCCAATTTGGTCAAATCATTTTGTGAGACGAAAAAGCTGCGACTGTGCGTATGTTGTTGCAAATTTAAAAACACACATTTCTCATATAGTAGCGAAGGCATGAATTTCTGAGACTGTCTACTTTATCCTTCGAAGATGGCCTATGCGTTTCCTCCTCAAATTACAGATCTCATAAGTGGGTGCGCTTGCGCAATTATATTTATTCTCTTTCTTGCACTGGATGCGTGGAAGGCGCTCAAGAGAAAAGCGTACTGCTTCCCAGCAGCATTTCTGGTTAACGGCGCTCTTACTCTCCAGTTCGTAAGTTTCTTTCGATTATTCGACCGTCAGTATAACTCCAGAAATAGATTATATAACATATGGGGATGTCGAGAAATTCCTGAAAGTTCAGCTCATAATTGATAGCGGAAAACTTGTGATGTGTGTATTCATTGCTTATTTCTTCCGGGATTGGCAAGTTCTCGCTTTAGAAGTGTTTGGGCCGACCTCGGAGGAGTGACAATAAGCGCACTACCACATATGTTTTCTGAGATGTGTCTCGTTATTTACTGGTGTTATGTGTTGCCTATTTCCGTCACGGCATGGTTCGAGGTGTTGCCTATTTGCCTATTTCTGCTCTCCGTCTCCGCTGTCATAGCTGGCAAAACCATTGATATTATGATGAATGAAAAGGTTTCTTCGTTGCTCCAGTGTTGTTCTAGTTCACCAACACGCTGTGGAAGCATTGGCGATCAGGCTGTCTCGGCTGCGAAGCATGGCCACAGATAGATTTTGTTGAAACTTCAGATACGGAAGTGAATTTACTTAGTCTAGCTTGCAGCAATCTCAGCATCCAGATATCGACCATGTCCAAAAAAGAGTAGCAGGCTCGCCTGTTCCATCGAAGCAGCAGCCCATATTAGTTCATAATTCTCATGGTATGGGGATCTCAGTAGCCCATATTAGTTGTCTGTCTCTATATTGGCCCACCTGCAAAAAAAACCAAAATCCATGCTAATTCCTTTTTTCGATAATCCATCAGTCCTAGTATTATTTTCTGTGTAAATGTGGAACAAAGAAGGCTTATTCATTTTGGCCCATAGAGGTTTGGTTCTCATGAGCCATCCCTGTGATTTCTGAGATGACAGAGCAGATATTCCAGAAATGGCATTAATGACTATTCTGGAGTCTCCATAGATATAGACCTCTCTCAAACCTAAGTTGAAGGCCGCCAATAAACCACTCCAGAGTGCCATCAGCTCCACCATGTTATTAGTACCCATACCTCCATTCCATCAAATATGAATTCTTTCAAACCGAGAGATTTTGATCCATGCGCCACAGCCCATCATGCCATCTTGACATGCCCCATCAAAGAATATCGCAGGAAGGGAGATGGGGTGGGGTCTAATCCTTCTCGAGACATCACATATAATATTCTTAGCAGGCTCCCTGTCATTGATCCATTTCATTATAGAAGCACGTATATCGGGAATGTATATCAACTTACCCTAAAAAATATACATGTTTTTTGCCAGCCATATTTCCCAAATGAGGAAGAATGGTAAGGATTGGTATTGTCCCTTGACCAGGGAAAATTTTAAGGATGAAAATTTATCTTGATGTTTAAAAACTTTGGCAAATCTCAAAGTCCATCATATGAAATCTATAAAAAAATTTAGAATATTATTGTAAAAATATTCAAATTTCTAATAATTTTATACATTTTCTATATAAAATTTTCGCAATTTTTAAGGTGAAATAATTTTAGACTATAATATTTGGGCGAATCAATTTTACAAAAAATGGAAATTAGCAAAAAAAAATTTTTAGAAAAAAGATGGAAAATTAGCCCACCCGCAAATATTAGCTCTTAAAATTTTCCCTGCCCTCGACCTTATCCCATCTGTGTGCAGCATCCATGAAATCCTCGAGAGTCCAAGCTGGATCCAGATGAAAATCATTGAAAAGTTTCCAAATGTGAATAACAATAGGGCAAGAGAAGAAAATATGCACCATCGTTTTCTCATCTTGAAGACAAAAGACACATCTACTTGAGCCAAAGAGGCCTCTTTTGATGATGTTATCCCACGTGAGGATTTTCTTCCTCCATACAAGCCATCCAAAAAGGACAATTTTAGTAGGAATTTTCCGGTGCCAAAAAATCCCAAACTCTGGAGACGAATTATCATGAGTGGAAAGTTGATTGATGTAGTAATAAATGTCTCGAACAACTAGTGAGTCCCCCTTGACTTTCCCAGCCCATACAATTTTTGCACCATCAATATTGTAGAAGAAACCAACCTTTTGAACTTTTTATACAAAACCCTTCCAAACTACTAGTTCCGGTCCAATAAGACCAAGCTGTGCAACCGTTTTCAGAATAGGCGCACCATGAGCCCAATAATGGATTACCTGGAAAATATATAGAATACCTTTGTGTGCCAGCCAATGTACCACGCGATGATCCAGTAGAGAATCATCAGTCATTGCGAAAATTTTGTCCCCACACAATAGAATCTTTTTCCTATTACCATACCGCCATGAAAGCCTACTAGCAAATCTCTACATTACCTTCCTGAAACCCTGCCAAATTGCAGACATGATCCAAGGGAATGTGAATTGGTCGCAGTATATTTTATGGAGTGGGTCTCCTGTTAGATACTTACTCTTGATGATTTCAAACCATAATCCATTACCATTAATAGCTCTCCACAAGGACTTAATGAGGAGGGCAGTATTGAAAGCTCTAGTATTTAGAATGCCCCAACCCCCCAGTTGTTTTGGACAAAATAAAATCTCTAATTTGCACAGATGATGTCTTTTTTCCATGGAAGCCCCTCCCCATAAAAACTGTGATAAAATTGCATTGATCTAAGATACAGTTTGTTCTAGAATATAATAGAGATGTCCCCAGTATACAATAATTTGGGAAAGGACCGCTTGTATCATTGTGAATCTACCTCCATGACTATAAATTGTAATAGGGTTTGTATTTAATTTTCACTGTGAATTAAGATAGGGAGGTATTCATAAGTAGATGATTTCATTAGAGGTACTCTCTACCATGAAAATGACCTTTGGTTATGATGAAGTGGGAATTTAAGCTACTCTTATTTGGCTAAGACTTAGTCTTCCTATGACATAAAGAGATAGAATAATGGCCCATATCCCACTACTTTGAGAATTTGACATCATTTTTCATTCTTAGAACATATTTGATGTTTATATTTTACCTAAGTTTCAATGCATTAAGTAATGTTTCTTTTTAATAAAAATCATTAACATAAATCTTTTTTTAAATGTATATTATTATAAAATTCATCATTAGGCATATATATCAACCTTAGGTGGGGGAAGGGTTGTCAAATTTTTATTTTTTTATTAATGGATGATACTGATTAATTGCAAAGTGAGTATCTTCAAAATATACTTCGTCTTAGAGGATCATTGACAGTTGCGTTGCACGGGAGGTTGATGTGTTGGGATTAAAAATAAATGGAAATTATTTGATAGTGAAAAAGCAGAGGACTAGAAAAATAGAGAGATATGTGCACACACAAACAAATGATTACTATTACATTGAATCACTCAATTGCATGGTGTATTTATTGTGTTACTGAGATCCAACTTTTTCTAAAATGAGGGATTGCATTTGAGAAAATATCTCAACTATCCAATCCACTCAACAAACCAATCTTACTCGATTTCTAAAGTAAGCATTATTCTAAGTTCTCCCCTTAATGCTTACATTATTACATAAGTCACAAATTACATATAAATCATATCAACTATAATCTGGTCTTCATGAACAATTATGTTCATTATGGGATCTCGCAGACATTTCTCTTTTTCACCACCACACGAGCTACCACTTGATCTTCATTTGAAGCATACCCGCCTTTGACCATCATTGAGAAGCTTTGCAGAATTGAAATTTCTTAACTACCCCGAAGAATAGTTGAGATATTAAATATGACAATGGACAATTTTTCATCCTAGTAGTATGCACCAAAATACACACTTCCAGATATATAGGTAACCTGTCAAAATACTGATCTTATCTAACAATCAATTATGCAACTCACCTTTCTTCACACAAATATACACACATTAATAGACATTATAACTGATAGTTGTTTAGAAAAACATGAGAGGCTCTGTATTAAATGCATTATCACTATCATAGTCTGAGAAGTCCTGAAGATAGGCCTCTTGCAAATCTTCAATAGTAGTTATGTTGGTCGATTCCTTTAATTTTCCATTTAAAAGATCTCTGGAAATAGACTTACAGTTGAAGGTTGTATGTCCATGTTTTCGACAATAAAAAAATTCTATTGAGTTCTTGTTTTTATTGACTCTTCCCTTTGAGAATAATTTCATTTCACCATGTGAGTTGTCCTCTGTCTTGCCTAATTCATCCTCTTCTCTTCTTCTAAGAGTGCTGCAATCATTTCATCTAATGATTGAGAGGAAAATTGACTTAGGTGAAAATAACATTATCATAGTTTGAAGGTAATATTTTTAACAAAATAACCTTATCATCTTCGTCTTCTATTTTTACCTTAAATTCCTTGAGCTGCCGTATGAGTGATCTTCGATCGTTTATGTGTGAATACAATGATACCCAATTATACATTTTGAATTTGAATAACTGAAATTTCGAGGAAAAATTTGCAATCAGTGCCTTTTCCCCAAATATCTTTCTTAATTGTTCCCATATTTGTGAAGAGGACTTTCCTAAGTCTATAAGGTGAAGTTGTGAATCTGACAAAGATAATCCTATAATAGACTTAGCTCTTTCTTCCCTTTTCTGCCATTCAGCTAATTGTTTTGGACCTTGGGGTCTGGTTCTAGTCCTTTTACTAAGCCCCATAAGTTTTTATGCATCAAATTCATTTGGACTTCTACCTTCCAAGTATAAAAATTTGAACCATTGAATTTTTCGATAACTATTTGCTCCAGAATTAAAATAAACAATTACTCTATAATTATTATTACCTCGTTCATTGTTTACAACTCCTATTATGGATCTTATGACTTTCTTCTCTTCTCGGTGCAAGTAATATAATACCTTCAACCACTTTGTGAAAATTCCTATGTTAGATTCCAGTCAATTATGGGCCTGATAGTTCTTGTTGCTATGACTAGAAGCCTTCAACAAATAACATTTATAAATATTTGACTCATAAAAAGAAATATGCAACGTATTACATCAAACAAAGGTAAGGAACCAAGTGAAGAATGGCTCCCTGACAAGTATTCAGAGGTCAACGAGCTGTAAGCACTCGTACATGTTACAATAAAGACAAGACAATGATTTGAAGTAAATTGGTGCAACCCCGTGTGTTTTTCTTGTGTAGGATTTGTATGCATGTGAATGGCTTATTACACAGTCTTATCATTAGGCTGTCAAAAACCAATCATAATAATTACCCATATCAAGCCACCCGTTGCACCTTGAGAGAAAGCCAACCTTCGGCTTGAATATTTGCCACAGTCAAGCTACAGGAAGGGAGCGCCACCAAAGTCAACGAGGCATACCTTCAGCCCAAGTGTGTGCAATAACTTCTACTGCTAGCTTTATTGGGTCAGCTTATGCGCCATCATATAGATCGGATAAGTGTTATGCAACCAAGATTAATAATGCAGAAGAGTCTCAATATGAAAATAGATCATGGTCAACCATGATCCAACGTCACATTGTGACAAAGATGATCTTAATATGAAAAGTACTCATAGTAAACCACGATCCAACTTCACATTGTTACAAATTTTGTGTCAATATGACAATAAACCATGGTCAACAATGGTAAAACATCTTTATTTTAGGGTTTATATACATTAGGTTTATAATATTAATACGTTGGGTTTAGTATTATTCCCTTAGGTTTATAATTGTTTGGGTTTTTAGTATTAATCCCTTGGGTTCATATTCGTAGGGTATAATATAATTCGTATGGTTTATAATATTAATCTTAAGGTTTAATATAAATACCTTAGGTTTATAATCATGGTCAACCATGTTCCAACATTACAATGTGACAAAGATTGTCTCAATATGAAAATCAACCATGTTATGCCATCGTCAACCATTGTTAACCATGGTCAATCTTGGTAAACCAAGGTCTAACGTGACATTGTGACAAATATTGTCTCAATATGAAAATTAACCATGGTAAACCATGTTCAATCATGGTCAACCATGGTCCAATGTGGCATTGTGACAAGGATTGTCTCAATATGAAAGTCAATCACAGTCAACCATGGTTAATCATGGTCAATCATGATCAACCATGACCAATCACGGTCAATATGAAAATCGACCATGGCCAATCATGGTCAACCATCGTCAATGATGTTAAACCATGGTTATTCATGGTCAACCATGGTCCAATGTCACATTGTGAGAAATATTGTCTCTATATGAAAATCAACCATGGTCACATCGCAACAAATATTGTCTCATGATCTAATGTTGCATTGTGACAACCATGGTCATTCATGGTAAACCATGGACCAACGTTTCATTATGAAAAGGATTGTCTCAATTTGAATTTAAACCATGGTCAACCATGTTCGACCATGGTCAATGTCGCATTGTGACAAACATTCTCTCAATATGAAAATCAATCATGGTGAACCATGTTGAACCATGATACAACATCACATTGTGACGAAGATTATCTCAATATGAAAATTAATCATGGTCAACCATGTTTGCTTTAGGGATTATAATATTTATCTTAATGTTTCTATACCTTAGGTTTACAATATTAATCCCTTGGGTTTAGTATTATTCCCTTGGGTTTATAATATTTATCCCTTGGATTTTTAATCCTTAGGGTTTATAATATTAATCCCTTGGTTTTGTAATATCAATCCCTATGGTTTTTAATCCGTTTGGATTTTAATATGAATTGCTTCATTTTATAAATAATAAACCCATGGTCAACCATGGTCCAACGTCACATTGTGAAAAAGATTGTCTCAATATAAAAATCAACGACGGTCTAACATCTTATTGTGGCAAAGATTATTTGAATATGAAAATCAACCATGGTCAACAATGGTCCAACATCGCATTGGGACAAAGATTGTATCAATTTGAAAATCAATCATGGTAAACTATGGTCCAACGTCGCATTGTGACAAATATTCTGTCAAAATAAAAATCAACCATAGTCAACAATGGTCAACCATGTTTATTTTTTTAGGGAACTTGGGTGAAAATGTGAAGTTGGGTTACACTTTTTTCTCTTTTTTGAGAAAAAATTATCATTTTTAGAAGTTCTTCAAATTTCTGCAAGCCAAAACAAATTTTCTATTTAGAATTTCATTTTACGATAAAAATAAAACTTGCCAGAAATTTTATTAGCTTTCTATTACTTTTTTTTAAGAATTTTTTTTATTCACATTTGATATGTCAACTTAACAATTCTTTGAGTGTGTGTTCTTTAACAATCAAGGGTTTCATAAAAAGTCATGTTGAGTAGCATTGGTGTATTCTTTGATAACTTGGTGTTTTCGAGAAAAAAAATGTGTTGCAACAATCTAGATAGATTCTACTTCAGTATCATTATATTTACGAAACCAACTTATGCATATCATAATTACTAGAATTTTTTGAACTGAACCAATATGAAAAAATTGCAGATTTTGGATATGTTTCGGTCGACGTCAAGTTTCTCAACATATTAGTTTTAAACTAAAATCTAAAAACTACCCATTATAGGAGACGGACCAATGTAATGCACCATAAATTTTACAATTTTTTTTACAGTGTATTTTGGAAAATACAAAATTTTGATTTCACTGAATCATAATGACCTTTAGAAATTTTTTGCACCCATTTTATTAGAAAATTAATTACATTTAGGAAATATCTATGGAATTCCATAAAATTTATATTTGTTGAAAGTAGATTGAATTCTGCAAATGATAGTCTTGGTTATGAAAGTTAATTCATAAAATTTGATGGAGTTTAACCATTCCAAAGTTGAAGAAATGTGTTCAGAGCCGAGTTGCAACGTAGTTGTAGACATTTTAGTTTGACTGAAATTTTGTAGTAGTTTGGCCGAACTTTTATCGGCGCCCTGTCCCATTAATTTTAACGACAAACAAAGTTCGGTCGAACTTTTGATTGCACATTCCGTCAACCGAATAAAATTTGATAAAGCCCCTTAAAAAAAAACAAATTTCGCAACTCTATAAATAGCCGAAAATAGAAACATCATTTTCGCACATTTTTTCATTTATAATATTTATCTTAGGGTTTATATACCTTGGTTTTATAATATTAATCCCTTGGCTTTAATATTTTTCCCTTGGGTTTTTAGTATTAATCCATTGGGTTTATAATATTAATATCTTTGGTTTATTAATCTAAGGGTTCATATTCTTAGGGTATAATATTATTCATAGGGTTTATAATATTAATTCTAGGTTTTAAGATTCTCTATATGAAAACCAACTATGGTCAAGCTTGGTTAGTCATGGTCAACCATGGTCAATAATGATGGTCACATTGTGACAAAGATTGTTTCATGGTTCAACGTCATATTGTGACAACCATGGTCAACCATGGTCCAACGTCGCATTGTCACAAAGATTCTCTCAATATGAAAATCTATCATGGTCAACCATGGTCAACCATGTTTGTTTTAGGGTTTATGATATTTATATTAGGGTTTATATACCTTGGGTTTACAATATTAACCCATTTGGTTTAATATTATTCTCTTGGGTTTATTAGTGTCTTGGATTTATAATATCGATCCCTTGGGTTTAATAATTTAAGGTTTCCTATTCTTAGGATATAATATTATTAATAGGGTTTATAATATTAATCCCTTTGATATGTAATATCAATTCCTTGAGTTTATTAATCCATTGGGTTTATAATATTAATAACTCAATATCGTTATTATAAAATGTCATTATAATTGTTATAAATTTTACTATAATATTTATAATATAATGATAACAATATTTTATAATAATATTATTAGTATTGTATTGTTATTATATTTATATATTTACTGTAATTTCTTTGGTTAATAATATCACTTGATATATTTTGTTATTGCTAATATCAATAATATAATTATTATTATTATAAATTGTCATTATAATGTTTATAATTATTATCGTATTTATAATGATAATAATATTTTATAATATAATTATTAGTATTGTATTATTATTATATTTATATATTTATTAATATCAATATTTTTTTTTAACTAAATTGGTTGCTATTTAATATTCAAAAATGAGGGGAAAGAATTCCCTGATACCTTCAGTGTTGGTGAAGAGTACCATGGAGGGCTTAAGTGGCAAAATACCGAGTCTCCTTTGTGGCTACTACTACTACTATACTGCATTACAGAATCCTGATATATTCTAACAAACTGCGAGAGCATAAGTGGAAATTTAAAAGACATAATCTAAAGAGAAATATGGAGGAACGAGGATTAACCTATATTAATAGGTCGGCCATAGGAAGCATCGGTGTTGTCTTGATTATCTCTCGGATTGACTGTGGGAACATTGTTTGAAATAGAGCTTGACGTTGATCTCTTTTCGAGCATATATTTCAGAATATGCACTGACTCTTCCATGTGGGCACAACGTTTTGAGGCATTACTCAACTGCTCCTTAAAATATTGTGCCTAATGCTGGAGAAAAGCAGTGTCCACTTGATGTTTTTGTTCTATAAGATTCAGTTGTACTCTGATCTACTCCATCTCGGCTTGGAGGTTGGCACAATTAAAGCAATTTTCATTTCTCATGATGACCGAAGAGAGCATTTCTTGACTGTGGGAGAGAGACAACAATGTTTTGTTGGAAGCGGAAATACTGCTAAAGAATCTGAGACGCTGAATCAGCAACGCCAAAGGATCTCTTAATGAGAAAGAGCCTAGGAGGACAGAGCTCAGGAGGCTGAATGCGAGCCACTGGTCGCATAGAGGGGGCGAAATCAAAAGCTTAAAGTGGCTGCCAATGTTGGATTTTTGTTTCAAATGGAGGACCGACATTGAATAAATAGGGTGGACACGGGGAGATGGTGGATAGGGAGGTGATGCAGGGTGAGAGTCACAACTAAATAAGTTCACAGGAAGATCACTGAGGGAGGTATGGTTATTGCAAACCTGGCCTGACAGAATAATGAAGGGGCAGAGAATAAAACAAGAATAGATTGAGTGAGGAAAGAAAATCATGGCATAGGATAAAAGGATGTATTTCCTTGAAAAAAAATTGACCAACAGGTCTGTTACAAGCATTATTTGCCAAAATGTCTGATTTCTTGTTGTTTTTTCTTAGAATATGGAAGAAGGAAATGTCGTATGTTTCCTTGCACAAGGTGCGGCATCTATCAATAAGCCTGCTGAGAGCTATGTTGGGGGTCTGCGTAGAGTTCTTCTTCATGTTTATGATGATTTCCGAATCACCAAATATCATGAATTTTTTCATTTTAAGTGTCTTGATAATCTCGAGACCTTTCAACAGTGCATATGCTTCAGCTCTGTTATTAGACAAACAACTAAGTGCCCATTCATAGGAGGCCATGATGCAACCTTTTTCATCCGTTATGTAAACTCATGCCCCTGCAATCTTTGGGTTTGATTTTGAAGCAACATCAAATAATAACACTGGCCTTTTGAGCCCTTCAAGCCACTTGATGAACTCTTTCTCTTTGAGCCTAATATTCCACTGCTCATTGTGGTAAAGCAGATTGATTAGATTTTTACTAAACCTCAGAGGATTTTCAATGTATAAATTATATGCACTACGCATGCATATGTCCAAGATTCTCCTGATCACACACTATTTTAACTTCATGCACAATACAGAATCTATTCCACCATTGATCATCACATGCGGAAATTAAATCAATTGCAATGCACACATGAAACAATAAAAAATTCACACACATTAACACAGTTGTTTTAACGGGAAAGACAGAAGTTAAAAACCCCAACTATCTATATATAATATATGTCATAGAGATCATGTAACATTCCTCATACAAAGCTTATCACAAGCTCTCAGTACAATCCAATCGCTACACACTAATCAGGCTCGATCTTGCAAATCCATGCACCGATCTTTGCCAGCCTCTAGCCTGCCTCTAATGCGTAATCCCTGTTGAAGAATGGCTCTGAATGAACTCGAATCCATCCTATATTGACTACGCAATCCTCATTGGCATCTCCAATGAATGTGTGGTGCAAACAATGCAACACTATAGTCACAACTGATAGTCACACTTGCTCTTTCACCTATCTCTCCACTGGTCTCCACTGAAACTGTCCATGCACTCTAGTTAACTAATGTATTCTTCAGTTGATTAATGAGTTATTATTTAGTGAATTAATTATTAATTAATTCACACCACTCTCACTAGTGTATCAATTAGTTAGACTAGATACAACTAGCTCAACTGAGTCTAACTGAGTTAAACTGAATACAACTCCACCAAACTCTGTCACATGAGTTCTAACTAAAGTCCTCCATGCAATAGCTCCAGTAAACCCTCGGGAATAGCGTAATTCCTTCTGTCAGCTCCTGTGCCACATCTGTGCACTTAACTGAAGTGCTCCAAGAGAATAAGATAATGTTTAGAGTCCAAATATTATTAAGAGCTAATAATATTTGACATATCTATTTTTAGACTGGCAGTCTAAAAATAGACTCTGCCCAATATGTCTAAAAACAGAAGTCCATCTATTTTTCCAACTTGACCAACCATCCACAAATAGCATCCTGCTACATATAGAATATGCTCACCATGTCTAAAAATAGACTTTGCAACAAAAATCACCTGTGTGGGCCCCACCTAGTTTAGGTGATTACTTTCCAACTAGAATCAGGAATGATGTTTTAGGATGCCTCCTTCATTGTTTATTGTTGCAATCTTCAACACTCCCTCTCAACAAGAAAGGATTGTCTTTGCATGCGACACACAACTCCATGCATTCGCCCTGCAACCTTTGCAAGCGCCCTGCAACTCCATGCATCTGCTCTACAACTCTTCTGAAACTAAATAGGCTCCAAACAACTCAATCAGTCTTAATGCATCTATCATCAAAGTCTTCTAATTCTACTGGTACCAACTGCACATGTCTTCAGGAACCACTGTGTTGTTGAACTCTGCACCCATGCACTCTGCACTTACTGTCAACTCTAAACCACGCTCTAGTATCCGACACTGCCACTTTGATCTCCCTGCATCAATATAACCGATCATGCTACTGCTGCTCTGTGGGTTCCTCGTATCCAGGTTCAATTCATGAGATCCACACCATCTCAATGAATCCTACCCAGAAATATCCTCTTGGGATTACTCATGCATGTCGCCCCACCTCTCACCTGGTGGTATAGTTGCATGCACTCCCTCTGCCCATCTGGCATGAAATTTCTCTGCGTGAGTGGTTGCTCCCACTCCATGATCCTCATCTTGTGGCTGCTCCACATCCCGAGGTTCACTCTTACCTGCATGCAAATCTTGCTCCCTCTTAAGCTTCAATTGCATGGCTTTCTTGCACTTCCCAACAATAGCAAGCTCCGTAGAAATCCCATCTACTTTAAGTCTGTATAGATTCTTGGCTCGAATCCCAGCCTTATTGACTTGTCCTATTGCTTTGTATCGAAGGAAAAATTTTCCTTCACTAAAGACAAAATCATACCCTTTATCCTCTAACATTGTGACTGGGATTAAATTCTTCTTTAAACCTGGAACATGCACTACATCTTGTAAAAGAATAAGTTTACCTGACTCCCTCTGAAAGGTAATGGTACCAATGACGGTTGCCTTGTATCGTCCATTGTCGCCCAACTCAACATGCAACTGGAGATCTTTCTCCACCAAGTCACTGAAAAGGTTCACATCTCCTGTCATGTGAAAGGAAGCGCCACTATCAAAATACCACCCCGATCCCAATGCACTAGACACCATGCATGCGATCAATGAGAATTCCAGCTCAAATTGCGAGGCAAGAGCCTCACCAGCTACAGCTCCAGCAGCCTGCTTGTTCTTCTTCTTCTGTGGACAATGTGTGGAAAAATGCCCATGTTCGTGACAGTGAAAACACTTCACTTTGGACATGTCACGCTCTTTGCCATCCGCACCGGATTGAGAAGGATTTTTATTCCCCTTCCCTTTCCTTGCTTTGGCAGCCAAAGCACAATCCTCTTCATCATCATTCTTTGATGAAGAGCCATCCCTGGTACTCCGCCTTATCTCCTCCTACACAAGATCTGACCAAAGTCGCTCCCATCCTAGTAGTTTCTCCCACCCATTGTTAGAGTCCTCATAGCTATGCCAACTCTTCGGAAGCCCAAGGAGAGCCAAGCTCACCAAGTCTTCTTCATCCACACTAACTCCTAGACTCCCAAGCTCACCCCTGTAGTGGACAAACTTTGTCAAGTATACAGGAATAGTGTCATTCTTCTCCATTTTTATTTTCATGAGCTTGTCTTTAAGCGCCAACTTCCTCTGGTCACTTCTGCTTTGGAAAAATTATGTCAAAGGCTTCCCCATCAAGAATGGAGTGGATTTACCGTGAAGGCTGAACACAATGTGATCCTTCACACCTTCCAACAGAATCCTTCGACACCTTGCTACCTTCTTTTGCCATGCGTCAAGTGCGACTGCATCGCTAGAACCCGGTTTAGGAATATCAGCATCTATGAACTCCTTCAACCCATTATCCTCCAACACCGCCTCCATCCTGTCCTTCCATGCAATATAATTTGAGCTGCCCTCAAGGGCATACTCCAATCACAATCTGTTGAAAGAAATTTCAATGAATGCTCAACTTCGACACCAAGAAAAGACTGCAGCAAATTCGAATTCCACCAGCACAAAACTCAACTGCTTCAATAATTGCAATTGCTCTGATCAATATTGCTCTGATACCATGTAGAAATTATATGCACTACGCATGCATATGTCCAATATTCTCCTGATCACACACCATTTTAACTTCATGCACAATACAGAATCTATTCCACCATTGATCATCACATGCAGAAATTAAATCAATTGCAATGCACACATGAAACAATAAAAAATTCACACACATTAACACAGTTTTTTTAACGGGAAAGCCTGAAGCTAAAAACCCCAACTACCTATATATAATATATGTCATATAGATCATGTAACAATCCTCATACAAAGCTTATCGCAAGCTCTCAGTACAATCCAATTGCTACACACTAATCAGGCCCGATCTTGCAAATCCATGCACCGATCTTTGCCAGCCTCTAGTCTGCCTCTAATACGCAATCCCTGCTGAAGAATGGCTCTGAATGAACTCGAATCCATCCTATATTGACTGCGCAATCCTCATTGACATCTCCAATGAATGTGTGGTGCAAACAATGCAACACTATAGTCACAACTGATAGTCACACTTTCTCTTTCACCTATCTCTCCACTGGTCTCCACTGAAACTGACCATGCACTGTAGTTAACTGATGTATTCTTCAGTTGATTAATGAGTTATTATTTAGTGAATTAATTATTAATTAATTCACACCACTCTCACTAGTGTATCAATCAGTTAGACTAGATACAACTAGCTCAACTGAGTCTAACTGAGTTAAACTGAATACAACTACACCAACTACTTCTACAACTCCACCAAACTCTGTCACATGAGTTCTAACTAAAGTCCTCCATGCAATAGGTCTAGTAAACCCTCAGGAATAGTGTAATTCCTTCTGTCAGCTCTTGTGCCACATCTGTGCACTTAACTAAAGTGCTCCAAGAGAATAAGATAGTGTTTAGAGTCCAAATATTATTAAGAGCTAATAATATTCGACATATCTATTTTTAGACTGGCAGTCTAAAAATAGACTCCACCCAATATGTCTAAAAATAGAAGTCCATCTATTTTCTCCAACTTGACCAACCATTCACAAATAGCATCTTGCTACATATAGAATATGCTCACCATGTCTAAAAATAGACATAGTCTAAAAATAGACTTTGCAACAAAATTCACCTGTGTGGGCCCCACCTAGTTTAGGTGATTACTTTCCAACTAGGATCAGGAATGATGTTTTAGGATGCCTCCTTCATTGTTTCTTGTTGCAATCTTCAACACTCCCTCTCAACAAGAAAGGACTGCCTTTGCATGCGACACACAACTCCATGCATTCGCTCTGCAACCTTTGCAAGCGCCCTGCAACTCCATGCATCTGCTCTGCAACTCTTCTGAAACTGAATAGGATCCAAACAACTCAATCAGTCTTAATGCATCTATCATCAAAGTCTTCGACTTCTGCTGGTACCAGCTGCACATGTCTTCAGGAACCACTGTGTTGTTGAACTCTGCACCCATGCAATCTGCACTTACTGTCAACTCTAAACCGCACTCTAGTATCCGACACTGTCACTTTGATATGCCTGCATCGATATAACTGATCATGCTACTACTTCTCTATGGGCTCCTCGTAGCCAGGTTCAATTCATGAGATCCACACCATCTCAATGAATCCTGCCCAGAAATCTCCTCTTGGGATTACTCATGCATGTCGCCCCACCTCTCACCTGGTGGTATAGCTGCATGCACTCCCTTTGCCCATCTGGCATGAAATTTCTCTGCGTGAGTGGTTGCTCCCACTCCATGATCTTGTGGCTGCTCCACATCCCGAGGTTCACTCTTACCTTCATGCAAATCCTGCTCCCTCTCAAGCTTCAATTTCATGGCTTTCTTGCACTTCCCAACAGGGGCAAGCTCCGTAGAAATCCCATCTACTTCAAGTCTGTAGAGATTCTTGGCTCGAATCCCAACCTACTTGACTTGTCCTGTTGCTTTGTACTGAAGGAAAACTTTTCCTTCACTAAAGAAAACATCATACCCTTTATCCTCTAACATTGCGACTGAGATTAAATTCTTCTTTAAACCTGGAACATGCACTACATCTTGTAAAAGAATGAGTTTACCTAACTCCCTCTAGAAGGTAATGGTACCAATGACGATCTCATTGTATCGTCCATTGTCGCCCAACTCAACATGCAACTGGAGATCTTTCTCCACCAAGTCACTGAAAAGGTTCACATCTCCTGTCATGTGAAAGGAAGCGCCACTATCAAAATACCACCCCGATCCCAATGCACTAGACACAATGCATGCAATCAATGAGAAGTCCAGCTCAAATTGCGAGGCAAGAGCCTCACAAGCTGTAGCTCCAGCAGCCTGCTTGTTCTTCTTCTTCTGTGGACAATGTGTGGCAAAATGCCCATGTTCATGACAATGAAAACACTTCACTTTGGACATGTCACGCTCTTTGCCATCCGCACCGGATTGAGAAGGATTTTTCTTCCCCTTCCCTTTCCTTGCTTTGGCAGCCAAAGCACAATCCTCTTCATCATCATTCTTTGATGAAAAGCCATCCCTGGTACTCCGCCTTATCTCCTCCTACACAAGATCTGACCAAAGTTGCTTCCATCCTAGCAATTTCTCCCGCCCATTGACAGAGTCCTCATAGCTATGCCAACTCTTCGGAAGCCCAAGGAGAGCCAAGATCACCAAGTCTTCTTCATCCACACTAACTCCTACACTCCCAAGCTCATCCCTGTAGTGGACAAACTTTTTCAAGTATACCAGAACAGTGTCATTCTTCTCCATTTTTATTTTCATGAGCTTGTCTTTAAGCGCCAACTTCCTCTGGTCACTTCTGCTTTGGAACAATTCTGTCAAAGCCTTCCACATCAAGAATGGAGTGGGTTTACCGTGAAGGCTAGACACAATGTGATCCTTCACACCTTCCAACAGAATCCTTCGACACCTTGCTACCTTCTTTTGCCATGCGTCAAGTGCGGCTGCATCGCTAGAACCCAGTTTAGGAATATCGGCATCTATAAACTCCTTCAACCCATTATTCTCCAGCACCGCCTCCATCCTGCCCTTCCATGCAATATAATTCGAGCTGCCCTCAAGGGCATACTCCAATCGCAATCCGTTGAAAGACATTTAAATGAATGCTCAACTTCGATACCAAGAAAACACTGTAGCAAATTCGAATTCCACCAGCACAAAACTCAACCACTTCAATAATTGCAATTGCTCTGATCAATATCACTCTGATACCATGTAGAAATTATATGCAGTACGCATGCATATGTCCAAGATTCTCCTGATCACACGCCATTTTAACTTCATGCACAATACAGAATCTATTCCACCATTGATCATCACATGCGGAAATTAAATCAATTGCAATGCACACATGAAACAATAAAAAATTCACACACATTAACACAGTTATTTTAACGGGAAAGCCTGAAGCTAAAAACCCCAACTACATGTATATAATATATGTCATAGAGATCATGTAACAATCCTCATACAAAGCTTATCACAAGCTCTCAGTACAATCCAATCGCTACACACTAATCAGGCCCGATCTTGCAAATTCATGCACCAATCTTTACCAGCCTCTAGCCTGCCTCTACTGTGCAATCCCTGCTAAAGAATGGCTCTGAATGAACTCGAATCCATCCTATATTGACTGCGCAATCCTCATTGGCATCTCCAATGAATGTGTGGTGCAAACAATGCAACACTATAGTCACAACTGATAGTCACACTTGCTCTTTCACCTATCTCTCCACTAGTCTCCACTGAAATTGTCCATGCACTGTAGTTAACTGATGTATTCTTGAATTGATTAATGAGTTATTATTTAGTGAATTAATTATTAATTAATTCACACCACTCTCACTAGTGTATCAATCAGTTAGACTAGATACAACTAGCTCAACTGAGTCTAACTGAGTTAAACTGAATACAACTCCACCAACCACTTCTACAACTCCACCAAACTCTATCACATGAGTTCTAACTGAAGTCCTCCATGCAATAGCTCTAGTAAACCCTCAAGAATAGCGTAATTCCTTCTGTCAGCTCCTGTGCCACATCTGTGCACTTAACTGAAGTGCTCCAAGAGAATAAGATAATGTTTAGAGTCCAAATATTATTAAGAGCTAATAATATTCGACATATCTATTTTTAGACTGGAAATCTAAAAATAGATTCCACCTAATATGTCTAAAAATAGAAGTCCATCTATTTTTTCCAACTTGACCAACCATCCACAAATAGCATCCTGCAACTCATAGAATATGCTCACCATGTCTAAAAATAGACATAGTCTAAAAATAGACTTTGCGACAAAAATCACCTGTGTGGGCCCCACCTAGTTTAGGTGATTATTTTCCAACTAGGATCAGGAATGATGTTTCAGGATGCCTCCTTCACGGTTTCTTGTTGCAATCTTCAACAGTCAAGAGCTCTACCAAGAAAGTTTCTTTCTTCAACTTGCAGATTGTTAAAATTTAGATGGTTGTTGTTTTTGGAAAGGATTGTCTCAATTGTGAGACTCCAAGTCTTGCTCTAGAATTTTCTTGTGCATGGTCTTTGATCTTGAAAAATAGCCTTATTCCTTATTAACCAAATGTTCGACATCAAAACATAGGGAAGGGTATCCCAAACCCTTTTGGTTATAGTCTTGCTTTTTTCCCCAAGGATAACTTCTTTTCCATTTTATGATCAAATCTGAGATTGAGATGATAGCACCAAGGTCAATAAGGGAGAATTTTGTTAGTGAAAGCCAACACTGCGAGGTAAAGGGGCATCCAACAAAAAGATGGAAAGTCGTCTCTTCAGCCATGAGACAGAGGGGGCATCTAGAAGCACAGAAGATACCTCTTTTTTTTAACTTCTCGCTCACATCTGGTTTCACATACCCCACAAAGTTTTTGGAGGTCAGTATCTTCCCTTTGAGCATGATCCAAGTGAATATTTTCACTTTAGGAAGCGTTTTGGATTTCCAGATTTGTTTCCAGATGGCCCAAGGCGGAGTGGGGTAATCATCTTTGCGAAGGGACTCATACCCAGCTTTGATTATGTAAGAGGAGCCGGATGGATCCCATCTGAAGCTATCTTGACAGTCTTTGTTCAGAGGGGCAACACCGTGGAGCATTCCTTTCATAATTTTTTGATCATTTTCAAGGAGGGGAGGCATGATTGGAAAGATCCAACCCTTCCATAAGTTGGTATTCACTTCTCAGCTGGAAATTTGATCCAAAGTATTGATCCCTTGGCTTCTGAGATAATTTTGGATGCGAAGAGTACTGGGATTTTTTGAGAGAGGGGGTTGCCCTATAATTTTATCTTCCCAGATATTTACATTGTGTCCTCCTTGAGGGACTTTGGAGATATTATTGATGATGAAAGGAATGGTTTTTTACATAGAGCCCATATTTTAGTACAAGGTCTGTGAGGAACAACATTATCTAAAAGATTTTACCTTGGCATGGAGAGGTATTTTGACTCCAGCACTTGCTTCCACCAAGTTTGTTGTCCCGTTATAAGGTGCCATATGATTTTCCCCCAAAATCAATGTTCAACAACATAGGAATGTGAATTTCCAATCCTCCATTTGCATGATTTTGTGTTACTTGTCTCCATTTAACCAAATTGAATTTCTTCTTCTCATTTTTCCCTCCTTGCCATAAGAAATGTCTTAAGGTTCCTTCTATTTTGTGCTTGATGCTGATGGGAGCCTAAAGAAGGAAAAAGTGGTACAAAGGCAAGGCAGATAGGACCGATTTTAAAAGGATAATACGCCCAGCCAAGTTGAGCCAAGAGGACCCCCATTGTTGAACTTCCTTTTTAATTTTATCGATGTTGAGATTCCAGATCTCTGTCTTCAATTGTCTTGCACTGTCTAGCATCCCAAGATAATTGAAATAAGTCCAATTCCACTGAAAGGGGACCTCACAAATTTGAGCTATGTTGTGGATGGTGTTGATAGTTGCATTCCACCCATAAATGAAGCTTTTGTGATAGTTTATCTGCCCTCCAAAATAGTGTATGAATTTGTCAAGAAGCGATTTAAACCTCTGGGAAATGATGCCGGTGGCCCCACCCATCAATAGGGTATCGTCAGCAAACTGAGAATGATTCATATTCTTGACTCCATTGTTAAATTTTATGCCAATGATTAGCCTAGCTCTGCGCTTATGGTCCAATGCCCTGCTGAAATATTATGCCATAAGAATGAAGAGGAAGGGAGAGAGAGGGCAGCCTTGCTTGAGGCCTTGGGAGGATTGGAAGTAATCCCCAGGTCTTCCATTGACTAAGGGGGAGATCCAAGGACTCGATATGCAAGCATGGATGAGTGATATGAAGTCTGCTTCAAATCCCATTTTTTGAAGAACAGAGATAAGGAAGGAGTGTCTCACTCTGTCAAATGCATTAGAAAGGTCAAGTTTCAGGATAAATCCTTTCTCAGATCTCATCATGCTAGAGTGAATGGTTTCTTGGACCAAAAGGATGGAGTCAATTATTTATCTTTGGGAGATGAATCCTCCTTGATTTTCAAAGATGAGGTTCTTGAGGTGAGTTTTGAGGCGGGTAGCAAGGATTTTGGTTATGATTTTATACGAAGTATTGCAAATGGAAATAGGCTTGAATCTGGAAAAGGAGAAGAGGCGGTTCTCTTTGGGGATGAGGGCAAGGAAATTTGAGTTGGTTAATCCCCCGATCTTATTTTTTATTTGAACCCAAAGGATCATTTTGGAAAGGTCTTTTTTGATGACTTCCCAAAAGGTCTGAAAGAAACTTATGGAGAAACCATCCAGGCCCGGGGATTTCTCAAGATGGAGGGTCCAAATGGCATTAAGAATTTCAGCCTCCTCAATTTCCTTGGTGAGAGATGCATTGATTTCATTCGTAATCATCTTGGGCGTATGTGTCAAGAAATCACTGTAATCCTTCGGCTCTGCAATTTTAGTTAGAAGATTTTTGTAGTAGCTATAGGCGGTTGATTTAATAGCCTCCTGACCTGTGTGTTTCTTTCCTTCTTCATCTGTTATTTCAGTGATGTTGTTCCTTGACATTCTGACAGTGACTTGTTTGTGGAAAAATGAGGTGTTTTTGTCCCTGGCTTGCAACCAGAGATTTCTATATTTAAGCCTCGATTTTTCCTCTTCATTCCTGCTAGTTGTATACAAGTTCCAGTAGAGCTCTTTTTTGTGATCGTGCTTCTCTTTTCTTACTCCATGGGTGTCGATGTCTGTTTGAACAATTTCTAGCATTCTCTTGGTATCATTTTTTACTTTGTCTGGTTCACAATAATGAAGTTTGGCCCACTCTTTGAGCGCAATACACACCAGCTTCAATTTTGTTTCCCAAATATGAATTGGGGAGCCCTCTACATGTTGTAACCAAGTGTTGATCACGATCTGTCGAGCATCAGATAATTCACACTAGAGCGGATTATATCGAAAGGGGAGAGGCCCCAAGGAGGATTGATCTCCTAAGATAATAGAGACGGGGTAATGATCAGAGGCAAAACATGTCAAGATGGGAGAGGAGGCAACAAAAAAATGAGAGATGAGGGAAACATCCACAAGGAAGTGGTCAAGCCTTTCCATTATATTTATAGCCCCAATTCTACGATTATTCCAAGTAAATTTTCGATTTTTGGGGATAATATCCACCAAATCGTGATCTTGCATAATGGTTTCCAACTGCTTTCTTGAAGGATCAGGGTTAAAGATGCCTCCTCTTTTTTCATTGGCATGCAAGATCATTTAGATCCCCTCCAATGATGACATTAGGATTGTCCTCCTGTCTATGTCATATTTCACAGTGTTCCAACAAACTTCTTTGTCTCTCTAGTGGTATGGCCAATAAATATTATAAGCAGTTATCTTGATATTCTCTTGCAGGTTCTGAAGTTTGACTTTGATCCAGTCATGAGTCTTAACAATTGCAATCTACTTCCAAGTGTTGTGATTCCATATTGAGGCTATTTCTCCCGAGGCACCTCTAGATTCAACCAAAGTGCCCGTGTAGTCCCTAATTTTGTTAATGATATTTCTCATTTATGTCTCTCCTTGTTTGGTTTCTTGTAGAGGTACTATGTCTGGCTTTTCTTAATTGAAAAGGTCTTTTAGGGAAATTTTTTTGGAGGGGTGCCCTAATCCCCTGCATTTCCAAGTGAGGACTTTCATTATTTTAAGAATGTAGGTTGTGACCCTGTCTTCCCTCTTGGTTCATGTTGATTGAATTCTTTGATTATAGTTCTTCCGATGTAGGAATCAATTGGGTGTTGAGTACCAAGTGCAATATCCTTCAGTGCTGCTTCATCACGATGGTGTTTGGAAGATTTTCTTCTGGGGCCTGCTCTTTTAAGGATTTCCAAAATAGCCCCCTGATCTTTTGCTACATTCTTGGTGACAACCCGAGCTGAAGAGGGCTCAGATGAAGAGGATGGAGGACATGACTTGAAGGGGATGGATGGAGGAGGGAATCGGGATGAGGGGAGGGGATGGATGGCTGAGGAGGATCCTCTTCAGAGGAGGCCAGGGAAGAGAAAGGGTTGGGAGAGGTAAAAGGAGGATTGGGGGTTGAGAGAGGGTTAAGAGGAGGATCAGGGATTTGAAGAGATGTTAAGGAAGGTTCCAGGGGAGAGTGAAGAGGGGGGGGGGGATGACAGATTGAAAGGGTTGGTGGGAAGATGAGGCACCGATGATCTTAGAGTTTGGCATTGTCTTTTTTCTTTTGATGACTTCCCATTGGGTTTCAGGGTCTGTGTTTTCAACTTCAATAACTTTTGCACGTCTATTAACGAAATGATCCTATTCATGGCATACCTTACACTTGAAGGGGATTTGTTCATGGTCTAGTTGTTGTATATGCGTCTAGTTGTCCACTTTTAGCTTGATCGCCTCTAGAAGTCCTTTCCCTAGATCAACCTCAATGGAGATTCTTGCACAAGCTTGCATGTCGTCTTTTGGCTCGCTTATGTCAATAAACTTTCCTACGACATTACCAGTTGCTCTTACTGAATCATCTCCTCAGCAGTGTAGGGGGAGGTGAGGAAGACGAACCCAAACAGGGACAACATTTGGAACGTTGAGTTCCGGATCAAAATATGGAGTCCATTTGTTTAGGTAAAGCCCTTTGGTGTCCATGAAGTATGGGTCATTCCTGAATATGAGGTCTTTGTCCTCTTTGGTCTCAAAATGGAACGTATAATAGCCCCTGCCACAGAATATAATAGAAATTTTCCCATTGATCTTGTCCATCCAGTTGCGCTCTACCCATTTCTGGACAGTCTTCGGTGAGGGCCAGAGACCAGTAAATTGCCCAATAAGGCCTTTCTTAGCAAGAGAGAGGGCATCCATTCGAGGGATTGCAGGAGGAAGAAAAATTTATTGAATTCCATCCAGTTTTTTAACGAATTTTGATATTGCAGGCCTTGATTGAGGCGAGTTAAGAGAGTTGATCAACGCTGAGAAGGCCAAAGTATGATTAGGAGGGGGAGCCGCCTCCGGGATGTCCTCTAGAGGGGCCATGCGGCCGCGGACGTGCAACAGAGGCTGTTGAAACAGGGAAGTGAGCACGGGCGCCTGCGCCTGCGCCTAGATCAGAGCTGGTAATATAAAATCAACAAATTATTAATATCAATATTGATATTAATACTAAATCCATATTCATTAATATATCCACGTATATCAACCATATTTAATAATATAATTATATATATCAACCATATTTATTAATATAGTAGTATTGTCATATTTCACTTCACCTTTTTATCTTATATCCATCAAAAATCACAAAAAAGTTGTTTAGAAAATGCCCCTCATTTTACATGAGAGAAAAGCTTTTTTCTATTTGTGAGGAATACACATTCACTAAATCTTTACGCATCGAAATTTTCCACATGTCAAATTTTTATGCACCGAAATATTCCACATTTCAACTTAAAGTAAGCTGACGAGACATATTCCCTAAATCTGGATACATCGCTATTTTAAACAGGTCGTGACAAACAAACATTATTTTCCAATCTGTAGGCCATTAAATGTTGTTAAATGTTGATAAGCATATGCCCACAGTTAAATTTATAGTGCCCACCAACCTTTAACAGCGTATAATCTTGAAAATATGTGTTGCCGTCGTGACATAAATATAAAGTAAGTTGACAAGACATATTACTTAAATCCGTACGCATCGCTATTTTTACGATGTCGTAAATATCATGGGACGAGACACATTCATTATCTTGCTTGGAACCTCTCGGAATACTATTGTCATTAAAAGAGGTGCAGCCCAATCTTGAAGCTAACGGATATTGATGGTGTGCAACCCTCTCCTAAATTAAAGTGAAACGTGATTGAAGTAAATTTCAAAACATACATATCAAAGCATGTGATATATTTTTATAGAAAAATATTAATTTCTATTTTCAATTTTGATTTACTCAAAATTTCTGATAATCGTGGTTTTGCTCCCTCGAAGATCACCCACGACGGTTTTTCCTTTTCACGTTTCTTCGGTATAATAGTTATATTATCGCTAATATAGATGACGCGGATCATATCATTTGAGATGTTTGAAAGGGGTGGTGATATATAAATTAAATAATATATTTAAATTAAATAAGAAGATTTGAAAAAGAGATAGGATTTAATAATTAATTATTATAATATTGATTATATGATATTGTGTTGTAATTTATTTTTCAATTATTTTTTTTTTTTAAGTTTTGGATTACATTTTCATCATGTCTACTTTACATCAAAAAATATCTTTACAAAGCAACCAATCAAATTTATTTAAAATAACATAAACTATTTATTATTATTTATTTTAGTTTCTCATTACTTTTAAATTAAATTTCAATAAAAAATCTTATTTATATTTCAAAATAAATTTAATTAATTTTACTAAATCATGTATTTAAATCTCATTTTAAATGAAAGTAATAAATATATATAATCGAAGTGTAATAAGTAAACAAGTGTTATAAGTAAATTATTTCATTATGTGTACTAAATTATTTCATTATGTGTACTAAACCATGAAGCATTGCATACATATATATGTTTTCCATACAACTGGAGGTATAATCCTTTTCAATATGATATTTTTCATTCAATGCTCTATATGGTTTTAGAAAATATAGAACCATTTTAGATTCTAAGGTATTTTTAGGTTTTAGATATTTTAGAGTAATTTAATTAAATATATATATTTTAAATGTTAATATTTTTTAATTAAATTATAGATGATAAAATTTAATTTCTATATAATAATAAAATATTTTTTATGTTATAATTGTTTCTAAATGATTGGATTTTTTTTTCTCATTTCATTTATCATATTTATAAATAGTTGAAAATAATATTAAATATTAAATTAATTTATATATAAATAGTATTTTTTTTTTAATTTATTAAAGTTTAATTAATTATAAATTAATTTTAATTTTCAATATATATTTGAGAGCTACACATATGATATGTTACTACATGTTGTCTCATCAAGGACATTATATTATAAGCAATATAGAGCTATCTTAAATATTGATCTAGTATGGGGAGAAAGATATCAAATCTCTTTAAGTATATATTGCTTTTAAAAATGTAAAATTTAGTACCTCTAAGCCATAAATAGATCCCAATGAACCCACATAGTAATTTTTCATTTTTAATTTATATAGAGCACATAACTTAAACTTGTAAGTACACAATTTGTTTTATTGGATTTTGGAAAAATTAACAAACAAAAAATATACCTATAAAATAACCAAAATATAAAATAGTGCTACTACTTCAAATTATATAAACAAATTTTTTTTTAATTTACTTATATGATATATACATAAATATTTTTAAACAATATGTAATATATAAATGTCCACGAGGTATTGGATAGACGCAGCCGAGGTGATATATTGGACAAGATGAAGATTTAATCCCACCAAGCTTATATATATATATATAAGACATGTGCAATGAGGCATTTTACCTATGGATTACATTGTCCACATTATAAGGATTATATATAATATATACATAGATGACATCAAAATATTTTACTTAATATGTGCAATGGAGCATTTTCCCTATGAATTACATTGTCTATATATATATATATATATATATTTTAAAAGTGTACTTCAATATTACTTAATTTTGCACATTAAAATATTTTATTGACGGCTAATATTGAATTTTTTAATTATTTTGAGTATTTTAAAATCCTGGATATTAATGGTATATTAAGAATTGAATGAGTTACGCATCTCCCTCTTATTATTAGTTCTTGCCAAGGCAAGAGTCTCCCATGACTCTACTAATTCATTTTCTTGTTGATCACTATTAGTATAACATTGACGAATGCAACTTATAATGCTTAACTTTAAAAAATACATATTTATTTTTCTATATTATTAAAAAACTAATTTTTAAACATTTGATTAGACCATGTAATATTTATGCATTATTTTTAGATATTTGTGTAGTGTTTTCCCAAATTAAATTGTAATATCAATAAATCAAATTATTTATTTATGAGTAATAGTAAATAAAATATTTTTACCTTATTAAATTTAATATAATCAACAACAATAAATAAAACAACTATTCTAAAATTGACATTACATTATTTTTCTAATAATTTATGATGTGTTTAATAATTAGGTTTAGAAGTATATTTTACAATTTTTTTGGCAATATTATATATATATATATATATATATATATATATATATATATATATATATATATATATAATATAGCCAAAAAAAATTAATAAATATATAAAATAATTGGGTTTAGAAGTATATTTTCTGATTTTTAATAATATTATATATATATATATATATATATAAATAATTGGGTTTAGAAGTATATTTTACAATTTTTTTGGCAATATTATATATATATATATATATATATATATATATATATATATATATAATATTGCCAAAAAAATTGTAAAATATACTTCTAAACCCAATTATTTATATATATATATATATATAATATTGCCAAAAAAATTGTAAAATATACTTCTAAACCCAATTATTAAACACATCATAAATTATTAGACTCTGCCTTAAAACTATTAGTTCGTGATGCAAATACATTAACTCTCAGCTTACTCATTTCAATGTTTTTTTAAAGTTACATATTAATTAAATTAAAGAAAATAAAGACGTTGTAAAATTCTTCACCAAAATACAATGGAACATTTTTTTTATCATTTTATTAACTATATATGTACCTAAGTCCTTAATAACATTAAGGGCATAAATAATACTTTTGATAATTAACCTATTAACTTTGGATGTACCTTGATTCCATTAGCGAGATTATGAAACCTGTTAACTTTGGACGGACATAGATTCCATTAGCGATCTCACTAGTGGCATTGCCATGTGACTTAAGGAAGTTGACCGCCTCATCATTGTCAACCACACATTTAGGTCGGGAAATTTGCGTTCTTACCTGATCTATTTTTATCGATAGAACATATTTGATGATTAGATTTTGCTTAGATTTCAATGCATTACGATATGTTTGTTTTTTAACATATATGGATTAGATTTTGTTTAGATTTTTTTTAATGATGATGATGGCTAATGTTTATTGAGACCAATCTTTGGTCTATCAGATCTAAAGAAAAGAGTTATTTAATTTGATTTAAGATTTTATTCTATGCTCAAAAAGCTTGGAAAGAAGCCTTTCGACCTCACTATAATTTTGACATCTTAAAACGCTAAGAAGGTCAGTGTTGCAACAAAGATTATGAAATTGAGCTCTAATGTGGTTGTATGCAGGGCACTTTAAGAGGAAGTGATTTTCATCCTTGATGTTCATATGAGATCGCAGAGCCTTTCCATCCATGGTGGTTTGCATAAATATTGTTTAAAATATATATTAATATAAAATAAATAATGATAATTTTGAAAATTTGTAATAGAAAGATGAGATGTAATGAAAATTTATAAAATTAATAATAATTAATTTTTTTTTTAATTTAAATTTCAAAGTATTTTATTGTGAATATTTATTATTTATTAAATATGAAAGATAAATTTTGAATATTAATATTTTCAAATTTCTACTAAATAAATAATTCTTTAAATAAATAAAATTAAATTAAATCAAAATAATGAATCTTATCTTAATTGAAAAAGCTAAACCGTTATGTTAACGCAAAGTGAAAGTGAAATTCCAACACTACATAGATTATTCTTCTACTCATTATCTTATCTTTTTTTTTTCAAAGAAAAAAAAACACTGTATTATATTGATAATAACAGTACATTGACATAACATTGATCCTCATAAAACACAGGATAAACATCCATATGTGTCGTCTTATAACAAATCCCTTTCATAGAAATGAAAAGACCATGTACAAAAGGCACAAAAAATTGGGAGTGCCGCAGCCACTCAATACCAATTCAGGCTCACTTGATAATAATGGAAAGATAATACCTGCAATCTTAATCCAGAGGATATGAAAGTGAAAATATAGCAAGATATATATAAGGACACACAAAATCCTTGCACAGTCTATTTATCAGGCTCGCTTGATAGTCGGGTGGCAAATTAGATCATCGTTCCTGCCCATTGTACACTGACCCATTGTAAATAATTGCCAGGCTCGCTTG
This sequence comes from Pinus albicaulis, assembly GCA_034641835.2. NCBI lineage: Eukaryota > Viridiplantae > Streptophyta > Pinopsida > Pinales > Pinaceae > Pinus > Pinus albicaulis. Next base: position 593,375,801 of record CM076575.1, read on the forward strand.
ATATTTTGTATTCACATCCAGAAAAGTGTGATATGAACAGGCTCGCTTGATAGAATAGGCCATCAATGATATGGTTCAAATACTCTGTGCCAGATAATAGAGGGCATCTATGAAAAGATTCAAATACCCTGTACAGGATTAAAACTATATACCAAGCTCATTCATTAACCGCTGGGAAATGCCTGTACGAGAACAACCACCTATCGATGTGGAGACGCAGTTATCAGGCTCGCCTGTGGTGCCTCGGAGACGTAGATTAGAGAAAACGCACCATGTTCCAGTATTGCTTATAGACAGTGAGTTCTGGGAGTCATGATATGAATAGGTCCAAAAAACGGTATGCAGATAGGAGAAGATCGCATATCTGGTACCGACGAAAAACCTGAAACAGAAACGTTATCTGAAAATAAACAAAAAACAAAAATCCATATCCTTGAAATTATATAGGATTCATGGAAAAGGAATGGTGTTCTGCGATATCACAGAACCATTTCTGTAATGGAGCATGTAGATACTGCCAAAATCTGCCCGTGTTCCTTTTTTAGATAATCCATCCGCCTTGCTATTATTTTCTCTGAATATATGATGTATGGGAGGACGATTCAACCTATTCCATAATCTTGTGGCTCTTTTTAGCCAGCCCTGGATACCTATATTTGTCAGAGAAATATTGCCCATCATACCATCGACAATTAGCTTGGAGTCACCATAAAAAGATATATGAGGAAGATGTAAGTGGCATGCCACGAGAAGGGCGCCCCAGATGGCCATAATCTCAGCCATATTGTTAGTACCTTTACCTCCATTCCAGTAATAGTGGATTCGCTCCACCTGGGATAACTTGACCCAAGCCCCACATCCAATGATACCATCTGCATAGGCCCCGTCAAAGAAGAAAGCAGGAATAGAGATTTCATGTGGCCTAATCCGAATAGATCCGTCCACCACCATATCCCGGGACCTAGGCCTATCATCTATCCATTTTTCGAAAGCACAAAAAATATTAGCAATATTAAAGGGGGCATCATGGAAAATATGTCTATTCCGAGCCAGCCATACCTCCCATATGAAGAAAAATGGAAGGTGCTTGAATTTTCCGGACTTTTTCCCCATATCTCCGCCACAGATATGAAATCCGTTGGGATCCATGTCGGATCCATTAAAAAATCACTAAAGAAACGCCACAATCTTATGATGATAGGACAACGAAAGAAGATGTGGGCAATAGATTCCTCCACCATATGACAGAAAGAACATTGGTTGGGACCGCATTGCCCCCGTTTGAGAAGATTATCCCATGTTAATATTTTCCCTTTCCATACAAGCCACACAAATAAAATTATCTTTGTAGGAATCTAATTTCCCCAAAATTGATAGAAGGTGGAAGATATATTGTCCGAGTATTAAGAAATATTAATGCATTAATATATGTCTCGAACAATAACAGCTCCATCCCGAAGCGCACCATCCCATGAAATGCAGTCAACCCCGCATCATAACAAAGACCAGCCGTCCTGAGGGACAGTGTGTAATTAGACCAAACAACAGCGTCGATTGGACAACTGTCAATTTATTAATAACATTCAACCAAATATACTACATGGATTTTGCCAATATGAAATATCCTTATTTCAAGCCTAAATCAAGCGTCAAAGATATTTTGGAGACAGTATACTTTTGTAACTATGTGATTTTATTTATTATACAGACTGGCCAGGCAAACAATGTGGTGAATCCGGCTGTAACGGCTGGCAATGATAACGACGCAACTGGAGAGGAAACTGACAATGATGGCGGAGAAAACGATGTGGGGGCTATGTAGAACAAATTGTAGATGCCGTCCATGGCTTTGGCGAATCAATAGAAGCTGCGGCAGAAAGTTAACTGTTAAGTTATCTGCAGTGTGAACCCACCTGGCATCTTTGGGGTTGTAATTTGGTACCTTTCTTTATAATATTCTATATTTTTTTTTCTCTAAAATGTACTTTCTAAAACAGTTCAATTTGAGTGAATAGATTTTGTTATTTAGAGATCCAAAACTTTTTTTAATAAAAATGGCGTTTGATAAAAGTTTACGAGCGCGGACACTTCTGTAGAAAGCTTTTATCTAAATTATTGGTTTTCACCTTCGAAACTTCTCTTAAAATTTTGAAAGTGATTTAGGTTCTAAATCAAGTTTATAAATATATTTTTTCCACTTTTAAATGATTAAAAATATCTAATAAAAATGTATGTTAATTTTATAATTAATATAAATCAATTTTATTTTCTATTTTATTAAAAATTAAAATAATAACTTTTTTTAATATATTAATTGAGGAAAGTTTGAGCATTTAATTCTTCTTAACATTTAATAATAAATTTTAAATTAAAATAATTATATCATAATTTTTAACTAAATATTTTATATTTATATAAATTTCACATTTTTATATTTTCAAATATTTATATTTTTTAATAATCCTTATAATTATGTATGTATTGATATTTTTTTTACTCTAATCTTTTTTAATTCAATTGCTTCAAAAAGTGATTTGATATCAAACTTAACATCAAAGAGTGCAGATCACCCAATCACCATTATCCAAAACCCTATGGATGTAATGGATTTTTATATTATAAATTTTAAAATATAAATATTGTAAATTTTAAATTTTAATATCTATATTACTTACATGTAATGAAATATCATGCTTTTATATATATATATATATATATATATATATATATATATATATATATATATATATATATATATATTCTTTAAAAAAAATTACATTATAACAAATTGAATTGAATCTATTTATTATTTTACAATTTAATAGATTTTGTCTTTGTTGTTTGATCTAGTTTCTCATTTTATAGACACTATAACATCTCCCTTATATTTGGTTGTAGAGTGCCTCACAACCGTCAACGAAACATATTTTATTCCATTAAAATAACTTATTTATAAACTATGAAAATGTATTTTGTGCATTAAAATTATTAAAATAAAATATAATAATGATATTTGTAGTATACTATAATATATTTACTCTTGGGTTTTCTCCATGACTATAAATTGTAATAGGGTTTGTATTTAATTTTCACTATGAGTTAAGATACGGGGCTATTCATAAGTAGATGATTTCATTAGAGGTACTCTCTATCATGAAAATAGCCTTTGGTTATGATGAAGTGGGACTTTAAACTACTTTTATTTGGCTAAGACTTAAGTATTCCTATGACATAAAGAGATAGAATAATGGCTCATGTCCCACTACTTTGAGAATTTGACATCACTTTTCATTGTTAGAACATATTTAATGTTTATATTTTGCCTAATTTTCAATGCATTAAGTAATGTTTTTTTTTAATAAAAACCGTTCACGTAAAACTTTTTTTAAATGTATATTATTATAAAATTCACCGATAGGCGTATATATATCAACCTTAGGTGGGGGAAGGGTTGTTGACTTTTTGTTTTTGTATTAATAGATGATAGTGATTAACTGCAAAGTGAGTATCTTCGTAATATGCTTCACCTTTGAGGATCATCGACGGTTACGCTGCACGGGAGGTCGATGTGTTGCGATTAAAAATATATGGAAATTATTTGAAAGTGAAAAAGCAGAGGACTATAAATATAGAGAGATGTGGGCACACACAAACAAATGATTACTGTTATATTGAATCACTCAATTACATGGTGTATTTACTGTGTTACTGAGATCCAACTGTTTCTAAAATGAGGGATTGCAGTTGAGATAATATCTCAACTGTAAAATCCACTCAACAAACCAATATTACTCAATTTATAAATTAAGCATTATTCTAAGTCCCCCCCTTAACACTTCCATTATTACATAAGTCACAAATTACATATCAATCATATCAAGTCTAATATGGTCTTCATCAACAATTATGTTCATTATGGGATCTCACAAACATTTCTCTTTTTCACCATCACGTGAGCTACCACTTGATCTTCATTTGAAGCATACCCACCTACGACCATTGTTGAGAAGCTTTGTAGAATTGACATTTCTTAACTACCCCGAAGAATAGTTGAGATATTGAATATGTCTATGGACAATTTTTCATCCTAGTAGTATGCACCAAAATACACACTTCCAGTTATATAGGTAACCTGTCTAAACACAAAGCGTATCCAACAATTAATTATGCAACTCACCTTTCTTCACACACATATACACACATTAATAAATACTATAATTGATAGTTGTTTATAAAATCATGAGAGGTTGTGTATTAAATGCATTATCACTATCATAGTATGAGAAGTCCCAAAGATTGGCCTCTTGCAAATATTCAATAGTAACTATGTTGGTTGGTTCCTTAAATTTTCCATTTAAAATATCTCTGGAAACACACTTACAATTGAAGGTTATATGTCCATGTTTTCGACAGTAAAAAATTCTACTTAGTTCTTGTATTTATTGACTCTTTCCTTTGAGAATAATCTCATATCAGCATGTGAATTGTCCTCTGTGTTACATGATTTCATCCTCTTCTCTTCTGCTAAGAATGTTGCAATATTTTCAACTAATGATTGAGAGGAAAATTGACTTAAGTTGAAAATAACATTATAGTTTGAAGGTAAGTTTTTTAAGAAAATAACCTTAGCATCTTCTTCTTCCATTTTTACCTCAATTTCCTCCAGCTGCCTTATGAGTAACCTTAGATAATTTATGTGTGCATACAATGATACCCCATTATACATTTTGAAATTGAATAACTGCGATTTCGAGGAAAATTTTGCATTCACTGCCTTTTCCCCAAATATCTTTCTTAAGTGTTCCCATATTTGTGAAGAGAACTTTCCTAATTCTATAAGGTGAAGTTTTCCTCCCTTTTATGCCATTTAGCTAATTGTTTTGGATCTTGGGATGTTGGTTCTAGTCTTTTTACTAAGCCCCATAAGTTTTTATGCATCAAATTCATTTGGAATTTCACCTTCCAAGTATAAAAATTTAAACCATTGAATTTTTCGAGAAATATTTTCTCCATAATTAAAATAAACAATTACTCTATAATTATTATTACCTCGTGCATTGTGTACAACTCTTATAATGGATCTCATGACTTTCTTCGCTTCTCACTGGCAGTGATATAATACCTTCAACCACTTTGTGCAAATTCCTTTGTTAAATTCCATCAATTATGGGCCCGGGAGTTCTTGTTGCTATGACTAGTAGCCTTCAAAAACTAACATTTATATATCTTTGACTCATAAAAAGAAATATGCAGTGCCTTACATCAAACAAAAGGTAAGGAACCAAGTGAAGAATGGATCCCTGATAAGTATTCAGAGGTCAACGAGTTATAAGCACTCATACACGTTCCAATAAAGAAAACACAATGATTTTATGTAAATTGGCACAACCCCATGCATTTTTTCTTGTGTAGGATCTGTATGCTTGTGAATGGCTTATTACGCGGTATTATCATTAGGCTATCTCAAATCAATTATAATTATTACCCATATCAAACCACATGTTGCGTCTTGGGTGAAATCCAACCTTCGACCCGAATATGTGTCACAGTCAAGCTATAGGAAGGGAGCGCCATCATAATCAACGGGGCATACCTTCAGCCCATGTGTGAAATAACTGCTACTGCTAGCTTTTCCAGGTCAGATTCTGCGCCATCATATAGATCGGATAAGCGTTATGAAACCAATATTAATAATGAAAATGAGTCTCAATATGAAAATAAATCATGGTCAATCATGGTCCAACATCACATTATGCCAAATATTGTCTCAATATGAAAAGCACTCATAGTCAACCACGATCCAACGTCACATTGTTATAAATTTTGTGTCAATATGAAAGTCAACCATGGTCAACAGAGAAAATTTTAACGATGGAAAATTATCTTGAAGTTTAAAAAATTGGCGAATCTCACTAGTCCCTAATATGCAAACTATAAAATGTTGATTGACCTATTTGTAAAATTATTCAAATTTATAATGATATTATATATATTGTCTATATAATTTTGCCAATTTTCAACGTAAAATAATTTTATATTGTAAAATTTGGGCGAATCATTTTTATAAAAAAATGGAAATTAGCGAATATTGTTTTTGGAAAAGCTATGGAAAATTAGCCCACGTGCGAATATTAGCCCCTAAAATTTTCCATGATGGTCAACAATGGTAAACCATCTTTATTTTAGGTTTTATATACCTTGGGTTTATAATATCAATCCCTTGGGTTTAATATTATGCCCTTGGGTTTATAATTGTTTGGGCTTTTAGTATTAATCCCTTGGGTTTATAATATCAATTCCTTGAGTTTATTAATCTAAGGGTTCATATTCATAGGGTATAATGTAATTCATAGTGTTTATAATATTAATCTTAAGGTTTAATATAAAAACCTTGGGTTTATAATCATGGTTAACCATGTTCCAACATTACATTGTGACAAAGATTGTCTCTATATGAAAATCAACCATGTTCAACCATCGTTAATCATTGTTAGCCATGGTCAATCTTGGTCAACCAAGGTCTAACGTGACATTGTGACAAATATTGTCTCAATATGAAAATCAACCATGGTCAACCATGGTCCAAGGGGGCATTGTGACCAGGATTGTCTCAATATGAAAATCAATCATGGTCAACCATGGTTAATCATGGTTAATCATGGTTAATCATGGTCAATCATTGTCAATATGAAAATCAATCATGGCCAATCATGGTCAACCATCGTCAACGATGTTCAACCATGGTCATTCATAGTAAAACATGGTCATTCATGGTAAACCATGGCCCAATGTCACATTGTGAGAAAGATAGTCTCTATATGAAAAAAACTGTGGTCACATCATGAAAAAGATTGTCTCATGGTCTAATGTTGCATTATGACAACATGGTCATCCATGGTCATTCATGATAAACCATGGTCCAGCGTTTCATTATGAAAAGGATTTTCTCAATATGAAAATAAACCATGGTCAACCATGGTCAACCATGTTCAACCATGGTCAACGTCGCATTGTGACAAATACTCTCTCAATATGAAAATCAATCATGATGAACCATGTTGAACCATGGTACAACATCACATTGTGACGAATATTATCTCAATATGAAAATCAACCATGGTCAACCGTGTTTGTTTTAGGATTTATAATATTTATCCTAGTGTTTATATACCTTAGGTTTACAATATTAATCCCTTGGGTTTATTATTATTCCCTTGGGTTTATAATATTAATCCCTTAGATTTTTAATCCTTAGGTTTTATAATATTTATATTAGTGTTTATATACCTTATGTTTACAATATTAATCCCTTGGGTTTAGTATTATTCACTTGGGTTTATAATATTAATCCCTTGGGTTTTTAATCCGTTTTGATTTTACTATGAATAATTTCTTGTGTTTATAAATAATAAACCCATGGTCAACCATGGTTCCACGTCGCATTGTGACAAAGATTGTCTCAATATGAAAATCAACGACGGTCTAACATCGCATTTTGACAAATATTGTTTCAATATGAAAACCAACCATGGTCAACCATGGTCCAACGTCGCATTGGGACAAATATTGTCTCAATATGAAAATCAATAATGGTAAAATATGGTCCAACGTCGCACTGTGACAAAGATTGTGTCAAAAAAAAAATGAACCATCGTAAACAATGGTCAACCATGTTTTTTTGTATGGTTTATAATATTTATATTAGGGTTTATATACCTTGGCTTTATAATATTAATCCCTTGGGTTTAATATTATTCCATTGGTTTTATTAGTCCCTTTTGTTTATACTATCAATCCCTAGGGTTTATTAATCAAAGGGTTCATATTCCAAGGGTATAATATTATTCATAGTGTTTGTAATATTAATTCTAGGCTTTAAGATTGTCTCTGTATGAAAATAATCTATGGTCAAGCATGGTCAGTCATGGTCAACCATGGTCACATTGTGACAAAGATTGTTTCATGGTCCAACGTCACATTGTGACAACCATGGTCAACGATGGTCCAACATCACATTGTGAAAAGGATTGTCTCAATATGGAAATCTATCATGGTCAACCATGGTTAGCCATATTTGTTTTAAGGTTTATGATATTTATCTTAGATTTCATATGCCTTGGGTTTACAATATTAACCCATTGTTGTTTTATAGTTTTGGGCAGTCCAATGATGAAATCCGTCAAGATTGTTTTCCATTTCCACTTTGAAATGGGTAAAGGTTGAACAATATAACAAGATGTTGATGAGATGCCTTGGCTTGCTGACATAGAAGACATCTATCTCCATATTTAGTTTTGTCATTTTTCATGTTTTTCCAATAAAAATCCCTTCTTAATACAATTATCAACTTTTTATAGCTAGGATGACTAGCTGTTGGTCTTTTATGCAACTCATCTTAGACAAACAATTTCAGATTTACATCATGAGGTATGTAAATTTTTCTTTTAAAAATTAATAAATCTTGGATTTCATTTGAAAATCATTCTTCTCCTCCCTTATTTTTTCAGTTTTCTGCACATTTTATTTTATTTTCAGATAATCTGAATCAAAATTTGTAGTTGTTTTGACTTGTTCTACTAAGTTTGTTGACCAAATGATTATTGTTGTGACACAAATATGATTAAGTTTTCTTGCTTAAGGCATTGATTATTTTGTTTTCCCTTCCCTTGATATGTGTAATCTCAAAATCATATTCACTAATAAATGCTAACCATCTTGCTTTTCTAGTATTTAAATTAGGTTAATCAAATAAATACTTGACACTAACATTATCTATCCTTATTTTAAACCTTGTCACTATTAGATATTGTCTCCACATTTTGAATGCATGAATGATTGTTGCTAATTACAAATCCTGAGTAGCAAAATTTTTCATGTTCTTTCATTTTTATAAACTCATAACAAATAGCATAACCATCCTGCAACAAAAATCCCCGTAAACCTTCCTTACTTGCATCTATAAATACCACAAACTCCTTGTTGGGATCAGCGAATTTTAAAATTGGAGTTGTGGTCAAAAGTTGTTTCAGTTTGTTAAAACTACATTGACACTTTTGACTCCATTGAAATTTGATCCCTTTCTTCTTTAGAATAATGATTGGGTATGCAAGTTTAGAAAATCCTTATATACACCTCCTATAGTAGCTCGTGATTCTGATAAACGATATGACTTCTTTTACACTTTTATGTGTTGGTCATTCCATTATTGCTTTTATATTTTCAAGATCAATACAAATTCCTTCTTTTTATATTACATGCCCTAAATAATAATTTTTTTATGGTAGAATGAGCACTTGTCTAAGTTGGCATATAGTTCATTATATCTTAGAGTTTGAAGGACCATCTTAAAATGTTGGTGATGCTCTTATTTACTCTTTGAATATTCCAAAATATCATATATAAAGAAAATAAATTTTTTTATCTAGAAATGATATCTGGATCTTAGATCAATTTTAGAGAAAACATAAGCCCCTCTAACTTGATCAAATAAGTCATTTATTCTGGGAAAAGGATATTTATTTTTTATGGTCATCTTATTCAACTGTTTATATTCTATGCAAATTCTCAATGTGCCATGCTTCTTTTTTACAAATAACTTTGGTGCTCCCCAAGGAGACACACATGGGCTTATATACTTTTTTTCTAAGAGTTCCTGCAATAGAATTTTCATCTCTATTAATTTAGGAATACTCATTCTGTATAGGGCCTTGGATATTGGAACAACAATAGGTATAATATCAATGGTAAAATCCATGTCCCTCTTTGGATGAAGTATTGTTATTTCTTTTGGAAAGACATTCATATACTTCTCTAATATATGATATTCTTGTAATTATGGTTGCTATTTATTTTTAGAAAAATATTTTACCTGGATAGTGGATAATCGACATACTTTTCTAGAATACTTTTTAATTTGTATTTCAAAAACTTTCCTAAAAAAAAAAATTCTCAAAATCCCTTGAAATATGCCAGCCTCCCCTTTATCATAAACATGGGTAAAGGACTTTTCCATACAATTTAGTATCACTTTATGTGTTTCTAACCACTCTATTCCTATGAGGATATCATAATATACGAAGGGAAAATACCCAGATTGAGGGTGGTATACATTCCATTCAGGTTTACTGTGCAATTTTTGTTTATTTTAGTCACTTTTCTCTTAGTCCGCGTGGCGAACAACACTAGCCAAGGTTTATATTTTTTTTCTCTTGTAAGCTTACACTTTTCAACTAAAAAAGGGGAAATGTAACTTAATGTATATCCTAGATCTATAAGTACAAAGACCTCTTTGTTTAGAATCTTACTTGAGCTTCCACCATAGTAAACTAATGGTTTGCTTGTTTGCCATCCAATGTTGCACTAATTCTAGGTATGTTGCAGGAAACATCATTTATAGTAGATGTTTCATGAACATTATTCAATATTGTCTTCTTATTTAATGGATTTTTGGACAATCTCTCCATAAGATATTTTCATTCCAATCCCAACATTTTATTAGTGGTTTCACTAATTCATTTAAATTTCTACTTCATATTATCAACCCTCCCTTATACCCCTGGTTCCTTTGTTTATTAGCATTTATATTATAGTTTCCTGCTTACATACTCCAAGAAGAAATAGTTTTCTTGAACCCATTTTTCTCAATATTGAACATTTCCTATTTTTTTGTTATCCAACCCTTAGATTTTTCTCATTTTTGTTTACTTCGATTAAAACATAGCTTTATTTTTCTAATGGTCTCGTCCATGGACTTTGGGTTGTCAAATTCAATTCTTTCTTTCTATGAAAATGGAAGACAACTGACAAATGGTTTTCTCATCCTTTAAATATGGAACATATCTCAGTAGAATAATTAACTTATTTACAAATTCATCCATGGTTGATTGACCAAGCCTAAGTTCATGGAACTCTCTAGATTTTCTATCAAAATAACTTTTAGTCAAGTACTTTCTTTTGAATTCATTTGTAAATAACTTCCAGGTCAATTCTTTGGTTTTGATTTTCTTCCCACCATATAGCTTCTTTTCCAGACAACTGATAAGAAGCCAACCTAGCCTTTAGATTACTATGCTAATTATGGACTTCAAAATATTTGGAGATATTCAAAAGCCATGACTTTTCCACTTCTTTAGATTCTCCATCACAATTAGGAGGTTTGATTTTCTTAAATTCCCCTTGTAATTGTGGTTCGTTTTTCTTATTTTTATTTTTGGTGATTGAAATGCTACTATCATCTTTTGAATCCTCTTCTTCAAATTTAGTTGTGTTTTTTTTTTTTTTTTCCAGAGAAAAAATTGAACTTTTATTGAGAAAATAAAAAAGTTACATTGCACATGAATTAAAGCATTCACTTTACTATGTGACTCAAAAGAGGATCACTCAGTAGAGACTGGCCGTAAAAGGATCAACCCTGCCATAACTCTTCTAGTTTATAAACAACTAAAACCATAAGAAGAACATGTATTACCGGTGTTTGTTCCCGGGCCTCCTCTTATGAGGAAAAACCAGCCCAAACAGGAAGAATGACAATCGATCTCACTGAAACAAAAAAGTAGGATATAACGATAAAACCGAGTTTTTTCAAGTTAAGAGTTTTTGAGTCCATCTGCTAAGATCTACTGAAATGTACAATATACACAAAAGATCGAAAATATTTAAACCCATGAAATATATTTTAGATGAAGGGAAGCCGATCTATCTCCACTGAACCTTCTAGATCTATTTATCTAATTTTCCAACTGCCCATAACCTGTTGTACACTTTCCTTAAAAGGATGCTTGCATTTGCATTGCATTCCCTGTAAATATGGCACATATAAATGTAAGTAAAATTCTCTTTCAAAATCCAGAGTTCCTCGAGAATAGGCTTTAGAAAATAATTTTGACAAAATAATTCCTTGTTGAACCATTTTATGTTGTTCCGTGAGTCTCCAAAGATATGGACAGAGAGATGTCTCAAGTGAATAAGCCAGCATAGCATAAGGTGTAGAGATTTGAGTTCAGAAAAATTGTTTGCACCACTACCAAGGCCTACCAAAGCTTTCAAAATTTTTCCAGGACTAACATGAACAACTGGACCCACCCAACATATGTTTTTTTGGGTTGGATACTCCATCAAAGTATGCCACATAATATCTCCTCTAATTTGTTCAATATCAGTCACTTTGGATTTTGTTTTAGATTTTTTGATCAGAATTAATTTGAAAATGGTTGCACTATCAACTGCTAATTGTGGATGGGATGATCCCTGATCCCTAAAGATACTTCCGTTCCTAACCAACTAGATCCCCTAGGATATTAGGAGTGATAGCAATTTCCAGTTATCGTTCTGACAATCATTCCACCAACCCCGCCAAGCTTCCTTTGCATTTCCCCCATTCAAGAGCTGTGATTTTCCTAGAAGCTTCAAAGTTCCGTCCAAAATGATTTGCTGAAAGGGAAATGTACAAAAATATGGGAGACTGATTCTCACTCAAATTTGCAGAGAGGACACCATCATGTCCCCTCTTTCTTTCTATCTTGTATATTATCCCAAGTTGGGATTTTGTTCCTCAGTATGCACCAAAATAATTGTCGAGCTTTCGTTAGGAATTTTAATTTCCAAAACGACTTCACCCACCATTCAAGGGATTATCACCCCTTCTAGGTCATTATATAGGAGTATCCAAGATTTGGAGCATATATGCTTGATGGGGAATGCACCCATCACAGTTCATCTGGTCAATCTCTGAGACAGACATTTGCTCGTGCAAGTTCACTTGTATAGTTTTGCCATGCTGTGTTCCATTGGGGATCTATTTGTAGGTCCTCTCCTGTCTTCCATGCTTAATGCCAGATTTTCGAGAACCCAATATTTTCAATCTGTCTTAGCAAAGTATATCCTTTTGAGTTTAGATTATATCTAAATTCTCTTGGCAGAGAGAAGCCCTCATTGCAACCTACCCAAGGGTCCTATTCTCACCTAGTCACCATTCCCTATCTGCCACACCAACCCATCCTCAATGATTTTCAGCGATCCAAGAGTCGTCTTCCATACCACCGATGCCTGAGAATTTTTTTTTTCAGGGAGCCTCAACCATTCAATCAAAGGCATTCGGTCAATATATTTTCTTTTTATGACCATAGTCCATAGGTTTTCTTTTCAGAGAATTCTCTAGCCCAACTTTGCTGCCAGGGATGACACAAAATATGGGAGGTATTTTATCCCCCAGTCCCCCCAGTCCTTTGGTATGGCTATCTTCTCCCATGCTACCCATGGAATAACTACCTCTTCTTTTGAACCAGCCCATAGGAATCTGTTGCATATCTTCCGAATCCTCTCCATAATTCCTTTTTCCATCCAAGACGCATCCCAATAGACTGGAATAACCATTAGCACTGACTTAAGTAAAACCACTCTTCCCGCTGTGGATAGTCATTTATAACTCCAATGTTTCACTCTTTTTTCAATTTTTGCTACCATCCACATCCAATCTAGAACTTTGCAAGCATTAGGCTTCAGAAAAAACCCTAGATATTTGAAGCTATCATTCATCTGCTTAATATCAAAAGGGAGCTCCTCGGAAATCCTTCTAGTGTTCTCTCCCAAGAAGCCTTCAAATATTATTGTGGATTTCTGTACATTAATGCGCATCCCAATAGTTGTGAGGAAAAGGTAAAGAGTTTTTTTTATTTGTTTTATGTCCCTTCTACTTCCATCACTAAAGAGCAGGATGTCATCAACGAAAAACAAGTGAGTGATATGGATATTTAACACTAATTCAATGCCTTAAATATCTCCCCTTTTTTTTTATTCCACCAGCATCTAACTTAAACCTTCTGCTGCCAGGAGGAATACAAGTAGCGATAATGGGCACCCCTACCTAAGCCCTCTTTGAATTTTGAAAAAAGGAGATGTTGCCCCATTTATCAGCACCGCAAAGCTAACATCAGTGATGTATCCCATCACCCAATTGATGAAATCAATATTGAAGCCCGGGTGTATCAGCAACATCCTGTTGTATAACCAACTTATCTTGTTATAGGCCTTTGATAGGTAAATTTTTACAATCATCCCTTTTTTCTTGCGTCTTTTGATACTGTGCAGTGCTTCTTGAGAAACTTCAATCACTTCATGTATATGTATTCCATCCAAGAACCCAAACTATTATTTTGAGATATTCCTTGACATGGTCGACTTTGGTCTTACTGCTATTAGTTTTGCAATGATTTTGTAGATGAAATTACATAGAGAAATTGGTCTGAATTCATCAAAAGAGTCTGGCTCTTTCGATTTTGGAATTAGGGCCAGGAAGGTCGAATTGAATGGTTCAAAAACCGCTCCTTTTGTCCTTGATTCTTCCACTACCCAATTCCTCAGTGATTCAAAGAAATGTTGAAAGAATTCCAATGTCCATCCATCCAGCCAAGGGCTCTTCTCCTTTTGCATTGATTTATGGATACCTTCCACCTCCCCCTCAGTCACTAAACTTGAAAGCAACTCGTTTTCATCTTCCTCAACATATCTGGGAAAGAAATGAGCCACCCACACCACTTCATCTATAGTCACAGTTGTTGAGGCTTTAAATAAATCGCTAAAATTATTCCTTCCCAAGGTAGTGTTATCTCCCTGTAATTCTAGCAGATTGGCAAGACTAAAACTACAGGGGCAACATGTGAACCACTTTGGGATTCTAGGATCTAGCCCTCCTAAATCCAGAGAGGGATCTCTCTATAAAGTGCAAAGATTGATGTATCTTTAAGGATTGAAATGTGATATTAGGCTAGTTATGAGGAACAAGGTTTTGTTTGTTTTGGTTGGGCTCAAATAAATGAAGGTGAAGGATGTCTAAATGAAGGGTGAAGGTTTATGAAAGTGAAAGATTGATTCAGCTAAAAAGATAGGCAAGAAACAACTTCAATCCAATGGGCTATGGAATCATAGTAGGATTTAATTGAAACAACAAGGTTCAAGAGTGGTCCATGGGGCAAGTCATCTATGTCAAAGGATCTCTTTAAAGTTAATTTTATGGAATGGAATGAAACAATAATAAGAGAAAACAAACAAATGAAGAACAAAGAACAGCCTAAGATCAAGTAAGTGCTTTGAAACTATCCTGCTTTTGGCATACACTTAAGAAAGACATAAAAGTTATCTAAGATCATGTAAGTACTTTGAAACTAGCCTGCTTTCGATGCACTTTCAATAGAAAACATTTAAAACACAAAAAGTATAGCTTAAGATCAAGTAAGGACTTTGAACCTATCCTGCGTTCAGCGTATTCAACGAGAAAATTTTCAAAGCAACTGTTGGAGAAGAAAACTAGAGGACAGGACTAACCATAGACTTCCCTAGTTCATTCTTTAATTAGTAAACTTATCAAGACAACACTTAAGATAGACAAAGAATAGTCTAAGATCAGGTAAGGACTTTGAACCTATCCTGCTTTCAACATACTCTTAGGGAGACTTTCAGACAACCTTTGGAGATAAAACTAGAGGACATGGCTAACCATAGACTTCCCTAGTTCAACTTTACTTAGCAGACACTGAAAATAACATTCAAGAACAATGTTTAAGATCTAAACAGTAAGAGAAGGGAACACCAACATCTTGACTGTTTGGACAGTATTCAATCATTCTTAAATAACACAATTGGAAGAAAACATTCAGATAAAGCTTATCAGTGAGAGCATGGTACCTTTGACAGTAAATCCTAACTCTATAATTATTGTTCTTTATCAGAGAAGATGGAAAAAATGAAAACATAAATAAAATACAAGTTACAATAAGAAAAACACCACCGTTGACATAGACCGGGATCCCATAAATCAGCTTGTATTTGATGGTACAAACCAGTTACAATCTTCAAGTCCAATGGGTCTCTACAACTTCATCCTTCTCATCTCAACTTAGGTATCTTCAATTACAAACAGAGCTTACATCAGCTTCAGAAAACTATTTACATGCAACAGATATTCGGAGACCAACCTTTGCTTCATCTTCTATAGAGGTATTTATAGAAGAAATGAGGAGGTGGGATGTAAAATCAAATCTTTAGGCTCAATTAATACAATTAATGATTCTAAGCCTTTGAAGGGCTTCAATGGAGAAGTGCTCTGATATTTCTCTGTATTAATTGATCTTCATTAATTTATTAGCTACTTGGGAGAATTTGTTTGACTTTAAAGCTCTTTCTTATCCTTGTAATAACTTTGCTGATAGTTGTAATAAGTTATTTTGATTTGAAATAATTGTTCAGCTGCATTAAGGCAAATATATTCTGTTCTGCAATAACTGTGCCTCCTTTGATTGCTGCGAGGCTGTAGGTGGCTTTTGGTAGCTGGAGAGGATTAAATTTGCCTCTGATGTGGCAGTGGAGGATTCTTGGATTGATAGAATTCTTTATGTTTCCCTAAAACACTTTTAATTTGCTTTAATCTGTGTTTTAGGCCTAATTAGGCTTAATCTGTGTCTTCCAGTCTTCATGCTGTCTTTAACTGTGGATTAGGCTTTTGATTGCCGATTTTATGCCTTAATCCCTTAAAATGGTGTTAAAACCTTTAAAAATTTATTTCAGCTTTGATTTTATCCCTGGATACTGATACTCTTTGTCTGTGGAGTTCGTTGTGTTTTCATTGATTTTGCGGGCGTGCAGAGGCTTTTAAAATAGCATCAATGCTCATGAGGCACGGATGAGACATGATATGGAACCCTGCAGAGTGATTTCTTTCACGAATAAAGGCCTGGGGGATCGTCATCCCCAGCCTTTGATTTCCTTTAAGAAACTGTATAAAAGCTTTACAACCTGAAAAAATACACAAAAAGTTATAAAATCTTGCGTGGATTGGTTAAAATTGCTTTGGAGGCTTAGGTTAGATCGCGACTGTTGGATGAAAGCATCCAACGATGAGGATTGCTCGCTGAGGTCAAAAGGAGAGGCGGTTGAAGAGGTGAATGAAAGATCAAGTCCGAGCCGTAGATGCATATTGATCAACGGCTGAGATCTAATCGGGTTTTTATAATGTCTAAGGGTTATATTAATGAAATGGAGGAAAATGTAGTGAAAAGGGGCAAAAAAAAACCTTTGGCGGAGGCAAAATGGGTTTAATGAAATTTGGGGTGGCGGAAAGATTCTGGGCCGTTGGATTAGATTAGCCAACAAAGATCAACGGCGGAGTTTCGTTAACGAGGTCTCTTGGAAGAATGGCGGAGGGTGATAGTTTAATGGTTGGATTAAACTGGGACCGTTAGATCTTAGAGATCAACGGTGGAGATTAAAAACGAGGGAATGTAATGTAAATGGGGTAAGGTAGTTTCCGCCATAAAAACCACTGGTGTCGCGCTACTCTTAATTGGTTTCCAAAATCTTCATAAAAAAGGCGATATGCCTCGCCGCCCGCCACGTGTCCTTAAAAAATCGCCCATATTGCGTAATTTTTAGGAATTAACTGTGAGACTCAAAATTACACGATATGGGTCCCTGGCCGTTGGATCAAAGGCAGCCAGATCCAACAGTGGAGATGAGAGCGCAAAAAAACAAGTTGCGCGGGCGGAAGAAGGGGGGCAGGATCAAGGCGGTTTTGATATGGGCCGTTGGATAAGAGGAATGGACAGCTCAGATTTATCGATGGGAAATAGGTCCCAAAGGAGTTGGGCCTATCGGGTCTAATCTAGACCGTTGGATGAAGGAATGAATGGTCCACATTTAATCTTGGGGTATTGAAAGCAATATGAGAAGGGGGTTTGTGCGGAGGTTGGGTAAATGTGGACCATTGATCTGCAGATATCAACAGTGGATCTTTGCCGAAAGATTTCATACTGCGGGGTTTAAGAAATAACAAAGGGATTCGGGTTTGATCTGGACCGTTAGATCGGTGAAATGGACGACCCAGATCAAATCGCAAGATCGCAAATCAAGGGGTAAACACAAGGGGAACGGGCCGATGCAATTAAGCGTGGGCCGTTAGATCTTAGAGAGATCGACGGTCAGGATTGAATTGGCGGGTTTAATATCAGAAGGCTATGGCGGAGGGCGATTAAATCTGGGCCGTCGGTTCTTGTGGATTCGATGGTCCAGATTAAATCACATATTTGCAATCAGAGGATAGAAAGCGAAACACCGAAAGGAAAATCTGCGATGCGATGAAGTATCGACCATCGGATCAAAGGATGATCGATGATCTTGATTAAATCGGAGATCGCATAATTGGAGGAAACCAAAGGATGGCACTTTAGGCTTTGCGCGATGCGATTAAGTGCGAGCCGTCGATCTAAAAACTAGATCGACGGTGGAGATTTAGTTACGAAGGAAAAAAAAGGGGAAACGACGGGTGCGGAGGAAGAAATATGGACCGTTAGATCTGGGTATGGTGGAACAGATCAACGGCCGATAATTCATCAAACCATGAACTATCGGGATTTGTTATAACATGGGATAATTGGGTTTTTAATAAAATACAAAGGAAAGTTTGTTTCGGGAAGGGTTTTTTATGGTGGTTAGCGCCCGATTGCGGGGCTCGAGGTTATATGAAAGGATGAAGGGATCGGGAGTTTAGAAGAAAAGGGGCCAATGGCATCGGAAACCTTTTAAAGGAAAAAGGTGAAAAGAAGAATAGAAAACCTCGATTGCGATTGCGCGAAATGGGCTTAACTGTGGGTCACCGCTCCGGGTCTTATGCAGAAAAAGGAGCTGGGGGCTAAGGCCAAAGGGGCTTAAGGCCTTAATTAAAAAATGGGTTTTTTAGGCCAAAATGACAGATTTCAAATATTTTATGGCTTTCGGTAGAAGGGGAAAAAGGGGTTTTTAAGCCTTCAAAGGAAATTTTCAAAGGTTTAAAGGGAAATTCTAAGGAATGAAAGGTGGATGAAGAGTTTTATGAATAAAATGGAGAAGGGAAAAGGAGAAGGGAAAATGAGGAAAAATGGGAAATTTCAACAGTCTTTTCCTTTGGTAAACAACAGATTTTGAGGGTTTTTGTGAGGGAAATGGCAGTGAAGAGGATCATAAAGGATAGAGATCATTATAAGACTTCAAGAACTCACAATTTTTTAACATGAATTGTTTCTTGAAGGCTAAAAGTTTTAGCCACCATTTGATATGACAAATTTTATAGGTGGCTAACAGTGGCTCCAACTTGGGATGGCTACTCCTTGGAGGTGTCAAGAACCTCAGACCAGTCTTCTCTGGAATCTGACCAATGCCTCATCCATTTGGGCTGAAACCTGCTTTCTTTTGTTGATCTTATTTTGCTCTGATAATGTTAGCAGCCATAAAAAACAATGGAGTTCTATCAAAACAAGCTTTCTACTTACCTAATCCTAATGATCTAACATTTTTTCTTCCTTTCAGAGTGCATTTGGATTAGCAAACTCTTTTACAAACATTTTATTCTTTTGAGAAAACATAAAACTATTCTATTTCTACCCTTATTTCTCCATGAACTCAGATTAAGCAGTTGAGTTCACAAGTTTCTCTACCTAACTACACTCTGTCAAGATTAGACTGTCTGACAAATTTTTATTCACTAAATTCTAAAACAGGAAATTTAAAAGCAAACAAGCCAGGATTGAACAGTGTAACTTGTTGCTGATCTATGGCATAAAGACAAGCTGCACATAGACAAAAATGTACAGAAAAATAAAGCAAAATGGTGAAGGCTTAAGATCTGAAAACTAAATAACATCCTTCACTTTCTTTCAGCTCTGTTTTTAGGCTTGTTTGAGCTGTTTTTTCTCTTTGTTCACTTGTTCAAGTTTTGGGCATATTAGAACCAGTTTATCTTCTATCTTTGGCTCGGGATTTTAAACAAATTAGAGCCATGCATCTTTTTGAATCTCATAGGTTAAGATTTTGAGCTTGTTTGAACCCTTTTTCTTCTATCCTAATCTTCCTAACTGATAAGCCAAGATTAAGCTGTTTGGCAGATATATTTCACTAACCTATCAATAGTAAATTGAAAAAATAATTAGTCATTATTAGGCTGTATGACTAACCAGGAGTGTGTTTTTTAGGAGTGGCATCTGAGCTTGCACACTTTCAGACTTTGTTTCTCTTTTTTGGTATGGGGCTGTACCTTTCTTGTTTTTACAATCTGCCCTCTTTTTCTTTCGTATTGTTTTTGTATTTTTTCATTTTTCTTAAAAGTAGAAATCAACAACTAACCAAATGCTCATGGCTGAGCTTTGTTGACATTCCTATCTAACCTATTCTAACTTGGAGTATTTACATCCTTATATGATACAGAAGTGCCAAAGTAGCTAGTTGAGTAGTGTAAAAAAGAAAAAGAAACTCTGGCTGTTTGTCAGGGGTATCCATAGTACATTTTGAAGATTAATCTTCAAAACCAAGACTATCATAGAAGGTGACAACTTTTCATGTCTTTGGCTCTTGCAAAGTATCCTTGCTTGATAAATTGAGCCAGTTGGGACTTCCACACACTCTTCCAAAGGATCAACAAAGAAAAGATGAATATTCTCTTCTTTTTGGCCCTCCATGTCTGGTAGATTTTCTTCTTCCAATACTTCAGCTTTGAGGAATATCTTTTCAGTACATTGCTAGGAAGCATCATCATTCTTAACCTGCAAAAAAACAAGCAGTGAAATTTCTTCATTCTCTAAATCTATGCTTGCTTCTAATATAGATTCAGGTTCTTTGAATGGCAGATTGATATCAGTGATGGGATAAGTTTCTTCTTGAAAAGATGGTATATCCTCAGTAGGATAGTATTCTATTTGTTTTTCTCCTTCAAAGGCTTGCTAGTATCTTTTATTGTTTGGGACAGCTGGTCTGAATTTTTCTTAAATTGTATATTGTTTGCTCTCCCAAGGTCTCAAACATGTACTAGCAACAAGGGCTAAACCACTAGCAAAACTGTTTTGGTCTTTAGGAACAAGGATAAGTTGAAATTCTTTGAAAGTTTTTAACAAATCCATGGCTTCATCCTTATAGGCTCTAAGTCTAGGATGTTTAACCATGCATTCTTCTTTCACTTGCCTAATTACCAATTCTGCATTTCCATGAACTGTTATCTTCTAGGCTCCTAATTTCTTCAATAAGTGTAGCCCTAAGAGGAGTGCCTCATACCCTACTATGTCGGTTGTGCATTGAAAACTCAATTTATATGAATGGGCTTCAGAATGATTGTTTCCTATATTGTAAATCCATATTCATGCACCCGCATTAGTTTTAGTACATGACCCATCAAAATTCATATTCCAAAGAGGACTAGTTCCAATATTATCATTAATTCCTTTAGTATCCTCTTTGTCTAGAGTGCCATTAGATTGTTCTATGGAATAGGCACTATGTTTATGATTGTCTTGTCTGGATGATGGTTTGGAGGGTAGCTTCTTGCTTAGTATTTGATCAATTTGTTCGTCTGTCAAAGGAGAGATCTCTCTTTGAACATAAGCGGAAATACAGTTGCCCTCTTTCTCTTGATCTGCAAAAGAACTTTCTAAATCTTTACGACAAAGTTCTCTACGTGAATGAGCAAGAGTATTTTTTTTGCAATAAATTTCAGAGACTGACTGTTTATTAATAGTCTGATCTATCTCTTTTTCTATCAAAGGGGAAGATGTTTCCATGTTCCTTTAAACAGAAGTACAGCAGTTCTCTGTCTTTTGTAAAGGCTGATTTTGAGGTTAGATGTTTTCTTGAGCCTCTTATAGGAGATCTTGAATTGTGCTTGCAGGGAAACTTTGAGGATTTTCTATTTCTTCCTGATCTTCTTGTGTTTCAAAAAAAAACCTCATGACTATTATGATACTCAGTTTGCATATAAGGTTCATGAGTTGTTTCTTCTACATTATCAGGATGCCACTCTTCTTGTGAAATCTGATATGGCTTATAATCTAGAGGGGGAGTTCCTATGTGTGCTGGTTCTCCTTCCATATTAGATTTTGTGTTTTCTAAGTGGCTACATGTTTCATCAAAGCACTGCTCACTATAATTTTTTGCATTTTGGTCATGAAGTTCTCTAATCAGCATAGTACAAGACATAGGCATGCAATCAAAAATTTCTTGACAACCTTGCTTATTGCTTTCTTTGTAAATTTGCTACACATCTTCTATAAAATGTTGATCATAATACATATCTTGGTCACTGTCTTGGTCTTGAGGTGATTGGGCTTGTGTTTGATCAGGAAAAAGCATAGGTTGCTCTAGATCGTCAATATTCATATTAGCCATCAACCTATCCATTCTCTTCCCAAGCATGTACATCATCTTTTCCATCATGATTAGAAATTTTTCTTGATTGTTTTCTATATAATCATGTTCATCATACATGTCTTGTAGTGGTAGAGTTTGTTTTTTCTCAGGGAAAAGCGCATGTTGTTCTGGATCACCAATGTTCATATTGGCTATAAACCTATCCACTCTTTTTCCAAGCATGTACATCAATTTTTCCATCATGACCATATGTTTGTCTTCTGGGTCTATATCTAAATCCATGTTTGTAAATCAGGAAAGGGGTCACTGCATCTTGTCA
The DNA here is from genome assembly GCA_034641835.2 of Pinus albicaulis. NCBI lineage: Eukaryota > Viridiplantae > Streptophyta > Pinopsida > Pinales > Pinaceae > Pinus > Pinus albicaulis. The sequence goes on from CM076575.1 coordinate 593,398,272, forward strand.
GCCAGTTCAGAGTCTTCTACCAGTCGATTCATTTGGTCTTTTGGGAGTTATGAGTGGAGTCTCTAGGTGGAAAATTTTTAGCTCCTAAGGAGGTAAAATGTTTTATGGTTCCACCACCATGTTTATTATGAATACCAATCTAAAGAGATTATGGGTGTTCTGAGTCTTAGGAGTATTTAAGATGAAATTGACTCAAAATCCCCAGTGGAGTCGCTAGAATGTTAGGTCTGGTGGCTCAACTAGCTAACACAACAAATTTTCTTGAATCAAGGGGTTTCCTAAGGTCCTAAAGTATCTAGGATGAAGTTTCACTCAGAACTCCCCAGTGGAGTCGCCAGAATGTTAGCTCCCTGTAATTCTAGCAGATTGGCAAGACTAAAACTGTAGGGGCAGCATGTGAACCACTTTGGGATTCTAGGATCTAGCCTTCCTGAATCCAGAGAGGGATCTGTTGAACCTCTAATTAAACTGAGAGGGGGGGGTGAATCAATTTAATACATTCCTGATCTTTTAAAACTTTTCATTAAACTTATTTACACCTTCATTTCAAACTCAATTTGATGTGAGAGTAATTTTAGAATGTAATCAGAAAGTATTATTTTAATAGAGCAGTAGACTTAATATGAGAGCAGCAGGTATTAAGAAAATGATACATATAAGATCAATACATAAATATCATGCACAGAGACACCAGATATAAGTGGAAACCCATAAAGGGAGAAAACCACATCTTATTATTGTTGTGATGCAAAGGCAAGCTCCCACTCCCTCTCACCACTGTTTTTCTGCAGGCACCAACCTACAGGAGGCTCCTACCTCAATTCTGCAAGCTACAACTTGCAAGGAAGCACCAACTCCCTTCAGTTTTCTGCAGGCACCAACCTACAGGAGGCTCCAACCTCAGTCAGCTACAATTGACGACTATCAAGCTGCAACTTGATAGGGAAGCTCCAACTTCCTCAATTTATCAAACTGAAAGTTTGCTGATTTACCTCAGATATCAGCCCTGTTCTGTAGCTTCTCCTTCTGTTCTTCTTTTCTTAATCTTCTCTGCCTCACTCTTCTATATTCTGCCTTCTCTTGATTTACACTCTCTCTCTTTTTTTGAATATCAAGATGATATTATTTATAGATTTCCTCACATGACTGTTTGTATTCTTCTTGGAATTCGAAATGGAAATTCATGTCTCTTTGCCTTCTGCCTTCTCACTCCTTTTATCAGTTTACTCAGAAATTATAACTGTAGGTGTCAATTTTAACATTACAGTGGGAGTTTGTTTTCTCTCGGAGACTTGCCAATGCATCACAAACAATAAAAACAATTAAACCATTTACATTCGAATTACAATGTGAATTCCAGCTCACTTATTTTATCTCTTGGTTTGCTGCGCATTTGTCTTTTCTGTGACTGTGGTTTGACTCTTTTCTGCTCTGTATGCTTTTCTGTCCTCTGCTGTGGTGTATTTGCTGCATACGTGTAACAGTGCTTTTATATCAGTGCCTCTTAGAAAAATACGTGACTGCTGACTTGCAGCAAGTGTCTTGTTGATGTGGAACTTTCCGCAAGCGGAACGAACATATATCACAGTCATTGTATATTAAGAATCGCCCTCCCGTTAAGCTGAGGCCCGTGGGTCTACAGACCACACGGCTTATCGCAACAACGTTATATATATATATATATAACAACACCCTTTCATATATATATAAGTAATTTCAACACTCGGCATACATACAACCTTCCTTTTAAAAAGACTTAAATCAATTCTCGGCATTATATAATAAAAACTCTTTAAACAAATAAGAACTCCTTCCGGGCTCACTCGCCGATCTTTCCGATGCGATGTATCACTCCTCAGCCTCTTCCGATTTCGATTATTCACTGTTATGGCGAAACTTCAAACATATATCAGTCTTGGCTTATAAACCCATCGGGTCCGGCCTTTCAATTGCAATCGCAAATCTTTGTTAACATGTTCCGGAACTCAAACCTATCAAGTCATAATTTATCAGTCCATCGGGTCCGAATCTCAATCGCAATCGCAACTTTATGTTGTGATGTTCCGATGCTCCACTTTACCTCCGATGCGATTGACCATGGAACTGAAACATTTGTTAGTCATAATTTATAAGCCCATCGGGTCCAGGCTTCAATCGCAATCGCAAGTCTTTAACATGTGTTCCGATTGACCAGTGTCGATGCGATTGGAACATGGAATTGAAACATTTGTTAATCATAATTTATAAGCCCATCGGGTCCGGGCTTCAATCGCAATCGCAAGTCTTTAACATATGTTCCGACGCTCTTATAATCTCTGATGTGATTAGCCAGAATTCAAATATATATAAACCATCGTTAATACACCCATCGGTCCGAACTCTTAATCGCAATCGCAAGTCTTTTAATATGTGTTGCGATTGGCCACTGTTCATTGTATTTTGCTGATGCGATTGGGAAAGGACTTCAAACACGTTTGAATTATAATTCATACCTCCATCGGGTCCGGACTTCCAATCGCAATCGCAACTCATATATTCTCCGATGCGATTGACCAGTGCCGATGTGATTAGACCTGGAACTCAAATATATGTTAACCATGATTTATAGACCCGTCGGGTCCGAACTTCAATCGCAATCGCAACTTCCTGTTGGTTACATGTTCTGCTACCCTTGCGATCTCCGATTGCGATTGGGGAGGGGTCCCACCTTATAAACTTTGTTTTATGCGCTCCACTTATATAACATAATATATATGCCTTGGTCCTTTGCAGCATACGTAATGCGCGGCATTTATATGTAAGATGATGGATATATATACATGTATCCTCCATCGGGGTAGGAGATTCCCGGAATAATATTTGTGTTGTATAACGCCGGTTGGAGTGTGCGATTCCCGGAATATGGTTCTGTATTATATGCATTGCATTGCCGCTGGAGTTAAGCGATTCCCGGAATAAGGATTATGTATTATATGTATAACGCCGGTTGGAGTGTGTGATTCCCGGAATTTTGTAACGGCTCTCTGCCTCTGTCACTTAGTCTGTGCCTCTGCCTCTGCTGCTTCTGTCTCTACCTTTCGATAACGGTTCTTCATTGTGCTTCTATGACTGTTACATTTTGACTTTCTTCTTGCTGCCTCTATTGCTTTCGATGTGCCTCTTTTGCCTTCCTCTGCTTCAGCGCTGCCTCTTTTGCCTGAGTGCTGCCTCCTTTGCCATCAATGACAATATTTCCAACAGTCCCCCCTTTGGAATTAATGGCAATCCACTTTCTCTTGTTGCTTTCTCTTCCTGTTTGCCTGCTCTTCCTCCTGTTGTTTGTTCTTCCTCCCCCTTTGACATCAATGGCAAAGGACGACGCCTCATCTCTCTGCATGGGTTCTGTCGTTGCATTTCCTTTCTCTGAGTTACGTTTAGGTCCTCTTCCGCTGAAATTGGACTATGCTGCTCCAGAGTGATGTATGAAACTTGTTGAGAGAACACTTTGGTATAGTGAGCCGATATATGTTTTATAGTTGTGTTTCATTTGTAGTGCCTGTAATATGCATTTTACGATTGAAAGGTTCTTGTTGCTTCTGAATGCTGATACTATTGATAATGCTGATAATACTGATAATGTTGATCCCGTGGACTTGTTTTATGCTTATCTTGCTGGCTGTTCTCCCCCTGGAATGATATCTTCGTTTTGTTCTCCCCCTGAGACTGTGCTTTCTCTTTATATCAGAGAGTAGCATCTGCAGATACTACCCCTAGTTTATCTCTCAAGTATTGAAATGGTTCTCTAGCAAGAGGTTTGGTAAATATATTAGCTGTCTGTTCTTTCGTTGGTACATATTCCAGCTTTACTATCTTCTGAGCCACTTGTTCTTGGAGGAAATGATACTTAATTCGAATATGTTTAGTTTTTGAGTGAAGTACAAGATTTTTAGATATACTTATAGCACTTGTATTATCACATTTGATTGAAATAGGTTCATCAATGCTTACCTTCATGTCTTGAAGAGTTTGCTTCATCCACATGACTTGTGTACAACATGCTGTTGCTGCTATATATTATGCTTCAGCTGTAGACAAAGAGATGGATGTTTGTTTCTTTCTTAGCCATGCCACCAGACTTTCTCCTAGATAGAATGCACCTCCACTTGTACTCTTCCTATCATCCACACAGCTGGCCCAATCTGCATCTGTGTATGCTGATAAAGTGAAGTTTTTTCTTTTAGGATACCAAAGTCCATACTGTATTGTTCCTTGTAGATATCCGAATATTCTTTTGACTGCCAGAAGATGGTTTTGTTTAGGTGCTGCTTGATATCTAGCCACTAATCCTACTGCTAGCATGATGTCTAGTCTTGATGCAGTCAGATACAATAGACTTCCAATCATGGATCTGTAAAGTCTTTGATCTATGTCAGCAGACCCATCATTAGCACACAGCTTGCAACCTATGGTCATGGGAGTTGACATAGGTTTGCAGTCCTCCATTTTGAACTTTTTCAACATTTCTTTTATGTATTTTTCTTGTGAAATAAATGTACCTGTGTTCTTTTGCTGAATTTGTAGTCCCAAGTAGAAACTGAGCTCTCCAATCATAGACATTTCAAACTCTGTTTTCATTTCATCAGCAAACCCTTTTGCTAGATCATATTTGTTTCTTCCAAACATAATGTCATCAACATACACTACAACAATCAAAAGTTCATTTTCATGGGCTTTTATGTATAGGTTGCTGTCTACTCCACCTCTCTTAAAACCCTGTTTTTGCAAATACTTATCCAGTCTTGAGTACCAAGCACGAGGAGCCTGTTTCAGTCCATATAGGGCCTTTTTCAGTTTACATACATAGTCTTCTTTATCTGTCAATGAAAAACCTTCTGGTTGTTCCATGTACACTTCTTCTTCTAGATCACCATTAAGAAAAGCATATTTTACATCCATTTGATATACCTTGAAATCTTGATAGCATGCAAATTCCAGGAACATTCTGATAGCTTCCATTCTAGCTACAGGGGCAAATGTTTCATCATAATCAAGTCCTTCTATTTGTGAGTATCCTTTGCAGACCAGCCTTGCTTTATTCCTGATTACTTGTCCTTGCTCATTCATTTTGTTTTTGAATACCCATTTTGAACCAATGATATTTTTCTCAATAGATCTAGGAACTAGTTCCCAGGTATTGTTCTTCTCAATTTGGTCCAATTCTTCATTCATTGCTTTTATCCAATACTTGTCCTTGCTGGCTTCTTCAAATTTCTTTGGCTCTATTTGTGATAACATGGCTATGTATACTTCTTCTATTTGTTCTGTTAGATGCCTTCTTGTCTGGACTCTTGCTTTCTTGTCTCCTATGATCTGATCTTCAGGATGATTCTTCTGAGTGTATCTTGAGGGGGTTTTTGAGCTCAGCTCTGCATCTTCTGTTGTCTTGATGGTTTCATCATCATTCTCGTCTTCTTCTTCATTGTTGTTTGATGTACTGCAGCAGTCTGTATCTCTAGTATTGTTTGGAAGTTCTTCATCAAATCTCACATCAATACTTTCAACTATCTTCCGAAGGGTCTTGTTGTAGCACCTGTACCCTTTGCTTTTGGAGGCATATCCTAGAAATATCCCTTCATCTGCTCTTGCATCAAATTTGCCAAGATTTTCATCATTATTCTTTATGTAACACTTGCTTCCAAAGATTTTGAAATGTTTGATTGAGGCTGGCTTTCCATGCCATAGTTCATAGGGAGTCTTGTCACTGCTTGGCCTTAAGTGAGCTTTATTAAGGATATGTACTGCTGTGTGCACTGCTTCTGCCCATAAGGTTTGAGCAATATTATTCTCTTGCATCATAGCTCTGGCTATTTGTTGTACAGACCTGTTTTGTCTCTCTGCTACTCCATTCTGCTGAGGTGTCCCTGCAATAGTAAATTGTTGCTTTATTCCATGTTCATTACATAGGTCTACAAAGTCATAATCTGTGAATTCTCTTCCTCTGTCTGATCTGATACATTTCAGCTTGCATCCAGTTTGATTTTCTGTTAATGCTTTGAATATCTTAAACTTTTCCAGTGCTTCTGATTTGTTCCTGAGAAAAGCAACCCATGTCATTCTGGAGAAATCATCTATTATCAACATGAAGTAGGATTCTCCACTTGGTGTTTTAGTTCTTGCAGGTCCACACAGATCCATGTGCACAAGATGGAGTGGTCTTCTAGTTGATAGCTCATCTTTATATTTAAAGGATGTGCGAGTTTGTTTCCCAAATTGACAAGATTTGCATATGGTATTTGAAGGCCTCTTTATTTCAGGCATATCTCTGACAGCTTTCTTCTTACTCAGTCTGATGATATGGTCGAAGCCGAGATGTCCTAATCTCCTATGCCATAACCATGACTCCTCAAGTTTGCTCAGATGGCAGGCTTCATCCTCCTCTTTTACTATGTACACATTACTCTCTGTTTGGACACCTTTGAGCAGAGTCTTTCCTGTTGTGCTTGATCTGACTTCACAGTCTTGTGCTCTAAAGAGAACTTCACAGCCTTTGTCACACATCTGACTGACACTCAGTAAATTTTCTTTCAGCCCATCTACAAATAGTACATCTTGGGCCTTTCCTCTTCCATTATCTATGCTGACTGAGCCTTTTCCCTTGATCTTACCTGATTTATCATTGCTAAAAGTAACATTGCCAGATTTCTTTTCATCAAGAGTAATAAACTTGTTTTTATCTCCTGTCATGTGTTTAGAGCAGCCACTGTCCAAATACCATTGACTCTTCAAATCTTGAGCAGTTAAAGCCAAGTCACATTTATTCACCTTCTTTATCCACTGGAGGCCTCCTTTTGTTTGGTATCTTTTGTGAGGTGATGAATTATATCCCTTTAGAGAACACTTGGAAGATATATGCCCAATTTGATTGCATATACAACATTTGATTATAGTTTTTGAAGAATTGTGAGCATGAACAAAATTGCTTTGACTCATAAACCTCCTTGAGGTATTGAACATCAGTCTTTGTCCATACTTTCTACATTCAATAATTCTATGGCCAAAATCCTTACAATAAAAACAATAACCATAGAAATTACTTGCATACCTGATGTAAGGTTGTCTCTTCCATGCTTGCTTCTTTTACTGGTTTGAATCATTCCTCCTTGCACGACAATATGCAGCAATGTGTCCCTGCTTGTGGCAGACATAACAGGTGGCATTCTTCATAGGAGGCAAGAATCTCCTTTTATGGCTTCCAAATTTGATATAATCAGGAATATATGATCTTTTTTCTGTTGTCTTAGTATTTGTTACAATATTTGTTATTAGAGGTTTCTTCTGGTCTCTGTCTTTCTCATTACATGTTTCTTCCTTTGTAGGAATTATTTGGGCTGCTTCATCAACCTTCTTTGCTTTCACAAAAATTATATTTTTGTTTTCCTTTTATTTGCCTTTACTTGATTCTCCTTCATAGCCTATCCCAGTTTTTATTAGAGGAGATCTTTGAGCATCCAAGATTTCATTCAACCTACTAGAACTTGTCATTTGAGAAGGGTATATAGAAATTTTCTGTTGAGCACTTTCTAATTTCCTTCTCAGACACAGAATTTCTTCTTCCAGCTTCTCTTGTTCTCGAGTTTTATCTTTGATTTGCTGAAGTAATATATCTTCTATCTTTTTGGCTTCTTCAAGATTTACCTTTAGCTGCATGAGGAATTCTAAATTTTGTTCTTCTTTCACACATTTGAGGAGAATCTCTTTTTGTTTTCTGCATTTTAGTTTGAGTCTGTCAATATCCTCCAGAGCACTTCTTAGCTCCCCCTCAAGATCGACTTCCCCTTCTTCTTCTTCTTCTAGCGGAAGTCCTTCAAGATCTTCTATGGCCATTAATAAAAATTCAGAGGTTCCCTCTTCTCCTGAGAGTTCATCTGAGTCTTCAGATGCACTGCTGTCTTGTTGAGGATAGAAGGATTTTCTGCTGAATTTCTTTCCTTTCTGCCAATTCTTTGATGTGTCTTTCTATGATTCTTGAGCTTGATTTCTTACTTTCTTGTGAGGACATCTAGCAGCATAATGTCCAACTCTTCCACAGTTAAAGCATTTAAAAGGAAGTTTGCCTTTGTATCTACCTGATCCTCTATCCAATTTCTTGACAAATTTAGCCTCTTCTTCATCAGAGCAGGAGCATATGTCTTCCTTTTCTTCTTTCTTCTTTTCTGTTTTGAATGTTGCTTCCCTTGTACTTGGCTTCTTCTGTGGGAGCCTCATCTCATATGTTGTAAGATTTCCTAGTAGTTGGTTCATGGTCAAGGTCTCCCAATCAGCTGTTTCTTCTATTGCAGACACCTTGGGATTGAATCTGGATGGAAGAGATCTTAGAATCTTTTGTACAATTATACCTTCCGGTATTGTTTCTCCAAGAGCTTTCATACTGTTAACAATTTCTGCAACTTTTAAGAAGAAGCTCCCAACATCTTCATCATCATTCATTTTTAAATTTTCAAACTGGGCTCTATATACTTGAAGTTTGGCAGTCTTAACCTTTTTATTTCCCTCATGGATATTCTCTAGAGTGTCCCACATATCTTTGGCAGTCTTACTGTGCATTATTTTGATAAACTCAAATTCACATAGTCCATTTAAGATTGCATTCATTGCTTTTGCATTAGCTACAAAGCTTTCTTTAGCTTCTTTCTCTGTATCAGTTGACTTTGTGACATATCCAATTTCCACAGCATCCCAAGCTTCTAATCCTAAGGACATTATATAAGCTTTCATTCTTATTTTCCAAAAGGCATAATTTTCATCGGTGAAGAAAGGGGCTTTATTGGTTGAGCATCCTTCTTTACTAGCCATCTTGGGAACCTAGGATCTCCTTTCAGTTGTTAGACTTGTACAAAGGAACCTACTCTGATACCAATTGTTGAACCTCTAATTAAAACTGAGAGGGGGGGGTGAATCAGTTTAATACATTCCCGATCTTTTAAAACTTTTCATTAAACTTATTTACACCTTCATTTCAAACTCAATTTGATGTGAGAGTAATTTTAGAATGTAATCAGAAAGTATTAGTTTAATAGAGCAGTAGACTTAATATGAGAGTAGCAGGTATTAAGCAAATGATACATATCAGATCAATACATAAATATCATGCACAGAGACACCAGATATAAGTGGAAACCCATAAAGGGAGAAAACCACATCTTATTATTGTTGTGATACAAAGGCAAGCTCCAACTCCCTCTCACCACTGTTTTTCTGCAGGCACCAACCTACAGGAGGCTCCTACCTCAATTCTGCAAGCTACAACTTGCAAGGAAGCACCAACTCCCTTCGATTTTCTGCAGGCACCAACCTACAGGAGGCTCCAACCTCAGTCAGCTACAACTGACGACTATCAAGCTGCAACTTGATAGGGAAGCTCCAACTTCCTCAATTTATCAAACTGAAAGTTTGCTGATTTACCTCAGATATCAGCTCTGTTCTATAGCTTCTCCTTCTGTTCTACTTTTCTTAATCTTCTCTATCTTACTCTTCTATATTCTATCTTCTCTTGATTTACTCTCTCTTCATTTAAAAAAAAACTCTCTCTGCATATCAAGATGATATTATTTATAGATTTCCTCACATGACTGTTTGTATTCTGCTTGGAATTCGAAATGGAAAGTCATGTCTCTTTTCCTTCTGCCTTCTCACTCCTTTTATCAACTTACTCAGAAATTATAACTGTAGGTGTCAATTTTAACATTACAGTGGGAGTTTGTTTTCTCTCGGAGACTTGCCAATGCATCACAAACAATAAAAACAATTAAAACATTTACATTCGAATTACAATATGAATTCCAGCTCACTTATTTTGTCTCTTGGTTTGCTCGCATTTGTCTTTTCTGTGACTGTGTTTTGACTCTTTTCTGCTCTGTATGCTTTTCTGTCCTCTGCTGTAGTGTATTTGCTGCATACGTGTAACAGTGATTTTATATCAGTGCCTCTTAGAAAAATGCGTGACTGCTGACTTGCAGCAAGTGTCCTGTTGATGTGGAACATTCCGCAAACGGAACGGACATATATCATAGTCATTGTATATTTATAATTGCCCTCCCGTTAAGCTGAGGCCCGTGGGTCTACAAACCACATGGCTTATCGCAACAGCGTTATATATATATATATATATAACAGTGCCTTTTCATATATATATATAAGTAATTTCAACACTCGGCATACATAGAAACTTCCTTTTAAAAAGACTTAAATCAATTCTCGGCATTATATAATAAAAAATCTTTAAACAAATAAGAACTCCTTTCGGGCTCACTCGCCGATCTTTTCCGATGCGATGTATCACTCCTCAGCCTCTTCCGATTGCGATTATTCACTGTTATGGCGAAACTTCAAACATATATCAGTCTTGGCTTATAAACCCATCGGGTCCAGCCTTTCAATCGCAATCGCAAATCTTTGTTAACATGTTCCGGAACTCAAACCTATCAAGTCATAGTTTATCAGTCCATCGGGTCCGAATCTCAATCGCAATCGCAACTTTCTGTTGTGATGTTCCGATGCTCCACTTTACCTCCGATGCGATTGACCATGGAACTGAAACATTTGTTAGTCATAATTTATAAGCCCATCGGGTCCGGGCTTCAATCGCAATCGCAAGTCTTTAACATGTGTTCCGATTGACCAGTGCCGATGCGATTGGAACATGGAATTGAAACATTTGTTAATCATAATTTATAAGCCCATCGGGTCCGGGCTTCAATCGCAATCGCAAGTCTTTAACATATGTTTCGACGCTCTTATAATCTCCGATGCGATTAGTCGGAATTCAAATATATATAAACCATCATTAATACACCCATCGGGTCCGAAATCTTAATCGCAATCGCAAGTATTTTAATATGTGTTGCGATTGGCCACTGTTCATTGTATTTTGCCGATGCGATTGGGAAAGGACTTCAAACACGTTTCAATTATAATTCATACCTCCATCGGGTCCGGACTTCCAATTGCAATCGCAACTCATATATTCTCCGATGCGATTGACCAGTGCCGATGCGATTAGACCTGGAACTCAAATATATGTTAACCATGATTTATAGACCCGTCGGGTCCGAACTTCAATCGCAATCACAACTTCCTGTTGGTTACATGTTCTGCTGCCCTTGCGATCTCCGATTGCGATTGGGGAGGGGTCCCACCTTATAAACTTTGTTTTATGCGCTCCACTTATATAACATAATATATATGCCTTGGACCTTTGCAACATACGTAATGCGCGACATTTATATGTAAGATGATGGATATATATATATGTATCCTCCATCGGGGTAGGCGATTCCCGGAATAATATTTGTGTTGTATAACGCCGGTTGGAGTGTGCGATTCCCGGAATATGGTTCTGTATTATATGCATTGCATTACCGCTGGAGTTAAGTGATTCCTGGAATAAGGATTATGTATTATATGTGTAACGTCGGTTGGAGTGTGTGATTCCCGGAATTTTGTAACGGCTCTCTGCCTCTGTCACTTAGTCTCTGCCTCTGCCTCTGCTGCTTCTGTCGCTCTGCCTCTGTCTCTACCTTTCGATAACGGTTCTTCACTGTGCTTCTATGACTGTTACATTTTGACTTTCTTCTTGCTGCCTCTATTGCTTTCGCGCTGCCTCTTTTGCCTGAGTGCTGCCTCCTTTGCCATCAATGACAATATTTCCAACAGGATCTCTCTATAAAGTGCAAAGATTGATGTATCTTTAAGGCTTGAAATGTGATATTAGGCTAGTTATGAGGAACAAGGTTTTGTTTGTTTTGGTTGGGCTAAGATAAATGAAGGTGAAGGTAGTCTAAATGAAGGGTGAAGGTGTATGAAAGTGAAATATTGATTCACCTAAAAATATAGGCAAGAAACAGCTTCAATCCATTGGGCTATGGATTCATAGTAGGATTTAATTGAAACAACAAGGTTCAAGAGTGGTCCATGGGGCAAGTCATCTATGTCAAAGGATCTCTTTAAAGTTCATTTTATGGAATGGAATGAAACAATAAGAAGAGGAAACAAACAAATGAAGAACAAAGAGCATCCTAAGATCAAGTAAGTACTTTGAAACTATCCTTCTTTTGGAATACACTTAAGAAAGACATAAAATTTATCTAAGATCAGGTAAGTACTTTGAAACTAGCCTGCTTTCGATGCACTTTCAATAGAAAACATTTAAAACACAAAAATAATAGCTTAAGATCAAGTAAGGACTTTGAACCTATCCTGCTTTCAACATATTCAACGGGAAACTTTTCAAAGAAACTGTTGGAAAAGAAAACTAGAGGACAGGGCTAACCATAGACTTCCCTAGTTCACTCTTTAATTAGTAAACTTATCAAGACAACACTTAAGATAGACAAAGAATAGTCTAAGATCAGGTAAGGACTTTGAACCTATCCTGATTTCAACATACTCTTAGGGAAACTTTCAGACAACCTTTGGAGATGAAACTAGAGGACAAGGCTAACCATAGACTTCCCTAGTTCAACTTTACTTAGCAGACACTGAAAATAACATTCAAGAACAATGTTTAAGATCTAAATAGTAAGAGAAGGGAACACCAACATCTTGACTGTTTGGACAGTATTCAATCATTCTTAAATAACAAAATTGGAAGAAAACATTCAAATAAAGCTTATCAGTGAAAGCAGGGTACCTTTGACAGTAAATCCTAACTCTATAATTACTGTTCTTTATCAGAGAAGATGGACAGAATGAGAACAGAAATAAAATGACAAGCTAAAATAAGAAAAATATCACCGTTGACATAGACTAGGATCCCATAAATCAGCTTGTATTTGATGCTTCAAACCAGTTACAATCTTCAAGTCCAATGGGTCTCTACAGCTTCATACTTCTCATCTCAACTTAGGTATCTTCAATTACAAACAGAGCTTACAACAGCTTCAAAAAACTATTTACATGCAACAGATATTCGGAGACCAAACTTTGCTTCATCTTCTACATAGGTATTTATAGAAGAAATGAGGAGGTGGGATGTAAAATCAGATCTTTAGGCTCAATTAATACAATTAATGCTTCTCGGCCTTTGAAGGGCTTTAATGGAGAAGTGCTCTAATATCTCTCTATATTAATTGATCTTCATTAAGTTATTAGCTACTTGGGAGAATTTGTTTGACTTTAAAGCTCTTTCTTATCCTTGTAATAACTTTGCTGACAGTTGTAATAAGTTCTTTGATTTGAAATAACTGTTCAGCTGTATTAAGGAAAATATCTTCTGTTCTGCAATAACTATGCCTCCTTTGATTGTTGTGAGGCTGTAGGTGGCTTTTGGTAGTTGGAGAGGATTAAATTTGCCTCTGATGTGGCAGTGGAGGCTTCTTGGATTGATAGAATTCTTTATGTTTCCCTAAAACATTTTTAATTTGCTTTAATCTGTGTTTTAGGCCTAATTAGGCTTAATCTGTGTCTTCCAGTCTTCATGTTGTCTTTAACTGTGGATTAGGCTTTTGATTGCCGATTTTACACCTTAATCCCCTAAAATGGTGTTAAAACCTTTAAACATTTATTTCATCTTTGATTTTATCCCTGGATACTGATACTCTTTGTCTGTGGAGTTCGTTGTGTTTTCATTGCTTTTATGGGCGTGCAGAGGGTTTTAAAATAGCATCAATGCTTATGAGGCACGAATGAGACATGATATGGAACCCTGCAGAGTGATTTCTTTCACGAATAAAGGCTTGAGGGATCGTCATCCCCGACCTTTGATTTCCTTTAAGAAACTGTATAAAAGCTTTACAACCTGCAAAAAAACACAAAAAGTTATAAAATCCTGCGTGGATGGGTTAAAATTGCTTTGGAGGCTTAGGTTAGATCACGGCCGTTGGATGAAAGCATCCAACGGCGAGGATTGCTAGCTGAGGTCAAAAGGAGAGGCGGTTGGAGAGGTGAATGAAGGATTAAGTCCGAGTTGTAGATGCATATTGATCAACGGCTAAGATGTAATCGGGTTTTCATAATGCGGAAGGGTAATATTGTAATGAAATGGAGGAAAATATAGTGAAAAGGGGCAAAAAAAAACCTTTAGCGAAGGCAAAATGGGTTTAATGAAATTTGGGGTGGCGGAAAGATTCTGGGCCGTTGGATCAGATTAGCCAACAGAGATCAACGGCGGAGATTTGTTGACAAGGTCTCTTGGAAGAATGGTGGAGGGCGATAGTTTAATGGTTGGATTAAACTAGGACCGTTAGATCTCAGAGATCAACGGTGGAGATTAAAAACGAGGGAATGTAATGTAAATGAGGTAAGGTGGTTTTGGCCATAAAAACCACTGGTGTCGCGTTGCTCTTAAGTGGTTTCCAAAATCTTCATAAAAAACGTGATATGCCTCGTCGTCTGCCACGTGTCCTCAAAAAACCGCCCATATCGTGTAATTTTTAGGAATTAACTGTCAGACTCAGAATTACGTGATATGGGTCCCTAGTCGTTGGATCAAAGGCAGGTAGATCCAATGATGGAGATGAGAGCGCGAAAAAACAAGTTGCGCGTGCGGAAGAAGGGGGGCAGGATCAAGGCGGTTTTGATCTGGGTCGTTGGATCAGAGGAATGGACGGCTCAGATTTATCGATGGGAAATAGGTCCCAAAGCAGTTGGGCCTATCGGGTCTAATCTAGACTGTTGGATGAAGGAATGAACGGTCCACATTTAATCTTGGGGTATTGAAAGAAATATGAGAAGGGGGTTTGTGCGGAGGTTGGGTAAATGTGGACCGTTGATCTGCAGAGATCAACGGTGGATCTTTGCTGAAAGATTTCATACTGTGGGGTTTAAGAAATAACAAAGGGATTCGAGTTTGATCTGGACTATTAGATCGGTGAAATGGACGGCCCAGATCAAATCGAAAGATCGCAAATCAAGGGGAAAACACAAGGGGAATGGGTCGTTAGATCTGTTGGGGTTCCCATGTTTTGGCTAGGTTGGCAAGACCAAAAGATGAGACAACATCAGAACCACTTTCAGACCTTAAGATCTAGCCCTCCTAGGTCTAGAGAGGGATCTCTCTATGATTGTCAAAGGTATATGTCTTTGAAGCTCAGAATTTAAGATGTTAGGCTAGTTATGGGCACAGGGTTTGTTTGTTTGATTTTGAGTTTGGTTGTTGGGAATCAGGAAGGAAGGGTTCAATATAAAACAAGGATGATCAAAGAGGAATTTAGGCCAAGGGAGATGAATCAGGACAACATCAAGACCATTGGGCAATGGAGTCAGGAAAGGGTTTACTTGCCATCAACATGCAAGCTTTCGGTTGGGCTATTCATCTAAAGCCTTGGATCCTAAGATGAGAGTGTGGTATGGAACATTAAGGATTGAGAACGATGTGAAGGGAATCACCATCCAGCTCTGTATATAGATCAGGTCAGAGGTCATTTAACTCCAGACCTGCTTGGACATAACCAGCGGCAGCACGAGGGAACTTAGAAAGGAAAACTGGTTGCACAAGGATCCTAGTGGATAGGGCTAACTCTAATCCCCAGTGTTCCCAAACCTTCCAGCTAAATCCTAACAAGAACATCTAAAAACAGTTTCATTTAATTCATACATCAGAGAGCAGGCAATGACATCCACTACACTCGTTAAATCAACTGAAACTAATTCTTAGATAACACATTAAGCAGAAAACATTGAAGGCAAGGAGAGCAAAAGCATAGGGTACCTAACAAGGGTAAATCCTATACCAGATTTCTGATGCAAGCCAAAAGAAGTGAAATGAAATGGAAATAAACACAGAAATAGAAAAACATCACCACAGCTTTAGATCAGGATCCAAAGAAATGTGCTTGTCATATTAAGAACAACACCAATCAAGTACAACATAGCTTACAATTTGATATTCGGCCTGATGGACCTCCCTCAGTCTATCTTTAAAATTTACACAGAGAACTCGTCTCAAGAGAAACAACTTGCTTTCACTGATATCCAATCAACAACCTTTACAATATTTCTCATGAGTTTTTATAGCAGAAGATGAGCGGAGGAGGTAGGTGAAGAACTAAATGCAGTATTAAACTTCTGAAAAGAAAGAGGGCCGAAACCCATTCTGTTTTAACTCCATTGCATTTATCTCTGGCACTCTTTTGGTGAAAGAGTGGTCTTCTTTAGGCTTCCATTTACTCTGGATGTGACTTTGATGCATTTTGGCTGCAGTACTTGGTGGTGCTTCAGGTGAATAATCAAAAAGTAAATAAATGATGCTGGGATCTGCCATGCTGTGAATCAAATGTTCTGGTAGTTTGGGACTGCTGTCACGGTAGAAAATCTCTCTAGAACACGACATAGAATAAAGACTGCATGGGTGTTATGTCCTTTGTGGGAGAAAAACATTCTGCTGCTGTAGAAACCCTGATATGCCTTGATTTCTGCATGTTGTACCTTGTGCGTGATCTCTGGGTCTTCAGTCTGGTACTTTGCTTCTCAAACACTGCATAGGGCTCAAAAATCTTCGTTTGCATGCCTAAGCTCTTTGTTGTTCCATTTAAATCTCTGTCTGCGTACTCTGTGCTTTTAAAGGCCTTGGGAAGATTGTACAAATTTCTCAACCCTGTTCTTTAAATGGAGGTCACGTCCACAATCTTCCCAGGCTTTGCTTTATTAAAGATTATCTGCATCAGATCTTTCCTGAGATTTCTGTCACTATAACAGAGACTGAAGAACATGGCGGTTTTCACCGCCTCTGAACCCTACAAAACACACAAACAGTTATGAAATCCATGGATGGGCTGGATGATGTGGATGACTGCGTGGATGATGATGGAACTGCGGAGAGATGGCGGAAACATGTTGTTGGATGGTGGAGAACAGTGATGCCGAAAGGTTGGCGGTCTGCAATATAACTTGAATTAAAACCTTAAAAACATCGACCTTTGAACAAATATATGCGATGGGATGGGCGAATGTACGGTGAATACGCGTGGGATTGACGTGGCGGGACCAGACGATGGTGGAAAATTCAATAGCGGGAACAAGTCTGGACCGTCAGATCTCAAGGGAGATCGACGGTTGAACATGCGGCAGAAGACGACGAAAGGTGGGCCAGGGGTACGGTGACCATGGGTTAAATCTCGCGCAGCTCCGCGAAACGACAACCGTTGGATGAGGCGCCCCAGATCTAACGGCTGACGGCGATATCGCTCTGCGCCCTGTACCGAAAGATAACGTGCGATGAGCGGGCGGTTTTGGAATCGTACAGGAGCCACGTGTCAGTAGCTGTGTGGAATCGCTGGCCGATGGGGAAATACCGCTAGCTCTCGAAAGGTGGTGCGATGGAAACCAGGCTGTTTCCGGATGGGCGCAGCAGGGACCACAGGGGCAGGTGTATTATGGACTGTCGGATCAACGTGTAAATGGACGGCGATGGCTCGATCAGGGGTTTGAATAGGGAGAACACGGGCGTTGCGAAGTTAACGGTTGTCGTCCGATATTCAATGATCAACGGTTGAAACTGCGCCCGATAAACATTGGTAATAGGTGCCTTTCGGGCTAGCGAGTAGTTCCGGCGTCGGATCATGTGGAGGAAAAGGGCGCGAGGGCTAGGCCGAAGGGGGCTAGGGCCCAGACTATGCAGAATATATGGTTTTGGCTCGTTTTAAAGCAATTTAAGGCTGGCCCATGGCAACGATAGGGAAATAAGAGGGATTCAAGCATAAACAAAGGGCGTAGAAATGATTTAGAAAGGTATGGATATAATTTAGAAATGTCAGAAGGGGATTTTGACAAAGAGAGGAAAGGCTAAAAAGGGGTATTTGCAGGGGTGCAAGGGGTAACAGTAGGCCCTTTGAGAGAGGAATCAGCAGAGGAAAATTTACATAAGGCAAAGGATGAAGAGCCTTCAAGGATGATGAGTTTTCAGGGAAAAGGCATTCCTTGGAGGCTTCCAAAACAATCTAGCCCCCTGCTTGCTTGTCAAGAAATTCATAGGGGGGCTAACAAGATCTTAGAGAGATCAACGGTCAGGATTGAATCGGCGGGCTTAATATCAGAAGGCTATGGCGGAGGGCGATTAAATCTGGGCCATCGGTTCTTGTGGATTCGACGGTCCAGATTAAATCGCATGTTTGCAATCAGAGGATAGAAAGGGAAACACCGAAAGGAAAATATGCGATGCGATGAAGTATCAACCGTCGGATCAAAGGATGATCGATGGTCCTGATTAAATCAGAGATCGCATAATCGGAGGAAACCAAAGGATGGCACTTTAGGCTTTGCACGATGCAATTAAGCACGAGCTGTCGATCTAAAAACTAGATTGATGGTGGAGATTTAGTTATGAAGGCAAAAAAAGGGGAAACTACGGGTGCGGAGGAAGCAATATGGACCGTTAGATCTGGGTATGGTGGAACAGATCAATGGCCGATAATTCATCAAACCATGAACTGTCAGGATTTGTTATAACATGGGAAAATTGGGTTTTTAATAAAATACAAATGAAAGTTTGTTTCGAGAAGGGTTTTTTATGGTGTTTAGCGCCCAATTGTAGGGCTCGGGGTTATATGAAAAGACGAATTGATCAGGAGTTTAGAAGAAAAGGGGCCAATTGCATCGGAAACCTTTTAAAGGCAAAAGGTAACAGGAAGAATAGAAAACCCCGATTGCGATTGTGAGAACGGGGCTTAACTGTGGGTCACTGCTCCGGGTCTTATGCAGAAAAAGGAGCTGGGGGCTAAGGCCAAAGGTGCTTAAGGCCTTAGTTAAAAAATGGGTTTTTAGGGCAAAATGATAGATTTTCAAGGATTTTTTGGCTTTCGGTAGAAGGGGAAAAAGGGGTTTTTAAGCCTTCAAAGGAATTTTTCAAAGGTTTAAAGGGAAATTCGAAGGAATGAAAGGTAGATGAAGAGTTTTATGAATAAAATGGAGAAGGGAAAAGGAGAAGGGAAAATGAGGAAAAATGGGAAATTTCAGCAGTCTTTTCCTTTGGTAAACAACATATTTTAAGGGTTTTTGTGAGGGAAACTGAAGTGAAGAGGATCTTAAAGGATAGAGATCATTATAATATTTCAAGAACTCACAATTTTTGAACATGAATTGTTTCTTGATGGCTAAAAGTTTTAGCCACCATTTAATATGACAAATTTTATAGGTGGCTAATAGCGGCTCCAACTTGGGATGACAGCTCCTTGGAGGTGTCAAGAACCTCAGACCAATCTTCCCTGGAATCTGACCAATGCCTCATCCATTTGGGCTGCAACTTGCTTTCTTTTGCTGATCTTCTTTTGCTCTGATAATGTTAGCAGCCATAAAAAACAATGGAGTCCTATCAAAACAAGCTTTCTACTTACCCAATCCTAATGATATAACATTTATTCTTCCTTTCAGAGTGCATTTGGATTATAAAACTCTTTTACAAACATTTTATTCTTTTGAGAAAACATAAAGCTATTCTATTTCTACCCTTATTTCTCCATGAACTCAGATTAAGCAGTTGAGTTCACAAGCTTCTCTACCTAACTACACTCTGTCAGGATTAGACTATCTGACATATTTTTATTCCCTAAATTCTAAAACAAGAAATTTAAAAGCAAACAAGCCAAGATTGAACAGTCTAACTTGTTGCTAATCTATGGCATAAAGACAAGCTGCACATAGACAAAAATTTACAGAAAAATAAAGCAAAATGGCGAAGGCTTAAGATCTGAAAACTAAATAACATCCTTCAATTTCTTTCAGCTCTGTTTTTAGGCTTGTTTGAGCTGTTTTTTCTCTTTTTTCACTGGTTCAAGTTTTGGGCATATTAGAACCAGTTTATCTTCTATCTTTGGCTCGGGATTTTAAACAAATTAGAGCCATGCATCTTTTTGAAACTAATAGGTTCAGATTTTGAGCTTGTTTGAACCCTTTTTCTTCTATCCTTATCTTCCTAACTGATAAGCCAAGATTAAGTTGTTTGGGAGATCTATTTCACTAACCTATCAGCAATAAATTGAAAAACTAATTATTCATGATTAGGCTGTATGACTAACCAGGAGTGTGTTTTTTAGGAGTGGCATTTGAGCTTGCACACTTTCAGACTTTGTTTCTCTTTTTTGGTATGGGGCTGTACCTTTCTTTTTTTTACAATCTGCCCTCTTTTTCTTTTGTATTGTTTTTGTATTTTTTCATTTTTCTTCAAAGTTGAAATCAACAACTAACCAAATTCTCATGGCTGAGCTTTATTGAAATTCCTATCTAACCTATTCTAACATGGAGTATTTACATCCTCATATGATACAAAAGTGCCAATGTAGCCAATTGAGTAGTGTAAAAAAGAAAAAGAAACTCTGGCTGTTTGTCAGGGGTATCCATAGTACATTTTGAAGATTAATCTTCAAAACCAAGACTATCACAGAAGGTGACAACTTTTCATGTCTTTGGCTCTTGCAAAGTATCCTTGCTTGATAACTTGAGCTAGTTGGGACTTCCACACACTCTTCCAAAGGATCAACAAAGAAAAGATGAAGATTCTCTTCTTTTTGGCCCTCCATGTCTGGTAGATTGTCTGCTTCCAAGACTTCAGCTTTGAGGAATATCTCTTCAGTACGTTGCTTGGAAGCATCATCATTCTTAACCTGCAAAACAACAAGCAGTGAAATTTCTTCTTTCTCTAATTCTATGCTTGCTTCTGATACAAATTCAGGTTCTTTGAATGGCAGATTGATATCAGTGATGGGAGAAATTTCTTCTTGAAAAGATGGTATATCCTCAGTAGGATAGTCTTCTATTTGTTTTTCTCCTTCAAAAGCCTGCCAGTATCTTTTATTGTTTGGGATAGCTGGTCTGAATTTTTCTTGAATTGTATATTGTTTGCTCTCCCAAGGTCTCATACATGTACTAGCGACGAGGGCTAAACCACTAGCAAAACTATTTTGGTCTTTAGGAACAAGGATAAGTTGAAATTATTTGAAAGTTTTTAACAAATCCATGGCATCATCCTTATAGGCTCTAAGTCTAGGATGTTTAACCATGCATTCTTCTTTCACTTGCCTAATTACCAATTCTGCATTTCCATGAACTGTTATCTTCTAGGCTCCTAATTTCTTCAATAAGTGTAGCCCTAAGAGGAGTGCCTCACACCCTACTATGTCGGTTGTGCATTGAAAACTCAATTTATATGAATGGGCTTCAGAATGATTGTTTCCTGTATTGTAAAGCCATATTCCTGCACCTGCATTAGTTTTAGTACATGACCCATCAAAATTCATATTCCAAAGAGGACTAGTTCCAATATTATCATTAATTCCTTTAGCATTCTCTTTGTCTAGAGTGCCATTAGATTGTTCTATGGAATAGGCACTATGTTCATGATTGTCTTGTCTGGATGATGGTTTGGAGGGTAGCTGCTTGCTTAGTATTTGATCAATTTGTTCTTCTGTCAAAGGAGAGATATCTCTTTGAACATAAGCGGAAATACATATTCCCTGTTTCTCTTGATCTGCAAAAGAACTTTCTAAATCTTTACAACAAAGTTCTCTAAGTGAATGAGCAAGAGTATTTGTTTGCAATAAGTTTCAGAGACTGACTATTTATTAATATTCTGATCTATCTCTTTTTCTGTCAAAGGGGAAGATGTTTCTATGTTCCTTTGAATAGAAGTACTGTCTTTTGTAAAGGCTGATTTTGAGGCTGGATGTTTTCTTGAGCCTCTTCTAGGAGATCTTGACTTGTGCTTGCAGGGAAACTTTGAGGATTTTCTATTGCTTCTGATCTTCTTGTCTTTCAAAAAAAACCTCATGACTATTATGATACTCAGTTTGCATATAAGGTTCATGAGTTGTTTCTTCTACATTATCAGGACACCACTCTTCTTGTGAAATTTGATATGGGTTGTAATCTAGAGGGGGAGTTCCTATGTGTGTTGGTTCTCCTTCCATATCAGATTTTGCGTTTTCTAAGTGGCTACCTATTTCATCAAAGCACTGCTCACTATAAGTTTTTTCATTTTGGTCACGAAGTTCTCTAATCAGCATAGTACAAGACATAGGCATGCAATCAAAAATTTCTTGACAACCTTGCTTATTTATTTCTTTGTAAGTTTTCTCATCATCTTCTATAAAGTGTTGATCATAATACATATCTTGGTCACTATCTTGGTCTTGAGGTGATTGGGCTTGTGTTTGATCAGGGAAAAGCATAGGTTGCTCTAGATCATCAATATTCATATTAGCCATCAACCTATCCATTCTCTTCCCAAGCATGTACATCATCTTTTCCATCATGATTAGAAATTTTTCTTGATTGTTTTCTCTATAATCATGTTCATCATACATGTCTTGTAGTGGTAGAGTTTGTTTTTTCTCAGGGAAAAGCACATGTTGTTCTGGATCACCAATGTTCATATTGGCTATAAACCTATCCACTCTTTTTCCAAGCATGTACATCAATTTTTCCATCATGACCATATGTTTGTCTTCTGGGTCTATATCTAAATCCATGTTTGTAAATCAGGAAAGGGGTCACTGCATCTTGTCAACTAGTTCAGAGTCTTCTACTAGTGGAGTCATTTGGTCTTTTGGGAGTTATAAGGAGTGGAGTTGCCAGGTGGAAAATTTTTAGCTCCTAAGGAGGTAAAATGTTTTATGGTTCCACCACTATGCTTATTATGAATACCAATCTAAAGAGATTATGGGTGTTCTGAGTCTTAGGAGTATTTAAGATGCAATTGACTCAAAATCCCCAGTTGAGTCGCCAGAATGTTAGCTCTGGTGGCTCAACTAGCTAACACAAAAAATGTTCTTGAATCAAGGGGTTTCCTGACATCCTAAAAGTATCTAGGATGAAGTTTCACTCAGAACTCCCCAGTGGAGTCGCCAGAATGTTAGCTCCCTATAATTCTAGCAGATTGGCAAGACTAAAACTGCAGGGGCAACATGTGAACCACTTTGGGATTCTAGGATCTAGCCCTCCTGAATCCAGAGATGGATCTCTCTATAAAGTGCAAAGATTGATGTATCTTTAAGGTTTGAAATGTGATATTAGGCTAGTTATGAGGAACAAGGTTTTGTTTGTTTTGGTTGGGCTAAGATAAATGAAGGTGAAGGAAGTCTAAATGAAGGGTGAAGGTGTATGAAAGTGAAATATTGATTCAGCTAAAAATATAGGCAAGAAACAGCTTCAATCCATTGGGCTATGGAGTCATAGTAGTATTTAATTGAAACAGCAAGGTTCAATAGTGGTAATTGATTTTATAGAATGGAATGAAACAATAAGAAGAGGAAACAAACAAATGAAGAACAAAGAGCAGCCTAAGATCAAGTAAGTACTTTGAAACTATTCTGCTTTTGGCATACACTTAAGAAAGACATAAAAGTTATCTAAGATAAGGTAAGTACTTTGAAACTAGCCTGCTTTCGATGCACTTTCAATAGAAAACATTTAAAACACAAAAATAATAGCTTAAGATCAAGTAAGGACTTAGCCCCAAGGGTTAGCTCAATTGGTTGAGTCCCCGCTTGGAAGTACTCCCAGATTGAGAGGTCACAGGATCAATTCTCCTAGACGCCCGTGGGGTTAGGCCTCAGTGTTAGGCTGACAGTAGATCCCTTCGGGAGGATTTACTGCGATTCATTAAGACCGTGGATGTAGCTAGTACATGTGTGCGGGCACATAGGAACGTGAACCACTATGAAAAAAAAAGATCAAGTAAGGACTTTGAACCTATCCTGCGTTCAGCATATTCAACGGGAAACTTTTCAAAGCAACTGTTGGAGAAGAAAACTAGAGGACAGGGCTAACCATAGACTTCCCTAGTTCATTCTTTAATTAGTAAACTTATCAAGACAACACTTAAGATAGACAAAGAATAGTATAAGATCAGGTAAGGACTTTGAACCTATCCTGCTTTCAACATACTCTTAGGGAAATTTTCAGACAACCTTTGGAGATGAAACTAGAGGACAGGGCTAACCATAGACTTCCCTAGTTCAACTTTACTTAGTAGACATTGAAAATAACATTCAAGAACAATGTTTAAGATCTAAACAGTAAGAGAAGGGAACACCAACATCTTGACTGTTTGGACAGTATTCAATCATTCTTAAATAACACAATTGGAAGAAAACATTCAGATAAGCTTATCAGTGAGAGTAGGGTACCTTTGACGGTAAATCCTAACTCTATAATTGTTGTTATTTATCAGAGAAGATGGACAGAATGAAAAAAGAAATAAAATGACAAGCTACAATAAGAAAAACATCACCGTTGACATAGACCATGATCCCATAAATCAGCTTGTATTTGATGCTTCAAACCAGTTACAATATTCAAGTCCAATGGGTCTCTACAGCTTCATACTTCTTATCTCAACTTAGGTATCTTCAATTACAAATAGAGCTTACAACAGCTTCAGAAAACTATTTACATGCAACAGATATTCGGAGACCAACCTTTGCTTCATCTTCTACAGAAGTATTCATAGAAGAAATGAGGTGGGATGTAAAATCAGATCTTTAGGCTCAATTAATACAATTAATGCTTCTCAGCCTTTGAAGGGCTTTAATGGAGAAGTGCTATGATATTTCTCTGTATTAATTGATCTTCATTAAGTTATTAGCTACTTGGGAGAATTTGTTTGACTTTAAAGCTCTTTCTTATCCTTGTAATAACTTTGCTGACAGTTGTAATAACTTCTTTTGATTTGAAATAATTGTTCAGCTGTATTAAGGCAAATATCTTATGTTCTGCAATAACTATGCCTCCTTTGATTGCTGCGAGGCTGTAGGTGGCTTTTGGTAGCTGGAGAGGATTAAATTTTCCTCTGGGGTGGCAGTGGAGGATTCTTAGATTGATAGAATTCTTTATGTTTCCCTAAAACACTTTTAATTTGCTTTAATTTGTGTTTTAGGCCTAATTAGGCTTAATCTGTGTCTTCTAGTCTTCATGCAGTCTTTAACTGTGGATTAGGCTTTTGATTGCTGATTTTACGCCTTAATCCCTCAAAATGGTGTTAAAACCTTTAAACATTTATTTCAGCTTTGATTTTATCCCTAGATACTGATACTCTTTGTCTGTGGAGTTCTTTGTGTTTTCATTGCTTTTGCAGGCATGTAGAGGGTTTTAAAATAGCATCAGTGCTCATGAGGCACGGATGAGACATGATATGGAACCCTGTAGAGTGATTTCTTTCACGAATAAAGGCCTGGGGGATCGTCATCCCCGGCCTTTGATTTCCTTTAAGAAACTGTATAAAAGCTTTACAACCTACAAAAATACACAAAAAGTTATAAAATCTTGCCTGGATTGGTTAAATTTGCTTTGGAGGCTTAGGTTAGATCACAGTCGTTGGATGAAAGCGTCCAACGTCGAGGATTTCTCGCTGAGGTCAAAAGGAGAGGCGTTTGGAGATGTGAATGAAGGATTAAGTCCGAGCTGTAGATGCATATTGATCAACGGCTGAGATCTAATCAAGTTTTTATAATGCCAAAGGGTAATATTGTAATGAAATGGAGGAAAATATAGTGAAAAGGGGTAAAAAAAAAACCTTTGGCAGAGGCAAAATGAGTTTAATGAAATTTGTGGTGGCAGAAAGATTCTGGGCCATTGGATCAGATTAGCCCATAGAGATCAACGACGGAGATTCGTTGACGAGGTCTCTTGGAAGAATGGCAGAGGGCAATAGTTCAATGGTTGGATTAAACTGGGACCATTAGATCTCAGAGATCAACGGTGGAGATTAAAAACGAGGGAATGTAATGTAAATGGGGTAAGGTGGTTTCGGCCATAAAAACCACTGGTGTCGCACTGCTCTTAAGTGGTTTCCAAAATCTTCATAAAAAACGCGATATGCCTCGCTGCCCACCACATGTCCTTAAAAAACCGCCCATATCGCGTAATTTTTAGGAATTAACTGTCGGACTCAGATTTACGCGATATGGGTTCTTGGCCGTTGGATCAAAGGCGGGTAGATCCAACGGTGGAGATGAGAAAATGAAAAAACAAGTTGCATGGGCGGAAGAAGGGGGGCAGGATCAAGGCGGTTTTGATTTGGGCCGTTGGATCAAAGGAATGAACGGCTCAGATTTATCGATGGGAAATAGGTCCCAAAGGAGTTGGGCCTATCGGGTTTAATCTAGACCGTTGGATGAAAGGAATGAACAGTCCAGATTTAATCTTGGGGTATTGAAAGCAATATGAGATGGGGGTTTGTGCGGAGGTTGGGTAAATGTGGACCGTTGATCTGCAGAGATCAACGTGGATCTTTGCCGAAAGATTTCATACTGCGGGGTTTAAAAAATAACAAAGGGATTCGGGTTTGATCTGGACCGTTAGATCGGTAAAATGGACAACCCAGATCAAATCGCAAGATCGCAAATCAAGGGGAAAACACAAGGGGAACGCGCCGATGTGATTAAGCACGGGCCGTTAGATCTTAGAGAGATCAATGGTTAGGATTGATCGGTGGGTTTAATATCGGAAGGCTATGGCAGAGGGCGAATAAATCTGGGCCGTCGGTTCTTGTGGATTCGATGGTCCAGATTAAATTGCATGTTTGCAATCGGAGGAGAGAAAGGGAAACACCAAAATGAAAATCTGCGATGCGATGAAGTATCGACCATCGGATCAAAAGATGATCGACGGTCTTGATTAAATCGGAGATCGCATAATCGGAGGAAGCCAAAGGATGGCACTTTAGACTTTGTGTGATGCGATTAAGTGCGAGCCGTTGATCTAAAAACTAGATCGACGATGGAGATTTAGTTATGAAGGAAAAAAAAGGGGAAACAGCGGGTGCGGAGGAAACAATATGGACCGTTAGATCTGGGTATGGTGGAACAGATTAACGGTCGATAATTCATCAAACCATGAACTGTCGAGATTTGTTATAACATGGGAAAATTGGGTTTTTAATAAAATACAAAGGAAAGTTTGTTTCGGGAAGGGTTTTTTATGGTGTTTAGCACCCGATTGCGGGGCTCGGGGTTATATGAAAAGATGAAGGGATTGAGAGTTTAGAAGAAAAGGGGCCAATCGCATCGGAAAACTTTTAAAGGCAAAAGGTAACAAGAAGAATAGAAAACCCCAATTGCGATTGCGCGAAATGGGCTTAACTGTGGGTCACCGCTTTGGGTCTTATGCAGAAAAAGGAGCTAGGGGCTAAGGCCAAAGGGGCTTAAGGGCTTAGTTAAAAAATGGGTTTTTTAGGACAAAATGATAGAATTTCAAGGATTTTTTGGCTTTCGGTAGAAGGGGAAAAAGGGTTTTTTTTGCCTTCAAAGGAAATTTTCAAAGGTTTAAAGGGAAATTCGAAGGAATGAAAGGTAGATGAAGATTTTTATGAATAAAATGGAGAAGGGAAAATAAGGAAAAGTGGGAAATTTCAGCAGTCTTTTCCTTTGGTAAACAGCAGATTTTTAGGGCTTTTGTGAGGGAAACAACAGTGAAGAGGATCTTAAAGGATAGAGATCATTGTAAGACTTCAAGAACTCACAATTTTTGAACATGAATTGTTTCTTGAAGGCTAAAAGTTTTAGCCACCATTTGATATGACAAATTTTATAGGTGGCTAACCGGTAGCAAGGTCCTCGAAATATTTTGCTATCATGTCCTCCTCCATCTTCATCCCCCATATCGTGTTTAAATTCTTCCTTCCTTTGTCATAGTTATGAAAGAACTTGGTATTTTCGTCCCCCACAGACATCCAAATTTTTTGTCTCTTTAATATCCATTGTTCTTCTCTTTCTATGAAAATTTTCTTATGTTCTACCTCCAACGATTTTATTTTTTCCCTTTTTTCATGTGATTTGTACCCATCTTCCTCTGGACTCTCCAATCTTTCCAACTCCTCTCCTATCCATTTTAACTGCTCCTCCTCTCTCTCCTTTCTCCTTTTTGCCCACTCTATGGTAGCTTTCTTCATTCTTTTTTGGTTTTCCATGAAGTGGGCAGCTTTGTTTCTCTCCTCCTCTTCCCCTGAGGCCTCCAAGAGGCCTTGAGGAGGGAGTTAAAAGACTCTTATTTTAGCCATCCAGGGTTAAATTTGGAGGGCGACCCTGGTTTATCATTAGAACCTTTGAGCTCTAATAGGATAGGATGATGATATGATTCCCCTCGATCTCCAATCCATTATTTAGGCATAGGGATTTTTTCCACAGGCTCCTCTTTAATTAGGAACCTATCAAGCCTCTTTGCAACCCTAGCTTCACCTATTCTCCTATTCCGCCAAATTGTTCTCATCTTAAGTAGATTTATGTCGACGAGATTGCCAGCTTGTATTTTTTTTTGAGAAATAGTCTGACATGGGGTCAACATAGGCAGTAGGATTCCAATTTTCAGCTTGGCCAATGGAGAAATTGAGATCGCATCCTATGATAAGATTTGAGTGGACCATAAAATATTTTTCCCACAGCTCATTCCAGAAGGGCATTCGATCATAGCATGACCGATATACATTCAAAACGATAAGGTTTGTACATATATCAATAGAATAGGCTTCTAATTCCAAGATCTGCTCCATTCCCTATGAACTAATAAATTTTAATTTTCCTTCTTTGAACCCCAAGGAAAGGGCCCCAGACCTTCCTTTAGCATCCAGACACTGGAATGACCATCTCAAACATATCTTAGCAAGAACTGATTTTAATTCTTCACCTACTCCCAAAATTTCTTGGAGCATTATTATATCCAGACCATATTTGTAAATTAAAGCCTTGACTGCTAGTTTTTTGGGGCTACTAGCTAGCCCTCTACAATTGAGGGAAAGGATGATCATTTAATCATCACGCCTGGGGTTTTCAATGCCCCAAGTACCCCTATTAATAATCGCTGCTTACCATCAACTATGTCACTTTTTACTCTTATCTGAGCTTTAGACAAGTTTGATTTTCTTCCCCTCTGCTTTGGAGCCGAGGTGGAATCCAAGATTCTTCCCCTACCACTTCCAAATAGTTTTCCTTCTTTTCTCTAGATCTCCGGGCGTATGGGATCCTTTCACCCTCATGTTTAGAAGTTATAAGATTACTAGGAATGGGAGGGGGATGTTGATCCACCTGAATCTCAGGGATAGAGGTGATTATACTATCGAGCATCTCATTAATAGTATTAACATGTAAATTTCTAGAGAGTGAAGGCCTGGAAGGACCAGTCCCCAAAAGAATAGACAACATATCTGTAATAGAATCAGAAAAAGAGAGAAATTCAAGGAAAATACCATCAGACATTGACATTGTTGTAGTCTCAGTTGCCTCCACTATTTCGAATATGCTTGGCTCCTCTTCCACCTCCTGCATCTGGATCTCTGCCTCTTCCATGTGTGTATCCATGGTGTCCTCCTCTAACCTTGCCTTTAGGTAACCTTTCTTCTGTCCCTTTTCCTCCTCAGTTTGATTCATCTCCCCTATTTCCACCTCATCCTTCCCTGTCCTGCACTTCCCCTTCCTATGTTTCCTCCTTTGTCTTATGCCTAAGGGACAGTCCTTTGCCAGATGTCCATACCGATGGCATCTATGACAACAGAATGGAAGCTTCTCATAGTCAAGCACTTGAATGAAGGACCAGTATCTGTAATGCCGCTGAATTGCCTCCATCAAATTGTCTCTAGGATTTATGCGTACCAAAATCCTTGCCATACCTTGCTCCATTGTCTGTTTGAAAGACATATCCTCTTCCAAAAATTTCCCAAGCTCGTTCCCTATTTCTCTGAATATATTTTCCGATGAGAGAGCGTGTGGAAGCCCTAAAATTCAAACCCGTATAGGAAGGTCAACCACTTTCTCCCTCTGCACATCAAATAAAGGACTCCATCTCTTGAACAAAATTGGGGCCCTATCGAACCCCAATTCCTCTCCGGGACCCATTGTAATGTTTCCTTTCTCTCAAATTTCACCATGAACTAACCATTTGCTAAATTAACAACCTCAAATATTTGGTCGGGTGCTTACCTCCATGCATTCGCTGCGCATTCCTTAATGTAATTTGCTGATAATTTCTTCCCTTTCGCTCTTCCAACTAGTGTAAGCTCTGCAGTCTCCATTGCTTCATCAAACGAGATTTCTATTCCCAAGACCAAATTTGGAATCTTCTCCTTTCTTCTTATTACTTTCGTTTTTTTCCTTTTCCCCCCGTGCTGCCATTTCTCCCTTCTTCTCCTTGCTCTAGATTTCTTTCCTTGTCATTTATTTCCACTTCGGTATTCGACTCCCACCAAGCCACCACTTCCCTGCTTTTTGGGTAACCGGTCTCTCCTTCCGCCTCATGCACAAACCTTGAGGCAAAGGTCGCTAAAGTTTTAGCAGGTATGGACCATGGTTCTCCCCCCTTCCCTTGAGTTTGAAGATTTTTGAAAGTTCTCCCCTCTTTTGGATCCCCTCCCCCCCTTCTCTCTGGCCCTTCCCATACCTCCCTGTCTCTCGCGGTAGCTTCAATAAGGGTCTCCAAACCTTCCCTCTGCAAATGACCCTAGTTTCGCCTTTCTCTTGCTCCTTAGCTTTTCGGAGGCCTGCGAGCCACCAAATCTTCCACCACTACGCCCTTACCCATGATGATGGGATAATTAGAAATGTTTTCAACCCCTGCTTCTTCGAGAAGCCACAACTATATACAATATCTCCTAGCCCCCTAGTGAGAAAAACATAGTTATAAAAACCTAGTTTGATTCACTTACCACGACAAGTAGATTTAACAGTTCTTAACTTCCTGCTAGAAGCTTTATCGTTATCTTAGTCCTTTTGTCTAGGCGCTAAGGTTTTCCTCCAGAAAACCTAATTCCCCTACCTACTTTCTCACCTCTAGAATTACATGTAAGCAGTCCAGCTGGACCAATGAAGTTCTTCATGTTTTGCTATGTGACGTCCAACCCCACATTGTTAGCATATCCCCTAGCTCGGGATCCATCTCCACCTTTTCTGATCCGTTGACCATGCTTTACCATTTAATCTCCTAATCAACCACTGCTAGAAATCATTACTTGTTCACCCTCTTAGTGGGCGTGTGCATCTGCAGGCCTTAACCTCCTTCCAAAAACATAAAATTGGGTGTTAAAACTTTTGAGCTTCTTTACCCTCCATTTGCAATGAATCAAAAGTTGAGGCATCTTGTACCTGCTAACAGCTACCTCCACTTGTCCGTCATGAGTGGCCCCAACTGCCATGCACTCTGCATGCCTGCTAGGCCCTCATCATCGCCATCACTCATAAGGGTTAGGGTTTTTTTCTTAAATAACACATATTTAGTTGTGTTTTTTTCACTAGAAGTGACAAAAAAAAAATTATTGGAAGACTCGTTTCTCTAGTTTATTAATTTTGTAATGATTTACATTCCTTCTCTTCTTTAGCTTTGATCAATCTTTCTTGATTAAATTTAAAAATATCTAAATTTTCTTTTAGACCATGAACCACCTGTAGGATTTCCAATTTAGCTTCATTCACAAGTTCAGATTCTCGTTTTATAGTTCCCATTTCAGTACTCTCCTCTTTTCCTTCCCCTGATGATCTAATAATTTTTTTTCCATTATTTTCCTTTGCTATATCATGGAATTTTGAATTAGTTACTTCATTATCTAAAACAAAACTGCATTTCTTTGAATTACGACCCATGAAGGGCCAATGTTGTAATATGAGCTCTGGTACCACTTGTAACAAGCTCTACTTAACCTCAATTTATTTTAGTAAACGATAAATTTCCTCATTAAATATTTTAAGGCAATGGTAAAATTTAGCTCCTATTTGATTTATTTACATGAAAATCGTTTTTGTGAACTTTCTTGATTTTTTGAGTTTTTCTTATAGTTTTGAAGACATGTTAGTAAGGAATATATATATATATATATATATATATATATATATATATATATATATATATATATATGTCTAGTTAAAACCACTAAACTCAAATATTTAAGGTTATATTTTCATTTAATGAATACCTTACGATAATGTATACCTTCCAACACTCATCTATGAGATAAATTTCCTTATCCAGAAGATGCCACCCAAGAATGTTTATTCTTGATAATTGGACGGAACTCGCAAGCGCCCCAACGAATATTCTCACATAGTACTAAGATCTACATACAATAATTAGATTTACACGTTGGAACATCCACATGAAATCTTCACACGAACAATACAAAAGACAAGCACACATCTAAGTTGTTGCTATTCTACTCAATTATTCTCACAACTCTCACATATTCATGGCCTTCTCGTAAGGGAATCAAGGCAGCACAGGCTCTGATACCATATTAGAAATTTGAAAGTGAGTAGAGAACGATTACACAAAAGACAAATCACACATTGGATTATTATTGAGCACATAAAAAAATACATATATAGTTGTAGATCACCAACTTCTAGATGATAAGATCCAAAAAAGGTAGATCTACGACTCAAAATGACTCACAGAGAACTCACACACATAGGAAAATAACTACTTCTAGAATACTGCCCTAGGACTTGGAATCACAACCTATAAATTACTTGACACACATGGAGGCATTACTTCCAATACTATTTTATAAATTATAAAAAAATAATAAACCATTCTCTTTTATCTAATTTTTTTTAATTTACTATTTTCTTATATATAAAAAATATTATTTCTTTTGGAAATTTTCGAAATAAAAATTTTCTTTTATTTTTAAGTTTTATTATTTAAAATTGGTTATACAACATAATCTAGAAATTATTAAAACACTTATATTATGAAAAATTCGCATTACACACTTGTGATTCTAACAAATATTTACCAAATACTAAACAAATTAGAAATATATATATATATAAACAAACATTATGTAATCCATCAAATATCCTCGGACCATGAAAATCGTCTATGTAACATGTCAAATTCACAAAGATCTAAATGTGTGTCCGGATGACATGATGAGTGGGTTTCAATGAAAATATGATGTCAAATTCCCAGGCCTAAATGTGTGGATGACAATAATGTGGCGGTCAACCCGAGGGAGACCGCTAGTGACGTCTACCTACATCAAAATTTAAAATTTAATAGGTTAAATTACTGAAGGTAGACATGACTCTTTAGTGCTATCAAGGCTCTTTAAAATTTAATAAGTTAAATTATTAAAGATATTAATAATTATGTCGTTAGCGTTGTAAAGGACATTTAAATTTAATAAGTTAAATTACTAAAAGTATTATTAGGATTGGTATTAAAGCAAAATTTTAAAAGTATTAATAATGATCTCACTAGCGTTATCAAGAATTACGAATCTCACTGGTGGTATGAAGAAACGTCTAAATTTAATAATATAAAAGTATTATTAGTTTGGGGTTAACTGAAATTTTTTATAAAATTTTATATTTAAATTTGCATATTGAAATTTATTATTATTTTTCAATATTCTAGAATTCAACCCTTACATAGTTTGCAATTTGGAAATTGCCATTGTTGTATAATTACTTTTGGAATAATCTTATTTTTGTTTGGACTGTATGTAATATTTTAAACAGAGTGTCCACTCACTATTTAATGGAATGTAAAGCCCATGTTTGCAAAAGTTTGAACATCCTCTAGTTCTATTTTTTTTGTATGTTTACATTTCTTAGTTCATTCGAATGGATAAATATGTAGATATGTTCGACAGTTGGGTCTTAACCCGGTTTTCTTGGAAATAATTATTCATTGTCTTTATAGTAGTTTTAATATCTAGTTTTAGTTTCTTTTCTTAAGATACATATATCTCTATCTATGTCATTTTACCTTAAGAGTATATTTCGATAACCGGATCACTTAACAGTTTTGTTCACGTATAGATAGTTAGGAGTGGCAGCGAGGACTATGTTGGAGTTTCATCCCCGCAACTAGAACCAAAAGCTCACCCCATCCTAGTTTACGAAAAACAATAACCTATCCAGTTCGATTTTTATTGCACAACAACTTATAATCTTAATAATTATTCTTTTGTCATTTTGTCTCTCTGTCCTAGAAATTTGGATTACATCTCGACAGATAAATGAGTTTTCCGGAAAGAAACACTCTTCTTGGTTCTGATTTTACTTTTGATATTTATCTGTTGTAATTTTCAAGTAACTCACATACAACAATGTTTCTCTCATATAAATGTACACATAACTATTCTACAAATATTATAGAAACAATCACAGAGTTTGCAAGTATTTGTTGGGTAATTTATAATTAATAACTTGTCACTTTTTCATTAGAAAGAAAATGTTCAAAAGATAAGCAGGTTTCTCCTGAAATTACACAACACTTAACTGTGTACAAATAGCTTGTAAACGATTTTTTTGTCTATTTAATTCTAAAATAACAGTCACTTATCTGAAAGTGTATTTGGCTATTGATATCCACCCAATCTTCAAAAGAGGCTATTACGTCCTCCTCTTGCTGGCGTGCTCCACTACTAAAGAGGTACAAGTTGACAGTAGATTTTC
This sequence comes from Pinus albicaulis, assembly GCA_034641835.2. Lineage (NCBI taxonomy): Eukaryota > Viridiplantae > Streptophyta > Pinopsida > Pinales > Pinaceae > Pinus > Pinus albicaulis. The sequence continues at coordinate 593,432,618 of CM076575.1, forward strand.
TATTGTGACCTCAAGACTCCAAGTTGAGCCAATGCCAGAAAAGTTCAGGACTTGCTGAGTGATTTCCACTAGTCTCTACTAGCTCAGGAAAATCTCCACTTCTTCCTTAGCCCATGAACATAACCCCTATTCCTCAGTGTGATGAGTCTCTTATCCCCAGAGGAGCAAGTAACTGTTCAAACTATCCAACCACCTTTCAGTTCTTAGAAAACATGAGGTAATTGTTGAAACTATCCAACCACCTTTAAGTTTTTAGAAAACATCAAGTAACTGTTCAAACTATCAAACCACGTTTCAATTCTTCGAAAACATCTACCATCAACTTTTTTATTTTTTATGAAATTAAAATATTATAAATTCACAATTTGAATTTGATATCTTATTCCAAAAAATATTCAAAATACTAATTTGTATTGTGATTTACTGAAATAAGTCTCTCTTTTAAAGCGATTTACTCGTATCATTAATCATTTCAACTTATCACACCATGACAGTATCCTTAAATATGTCCGGTGTTCTGTCACTCTACAATGTATTTATGTATTATTTTTTTTCTATACATTTGTTATTATGTTGCTGCAGGCTGGTATATGGTTTGGGTAAGTAGTTGATTACCGAAAAAATTAAACTTCAAAATCTAAAATGAACATTTGAAAAACAAAAAATATTTATTTTTTAAAATATTCTGTTTCGAATTTTCTTGAATTTTGTAGTGAATACCGCTGGCACAAATTACATCCAGCAATGAGAGCGTATTCTATAATAAATAAATTCAGTGTAATGACCGTGCCTGGTGTATTCATCTCCTTTTTATTAGCACGCACAACAGTTCAGTGTTTGTCTTCATCACTGGCATTCAAGTGATGTAACGTCAAAATGGAAGTACCATAGTAAATTCAGTATGATGACCGCGCCTGGTGTATTCATCGTCCGTGATCTTCTTTTTTTTTCTTTTAGCACTCACAACAGTTCAGTACTTGTCTTCATCACTGGCATTCAAGTGATGTAAGGTCATAATGGAAGTACCATGATAAATTCAGTATAATGACCACGCCTGGTGTATTCATCGTCCGTGGTTCTCCCTTTTTTTTCAGCACGCACAACAATTCAGTTTTTGTCTTCATCACTGGCATTCAAGTGATGTAACGTCATAATGGAAGTAGCAGATGATTATGTTCTTGCTACTAATTAATTCATGTATGTTTCGCTTAGGTTTTTATCTAAATAATTAACGCTAAAAAAAAAACACATCAACCATAATTACTATATTTTAATGTCTAATATTATTATGTTACAACTCTTTTTTTACGATGAGAAAATTTATCATAACTCAGTTGTCAAATCAGCATGAAGGACAATTATCTCTGACTGCTATTGTGAATACAGGCTGACTCATCACCATTATTAAAAAAAAACCACGCCACTTGTAATAACTCACTAGTGATCCATAAGGGGGCTGGTTTTCACTCCTGTCAGATGTCCTCCGGGTCTTGGATTGTTAACCTATTTCCTTATGTCCTAAGAAAACTAGCGCTTACCCAAACAGAAGCCATTTTAAAAGCTCTTAGTCAAGCAAAAGCAGTTTTAGGGCATACTCCACACCCAATTTAAATTTTCATTCACTTATATATTTAATTTAAATTTTCTTTCTCAATTTTAATATGAATGGTATAAAGTATTAATATATTTTTTTTAATTAAAATAAATAAAGTATATTTTTTTTCCAATATATAATTGGTTCTGTTTGTGAACGTCAAAGTGTTGTTGCCATGGTTGCTTATTAGCTAATACAAATTAGGTTGCCGCCTGATATTTGTCATCGCATCTTCATTTCTTGGCTGGATCATCTGAGTGGCCATTAAATGGTTCAAAAACTCAGCGAAGCCGGTAAGCAGTTAATCCTCTTGCCTCGTCTTGCTATTTATTAGGGTTATAATCCTTCATACATTTGCAGTTAAATTTATATGTCCTTTCTTAAATGCTTATATTTCTTCATTAATCTTCAAATATTCTGTGGTGGATCAATTCTTTGGACAGGCTATGGGTTGAAGGACTCAGCGCTGTGAGTGTTTGTATAATAAAAAAAAATTGATGGAGGACTCAACGCTCTGAGCGTTTGTACAGTCACGTCACCAACGAACCATAATCTCAATTAATTCATGCCCCACGTGCTTCACTTCAGTGGCCCATATTAAAGTCTCCATGTCTTCATATTTTTTAATGATTAGTCTAAAAAAACAACAGAATGGTCTAGATTTTGGCAAAGATTTTATCAGAATCTTATTTATAGTTGTTAAAGTTTAATATTTTGAGTGCTTTAAGGGTTTTTGATATAACAATTGTCACTTCCACTAACAATTAATTACTCTCATAAAAACAAAATTATTCCACATCGCATAATTACCACAACCAAGTAGAAATATAAGACTATGTACTATATAATTAAGCACCAAATCTAAAGTTTTGAGTTGGCATAATTAACATTGCATAAACTTGTTGTTCACTATAGTTCATCTTCGGTTATCGTTTCACACATAAACGTGTAATCTAGTTGCGAATGATTATGAACATCATATTTATGGTACTTACGCCTGGAAGTTTAATTAACACTCAAGTTATTCATCTTGAACTCTGTTATTCATTTATCATCGAAAATCATATGCAATATTTGACTTAGTGTGAAGCTTTGTCTCGGGGTAAGGACTTGCCACATGGCATGATATTCCCTCTCGCCGAGGCGTAGATGTCATACCTCCTTGCATAGTTGTACATGGCTTTTATTACTGGGACAGTTGTACAACATGCCTCGGTTTCCACGGAAATTACGAGGGAAAAACCTGGAGTCTTCTGCCAGTTGGGTAGTCTTGCAATGGTATCACTCTCCCATGGTGTGCTAGCAGGGTTCGACTCCTTGCTAGATTCTCTGGCGCATTTTTGGTCTTAAGGGTAAGCTCCATTCGCCAGGTTAGCCCAACTCTACCTCGGCCTACTTGCAAATGTTATGAACTGATTTCATCTTTTTGTTTTCCCAGGGGTTTGGTTTTCCTACAGGTTTTTATTGCTTACAGTGAGACATAGCTCTCTTACTTTCTCGAGGAAGTTAGCTTTTCGACTATCCCTGGTGCGAATCGACGAGAAAGGTACCCTGCCCTACAGTTTAATTTTGTTCAGGGTTTTCATCTTTTACAGGTTGCAAATTCGCTTACAAGCTTCTGAGTGAGTTTTTACTAACCCTTATCATTTTGAAAATTCCAGGTTTCACGAGATTCGAACCCAAACAGGTAAGCTTCCCCAGGCAACTCTTTCCTAGCTCAAAATTGGTTCGTTCTTTTTTTTTCTAAGAGAAGAACCCTTTCTCCAGTCTTTAAATCTGACATATGAGTTCATTATTCTAACAGAGTTTGCTTACTTGCAGGTTCGTGGGTTTCGCCAAACCCTTCCCTCAGCTTTTCACAGCTTAATCTCTTGCCGCGGCTAATGTAGCTTCTTCCATTTATATGTACTCTGTGCTGTAACGAGAATTGGTAGCCATAACTCCAATGGCTTGCATAGGAAGAGACTTGGGTTTTTATTACTCGTCCTAGGGTTTATAATTCTGCAACGTCTAAATTTTCTTGTTATGAATGAACTCTAGGGTTCGATACAGTTGAATTACAAGTACTATTATTGATTTGTAGAGATTCTTGAACAGTAATATCTACTCTTGTTCTATTAATATGGCCAAGGCCTCGAATGCCTGTTCGGTCATTTTATTTATGAAACCCTGGACATGGTGCCATTTACCCTCTATTTAAGCGTATGAAACTTTTTCAGTTTTCTTTTCTTGGAGCTCTACCCCTTATGGGATTATTATTCGTAATGGCAAAGTTTCCACGGCTTTCTACGTTTTTTCGATAGTGAGCATGCTGTAATTTGTTCTCTGCTATATGCTAATCTGGTCGAAGCAAGGAAAGAAAATTTGTATGCATAACGACCTATGTTGTTAGTTCTTACTGCATACAGGGCTACGCGTTGCTTTCATCTAATTTTCTAAGAGCTTTCGCTCAGGTTTTATGTCTCAAATATTCATTATTTTCATATGGTTCTCATGTGCAATTTACTCCTCCGTTCATACAAATGATTATCATATAACTGAAATTTACTTTCTCATTGCATGTTATTGCGACGAGGGGTTTCTATATTTTCTTGTAAAGAATTCTTTGATTCTTGACTCTGAGACAGAGTGTTACAATTGTCTTGCACATCGCCAATCCTGCTTACTTACTCGAAGTTCAACCTAGTTCTTATAGTAACCGATCTGCCGTTTGAAGGGGCTGTGTATAGTTCTTTTTTAACGAACAAGGGGCAGGGTAGGGCTTCGACCCAAACCCAGCACCTCAAGTTCTAAACCTCCTTAACTCTTGTTTACTACAATAACAATATTCAGAAAGTATAATTTCCAATGTATACTACAACATGCATACTTTTTCATATCTCTCATTTCGTTTCATTGTTTGCTTCCTCACTGGGTATTTTCAGTATTCGCTCAAACAGTATGTTTATGACAGAGTTTAAGTGATACTACTTGTTTTCCAATAAAAGCATAGAAACTCTATTCACAATTTTTCAAAATAAGGAACACTTGCAGAGTCTTACCATAGGCCTTATAGCAGATAAAAGTAAATATAGTACTAAAATATTTCTTTCCTCTACACAGAGTATTATTCCACTAATATATATATATATAAAACTTCATTTATACAGAGAATGCATGCCAAACCCTTAGCCGAACTACGACATTCAGATCTTCACAGTAGCAATTTATAACCAGTAAAACCATGAATAGTCTAAATCCTTCGTTTTCTTACCAAAAAAGAAAAAAAAAAACTGTAGTTCATAATACTCCAGTTCTGCATACTTATTTGAGAAGGAAAAAAAAATAATCTTTCAAACTGTGGTCCTCCCAACCATCAAGGGAGGCTATGATGTTCTCCTCTTGCCCCCTAGCTCCAGAAATTTGGACAATGCCACGGGTTACAGTGGAATTTTCCTGCTGTGACCTCTGGAAGGCCAATCCAGTCACAAACAGATAGTCTGATTTTACAAGGGTTGCAGAAAGCTATTTTCAACTGGTCTTCGACCAGCTCTAAAAAATACTTTTCCCTCCTTACCAAAACTCACAGAACCCCTACCCCTCTCCTGGGATTCAACTTTATCCCCAGAGGAGTAGGTAACTGTTTATCCAACTGTCCCCAACCATCTCCTATTCTTAGAAACTTTTACCAACAGCTTAAAATATTTTCTTTAAATTCATTTGTTCCTCCTATTAACTTAGTAACCAAAAACAAAATAATACTTTTGTTTCATAAACAATACAATTGAGTCTTTCTTGTCAGAAAATAAAAATAAGCAAATTGTTTTTAACTAGTTAATACTAGTTAACTCTTAATGAGGCTGTCACATCTTCCCCCTTGGAAGTAACACCGTCCTCGGTGTTTCAGCCCATCTTTGCAAAGAGCTCCGGGTAGGCTTTCTGCATAAATTTTTCATCCTTCCAAGTAGCTTCATCCAGTCCAAAGTGCTTCCACTGCACTTTCACCTAGATAACTACTCTTTTGCGGAGTTCAATTTCTCTTTGGTCAAGTATGCGTTGCGGCTCTACCAGAAACTGTCTGTCTGGTTCTATCTGAAAAAGAACAAAAGTGTTTTCAAATCAGTACACTTAAATTTATTCAAACTTCAAGTTAGGATTTTTTTATCCTTCTTCCTACCTGAATATTCTGCCAAATGAATTACATGTTTTTCATCATGTACATATCGCTTCAACAAGGATACATGGAACACATTGTGTACTCGAATATGGCTGGGTAAAGCCAATCTATAGGCTACTGGTCCCACCCTTTCCAATATTTGGAAAGGTCCACAGTACCGGGGAGCCAATTTGGCATAAGAGGTTCACTTCATGGTACTTCTTTTAGGCTTAATTCTTACGTATACATGGTCCCCTACCCCGAATTCACGGTAGGACCTTTTCTTGTCTGCGAAAATCTTTTATCTATCTTGCGCAGCCTTCATATTATGCCTTATTCTTTTTACTTCAGCTTCCATTTCAGCCAACATTTCAGGTCCCAAAAATAATTTTGTTTCAGGACTGTTCCACTTTATAGGTGTACGACATTACCTACCATATAATGCTTCAAAGGGACTCTTTTTCAGAGATTCCTGATACCCATTGTTATATGCGAACTCCACAAGGTGCAAGTAATCTTCCCACTTGGTTGGCTGCTGTATCACATACATGCGCAACATGTTTTCCAGAACTTGGTTTACCCATTCTGTTTGCCCATCAGTCTGAGGATGGTAGACAGTGCTAAAGTGTATCTGTGTTCCTAGACCAGAAAACAAATTTTCCAAAATGTGGATGTAAACTTGACATCCCGATCTGAAATCACAGTCTTAGGTGTGCCATGCAACCTAAAGATTTCCTTCATGAATATATCTGCAATCTGTACCGTCTTGTATGTAGATTGTACAGGTATGAAATGGGCAGATTTGCCTAATCTGTCCACCACTACCATGATTGAATCATTTTGCCTCTTTGTTCGTGGTAAACCCGTGATGAAATCTAAGGAGATAACCTCCCACTTCCACTCAGGAATGGGTATGGGCTACAATAGCCCTGCAGGATGCTAATGCTCCACTTTAACCTGATGAAACTCCAAACATTTTCTTAGATATTCTGCAATATTCTTACGCATACCTGGCCAATAATATACCTTTCTTATTGCAGTGAGCATCTTTTGATATCTTGGATGGCCAGCGTAATTGCTGCGGTAGAATTCATTCAGGATTAACTCCTTAAGACCTACGTGATTAGGCACATAGATTCTTCCGCGAAAAGTCAACACCTGCTCCTCGTTCCTTCCATACTCTGATTTCTTGCCATGCTTCTTATCATCCTCCATTCGCTGCCACAAGAATTTATATTCCGGGTCTTTCTATGCTTCTTCTTTTAACTGTTCCAACAGTTGGCTTTCTAGTTGATTATAGTATAGGGCAGAAATACCGTGCAGTTTTCTGCTTAACGCGTCTGCAACTCTATTTTCCTTCCCCTTAACATGTTGTATTTCTATGTCAAATTCACTCAAAAAGGCACTCCATCTTACCTGTCTAGAATTTAAATCTACTTGCTTAAAATAATTAGTCAAGCTGCTATGGTCTGTTTTAAGTACAAATATTTTACCCAGCAGATAATGCCTCCATACTCGGAGGGCATGCACTACCGCTGTAAGCTCCAAGTCATAAGCACAATATTTATGTTCATGTTCTTTCAGCTTCCTAGACTCGTAGGCTATCACCTTACCTTCTTGAGTTAATATCGCACCAACTCCTTTGCTTGCATCAGTACAGACCTCATAGTATTTTTCCGGGTCAGCTACCTTCAGTACTGGAGCTGTAGTTAGGAGTTGTTTCAGCTTTTCAAAGCTGTTTTGACATTCATTCATCCATTTGAAAGGCTTGCCTTTCTTCTGCAAAGATGTGATAGGGAAAGCAATTTTAGAAAACCCTTCTATGAACCTTCTATAATACCCAGCTAGACCCATAAATGATCTAATGTCTGCCACATTCCGAGGTACTCGCCATTCCATAATAGTTTTAATATTTTCGGGATCAAAAACTATCCCTTCAGCTAATAAAACATGTCCCAAGTATTGGATTTCTGATTTAAAGAAATCACATTTGCTAAACTTAGCATAAAGCTGATGTTTTCTCAGCATTTCCAATACTATACTCAAATGTTCTTTATGTTCCTCCTCACTTTTTGAGTATAGCAGTATGTCATCAATGAAAATAAGTACAAAATTATCCAAAAACTGATGAAAAATGCCATTCATCAGCCTCATAAAGGTTGTTGGTGCATTTGTCAATCCAAAGGGCAGCACCACGAATTCATAATGTCCATATCGAGTGTGGAATGCTGTTTTTCAAATATCTTCATCCTTAATCCGAATCTGATGATATCCAGATCTTAAGTTTATCTTAGAGAATACCTTAGCCCCTCTCACCTGATCGAATAAATCATCAATCCTTGGTAAGGGGTTTTTGTTCTTAACAGTCAACTTATTAAGCTGCCTGTAGTTCATACACATGCGTAAGGTTCCATCCTTTTTCTTAACGAAAAGGACTGGTGCTCCCCAAGGAGACACACTTGGGCGGATATAGCCCTTGTCTAACAGTTCTTGTAACTGTATCTTTAGTTATGTTAATTCTGGCACACTCATTCTATAAGGGGCTCTTGACACCAGAGAGGCTCCCGGAAGCAATTCAATGGTAAAGTCAATATCTCTTTTGGGTGGCAAACCAGGAATTTCTTCTGGGAATACATCCATAAATTCCTGTACTACAGGAATATCTTCCATTATTGGAGCCTTTTCCTTGGAGTCTGCATATCCTACTTGTATTGCATACAATTGACATCCCTTTCTGATACACTTACCCATTTGGGATGTTGTTATTGGTCGTGATTGTACATGATTTTTAATTCCTTGGATCTCTTTTCGTGTGCCATCTTGCATTCTGAAGTAGATAATCTTTTCTTTGCAGTCCACTAGTGTCCAGTGTCTTTCCAACCAGTCCATACCCAATAATACATCATAAGACCCCAGTGGCAAGATATTTAAATCTACCTGTAGCTGTTGTTCTACCACTTCCAGCACACAGTTAGGAACTTTCGCTGTTACCTTTTGTTTTGCTCTAGTAGCTAGCTGTACTAGCCAAGAATTCTTAAATTTTTGTTCCTTTAATTTACACATTTCCACTAACTTGAAACTTACATAACTCAAACTTGCTCCAGGATCTACTAAAATTGAAACAGGTTTAGTTACTAAAGTACCTTCTAGTTTGATCATTGTGGGCTGAAAATTAGCCTACCGATCTTCCAAGGCTGCATTGATGCGGGGTATGTTACGCGCCACGTCCCCTACCGTAGATGCCTCCTGCAGATTTGCTACAGTTTCACTTTTATTTAGTTGGGGACAATTTTTATAGTAATGAGCTTCCCCACAGCCCCAACACTGTAGGGGAGGTTTAGAAATCTGCCCTTGATCTGGCTTGTTTGATGCTTCTATGGGTTTCTCCTCTACTGGCCACTTGGTTCTTTGATGATTTTTACCAAACTGCTTGCTGATAGAGTTCCGTGCTGAGCCTTTAAAGTTGCTGCTTTTACTGCCTTTAAAAGTAGAGTTATTTTTCTGATTTTTCTTTGGCAGCTAGCTTTTTCCTCCTTCACCTTTGGCCTTATTCTGCTGATAGCACATTCGTGCTTTACGGATAGCCTCATCCATAGTCTGAGGGTTAAAAAATTCTATCCGTTCTCTCATATGAGCAGGTAAACTGCTTAAGAACCTCTGCACCTTGGCTTTCTCTTCTCGGAGATAAGGTATGTAACGTAACAGGGAAGTAAATTTTGTAACATAATCGTCCATGGTCATTTGTCCCAAACGAAGATCATGGAATTCCTTATCATTGTCATCATAAAATCTGTCTGTCAAGTACTTGTCCTTAAAGTACTGCTGAAACAGTTCCCATGTGATGTCTCGTTCATCAATGCTGCGTACATTTTTCACCTCTTCCCACCACAGGGTGGCTTTTTCTCGTAATTGGTATATAGCCAATCTGGCCTTCAGATTGCTGCTATATTCATATACCTGGAAGTACTTATTTATATTGATTAACCAGGCTTCAGCCACCTCCTCTGCCTCACCATCAAACGTTGGTGCCTTAATTTTATGAAATTCCCCCTATAGTTCCACTAAGATCTTGCTGGTCGGAAAAATTGCCCGACTCTGCCTCATTATAATTCCTGTTTTTGCTCTTCTAGGAGGGACTCTTTTCAGTTCTTCCTGTAGTGTTGTTTCTAGTTTGTTGACCTTCTAGTTTTGTCGATAACTCTTTTTCAGCATTCGGGTGTCCCATCTCCTGATTTTGTTTATGAGACAAACTCTTCAGGATCCTTTCTTGATCTTGTAACAACCTCTCATTGTCCCTCTGAACTCTTATCATTTCTTCTTGTAGTTGTTGTACTGTATTTAGCAAAAATGCAGTTTGTTGCTGCTGTTCCTCAAGCAATCGACTCGTCTTTTGGTGCTATTCCATAGTTAATTGAACCCACATTTCCGGATTCATAACTGTTGGGACTTGAGTTTCCTCCGGTTGTGATTGAGATGCTGTACCTTCCCTCATTTCTCTCGCTTCCCCTCAGTGCACTAAACACATAAACAACTTCACTGTTAGTAGACCCTTAGGATCCCAGTGTATCAACCGTCTCCGATACCACTTGTCACTTCCACCAACAATTAATTACTCTCATAAAAAAAAAAATAGTCCACATCGCATAATTACCACAACCAAGTAGAAATATAGGACTATGTACTATATAATTAAGCACCAAATCTGAAGTTCTAAGTTGGCATAATTAAAATTACACCAAGTAGCTTCCAACCTCATATGACCATCATGTCAAACTCATCTCAGGATATTGTCCAAGTAAGAGCCACTTAAGCAAGCAATCTAGTATACATGACTCCAATTTCAATTAGAAGCAGTGACAGTTCTAAGTATGGTGCAAACATTGTTCTAGATCCTCAATGGGGCATGTTTGATGACAATAATTTGGGGAGTGAGAGAGGGAGATGGTAGGAGAAAAAAATCAAGGAATCCTCGGGAAATTGAAAAATATATAACTAATAAGGTGGAAGACATTTGTAACCTAAGAGAGAAACTTGTGAGGAAATGTGTGAAGTTGGTATTACACACCCAATTGGACAACCTCGAGGAGAAAACATTTCTCCCACTTTATTTGTTGGCATAACCTAGTAAGTGTTATTCACTAGCATGTATTTTGTAAAGGCCTTTCAACCTAGTTCCCATTCAACTCCATCCACCAGGTTGTAGAGGATTCCAAGCCTAATTTCATAAAAATTAAGTTGGGGATGATCACATTAACTTGCTTGATGACATGTCTATGAAGATTAACTGCCTTGAACTATTTTTTTGCATAGGGAAAGAGACACATTCCCATGTCTGAGCATGAAAACGTTCTTTGATATTGTTAATGCCTCTAGTGTTTACTTCTACAAGTTCTATAGGCAGAGTCTGTAAAGGGCCAGGTAGCCTCTGGATCTCATCCTTTATGAAAGGTGACATATCTAGTAAATGCCCCTACAGTCAATCTCTGGAATGGATCTAAATAGAAGTTCTTCATTTTAATATCCGTAAAACACAACTACTTTAAGGTAAACTATGTACATGTGTCATTTCTTCCACAAACTAAAGTGTATAAGTAGGAAATTTTATACCAAGCGTGCTCCCACCATGTAAAGCGCAATTTGGTGAACTTATCATTTTTATAATATCTTTTTCGATTAAATTTAGTTTCACACATGATCAATTATTGCTTTGAAAGTTGTGTTATACATAATTTGTGTACACTAAATTACAAATTGATTTTTTGAAATCTATTTTGTGAATGTCGACCAATAGATATATATCATGGAGGATGAAAGACAAAGATCAACCGAATCCCATATGGAGGTTCAGGGATCGGAGGATGTTCACGGTATTTAAATATAATCTTAAATCTCCATACATGTGTGTACATATGGAATTGATTTTTTTATTAACTTTGTGAGTGAAATTAGTTGTTAATAAGTTTCATATTTTAATTTTTAAGAGGTAAGAGGAGAAGGGTGTCTACTCCATCCATGGAGCGTGGCCAAAGTTCAACTGGTCGAGGTATGAGTGGTAGCAGGTTGCGGGAAGGGGGTGATATTTATTCCCCCGAAGGCCAATCAACGGCTGCTGGTTCTCAACAGGGTCACTGTGGGTCTGGTTCTCAGCAGCGTCATTCTGGGTCTGGTTCTTAGGAGGGTCATGTTGGAGAAGATGTTAACCAACAACATCAAGGTTGCCATAAATTTCAATATTTTTTCATTAAATTTGTACAACTTTTTTTACACGTGTTTTTTCTAATAACAAAATTTTATATATATTGATGCAGAGGCCGAAAATGTTCGAGCTAGTGGTCAAAATAGACGGAGGGCAGCTCGCTACATTCAAGAAGAAGGCTGTCAACCCAGCACAACTTATCCGGCTGAGATTACAGATATACCATGGGAAACCAACATGGCAGAATGCACCTTACAAAGGTGTGAAAGCCTTCATGAAAAATTGAAAAGAGATCTCATGGCTTTGTCTCTACCTGCTGAGAGTAGACAAAGCCTTGAAATAGTTACACATTCATTGGGTGAAATGGTAAATGTGTACAGAAATTTGGGGCCAATGAATGATTCGTTTGTAGAACTGATGAGAAAGAGAAAAAAAATAGTGATAGGTCCCGATAAATGGCAGGACATAAAAGAAAAAGTTACAAGAGTAGAGGCCAATGTTTAATTATAAGGAAGGGCCAAAAAGAAAAATGTTGAAGGTGCAGTATTTCAAGCACCCAGACAAAGCTGGTTATTTGTATGATCAACATCTTGCGGCCTTTGGAAGGCTTCCATGGAACGACGAGGTTTCTGTTTATTTTGCACAAATGTTTTATGCAGAATTTTTTTTGGGTATGAAACTCGACTACAATGACCTTCCTTCAGAATTTTTTGGCCCGGGGAGAGGTCGATTATATCAACTTAAGGGCGCTAAGCGAGATGTGGAGTTGCCTCGCCTTGAGCCGCCATTGGTGAGTCGACCGTTTCGAGTCGAAACTCTGCGATCAGAGATGGATGCGACTTCTCAAATAAGTCGAGAAGCAAGAGATGTTATGATTGACAATGTTCATAGTGGATTGAGTGGAGTCGATCTTTGTTTAAATCGACAAAGAGCACGTGAAAATGCACGTGCCAATTTTGTTTATTGTACAGATGAGGAGATTTACAAAATGACTGTTGAAGATCTTCAAACATATGCAATAAATTGTTGCAATGGTCTGCAAGACCTAATTTTTCATGAGGAAGAGGGCACCGGAACGGTATGTGTTAGTGACCTTAGGGTTTGAAATTATTTTTACATATACATGTGTACAATTTGTAATAAATACATGTGTATGTACATGTATACATTTATTAGTATGTGTACATTAATCTAACAAAAATGTATGATTATATGTTAAAACACCATTTGCAGTTATCAGGCATGATGCGTGATGAAAATGTTAATATTACGTTCGGGACCTCCGGTTCAAACGATGCAAATGGGTCTGACCATCATGATATGTTGGCACATGTATGTTAGTGTTTTTTAAGTGACTCTAAAATAAATAATTGTTGCCACACATATACATGTATGTATATATATAATTTGATAAAATGTTTTAACAGGTACCGATTCCGTCTGATGTTTTTGGGATGGCGGTACCTTCTTCTTCTTTAGGAGATATACCTTCTACTTCATTGGGAGATGAGCCACAAGTATGGACAATTTTTCACAAGTTTAAAATTTATGTTTAAAAGTTATATATATATATATATATATATATATATATATATATATATATATATATATATATATATATATATATATATACATTCTACCTCAAAAAGTTCCATTAAAAATTGAGATATATATATATATATATATGTAGAAATCTATATTTTGAGTTATTTAAAATTTTTTGAATTTAGGTTCCTATAGAAGATTTCTTTAATCCGGGGACTCTAGCGACGGAGATAGGAACATCCACAACATTTGAACAAGTTGTCTTTAGTTCCTTTTTTTAATATTATTGAAAATAAGTTTATATATGTACACGTGCATTTTCATTTGAAAGTTTTTAATTTATATAAATTATATATATATATATATATATATATTTAATTGTACATGTATATTGTACAGTTTACCACTGTAGATGTTCTTATGGGAGAACCTGTTCATCAAATGGAGAGGGAACCTTACGAGGTATTGCATGATTTTTTTGTTATATTTTGTTTTTTACATGAAGTTCTAGATATATATATATTCTCATTCATTTTTAAAACTTCAAATTTTAATGTTCAAGTACATGTGCATTGTGTATGTAGGTTTCCTATTCACAGGATAGGGTGCGGACTGAGACCCAGACGCTAGATCTTCCATTTGATGGACATGATTTACAGTAGATTTGATTTCAAAATTTAGATGGTTTTAAAATTTGTTAAACTTGATACAGTTTGATACTTGTGAGATTTACAATTTTTGGATATATTTTATTACATTGTTATTATATAATTTGTTTTATTTAATTTTTGGATGGTTTTAGTACTTTTGGCATGTGAATGTGAAGTAATGTTGTCATCTGAACTACATTTGGCATGTGATATTTAATGTTAAATTTTTTTGTTGCACAATATATAATCAAAAGGGTTTTAAAACTTAAAGTTTTGGATGGTTTCAATCTACAAATTAAAGTTTTGGATGGTTTCAACCTACATTTGCACATGTGGTAAATTGAAATGTTACTTGTAACAAGACAATCCCCATTGATTTCATTGTATATGTTGATTTCTGATTTGATATAATTGCATGTATGATGGTACATTACTTGTAAAGTCATTGGATTAATAGTGTTCATTGATTTCAGTGTAAGCGCAAACAATTATTGACAATGTAGAACGATTTTTGTGTTATAATAATTAAACCTAATAATATTGGAGAGCAAGAGAGACAAGATATGGTCTTTACTACAAGAGTTCGAGCTAAATATTTAAATGGTTTATGATTTATGATTTTTACTTTGTTTTTAATATAATCGATACGGAAAGATGACAAAACTAATAAGGGTGACAATAAGAATAGAAGAAGAAAATAGTTTAAGATTGATCACAATAAATGCTATTTGTAATTGATTACATTCTAATTATTCACATTCTATCAGTCAATATTATTACATTGTCACTTAGCATTCAAAAATTTTATTTGATCATTTTCCATTATTAAAGTTATTCTACAATATTTATCATCTCAACAAATTGAGGTAACTAAGAAAATTTAAAATTAAAATGACTTGATAAATCTCAAACATATTTAGCATATTTAAAATGGTTATATTAATATTAGATGTATTTACATATTATTGATAAAATTAATCATATTCTCCTCATATTATCGATAGTTTTTCCTTGGTTTCACATGACTGAAACCAACCTAGATCCATCTTAACTACGGATCTATCAAGCGCCGAGAGGGATCAAATCTCTCAAGGTGCAAACCTTTCCTCAAGTTTTGCACTCAAAAAAGAGGTTTGCACCTCTAGATATTTGATCCCTCTCGGCGCTTGATAGATCCATAGTTATGATGGATCTAGGAAAATAACTTTCTAAAAATAAGTAAGGGAAAAGCAGCATAGGGAACAATTAGGAGTAGATTTAGGTCATAGGGAACAATTAGAAATAAATTATGGAACATGTGATAGTTAGGTGAGATAAAATCATATTTTAATAAAATAATGGGAATTTGTAGGAGAGACAAATAGTGGATATGACATGTATTTTGGTGAATAATCAAATTTATGGAATTAAACAATTAATTATTTTTGTATGTGAAAACAAGATTCACACCTAATCCTCACCTAAAAGACTAAATTAAACACATTATTATTAAGGGGACGAAGAGCTTTCTAGGTTTTGAGCTCCCCATTGTTAGATGAGTGTCGTAATGGCATTCCATGTATTTTTGTGAGAACTTATGATATTGTGATATTCTAATTACGAAATAGTGATCTTGAGTACATGTTGGATAATGTAGTAGATAGGAACTTTTTGATAAGGGGAGATTAGGGATGTGACCAAATTCCTATCAGTGAAATTTTTTTTCTTCACCTTCCTATAACTCCATTGTAGCTTTGGGGGCCAAAGGTAAGAAGAGTACCTTGGAATTTCTTGGGTGAAAAACCAAGTAGGTCACCAAATTTGGTCTAGTGCATTGGAATTCATTAAATAATTGGTCATTGGAGCTGCTTCAAGCTAGGAGTGAGCATCGTCACCAACCTACATTGAATATTTTACACTCCCTAGGGTGAATGATACTTTAAATTGATTGATATTCTAAGACTTTCGAATTTTTCCGAATGCCAAATGATCTTACAAAGCTAGTATTTATAATATCCTAGTAGGTCATTCGGTGACAAATTTTACCGGAAACTTGAAACAAAGAGAATCTATCCTTGGCTAGGACATCATGTAAGATGCCTGTCATAAACAGTAAAATTTTACTTAAAAGATGAGATTCGGGCAAGTGGGGACAACCACTTGTTATCTCGTCCCTTGGAGGCTAGGCCATATGGGGACCGAATCTGACCTTACAAAATAAAGTGAAATAATTTGTACCATACGATCGGAAAACATATACAAGAACAATTAATATACAAGAACAATTAATTTCATTCTAGAATATATATATATATATATATATATATATATATATATATATCCAATACATATAACATTTTTCATCAATGCACATGTATAGAAAAAATACTTTTAGTTGATACTAGAGCACGTGCTTGTACCCAAACAATTTGTAACATGTGAAAACCACAAATAACATAAGAAGCTCAATTTTTAGTTGAGTACTGGAAGTTCTAAAACATATTTAATCCAAAGATAATAAATTGTTGGACACTTCACTCAAAAAAATTCTAATGGAATTCCATCCTCAATAATCCGTTCATGATCGGATTTTGACATTTTCCATTTCTTAATTTTCGATTTTTTCTTTGATTGAAATTCTATCAACTTTATGCGTGCTGCACACACCAAGTGACTATGTTGACAACTTATGGAATCAGGTTTATAGTCTTCAAAGTAAACAAAGTCTCCACTTTGATGAGTTTGTCTGAAAAATAACCTTTCAGTATAATAGACCCTCTATCATACTGAAATCCGTGATCATTATAGTCTTGTAATAATTTCATTTTTCGTTCAGTGCAACGCATCAAATAATACTTAACATTTTCATCGTTGTCAATAGGTGCAATTACAACAAAAACATCTCCTGTACAATAAAATAAATTTAACATTTAATTATGCATATTTAAATTTATTTCTAGATCTTTAAATCATTAGAAAGTAATTCAAATGTTACCTTCTCTAACAAGATCAGAAACTCGATCACCATCGGATGATATTGTAGTTTCCTCTGATTTCATTTCTTCAAACATTGCAACAAACATTTTTCCCTTTGTATTTAGCTCTGTATGTTTCCAATCGTTCACATACATTTTGTTTTCACAGACGTCATTGGATTTTGTGTTGTCTATGCAAACATCACAAAAGCAAGAATATTTTCTTTTATCCAATGCAAACACATTTGTGGACAATTTTGTTTGAATTGAATGCAATTTTCGAGTCCCTTTTATTGTTCCAACTTCATTTCCAATTGATCTATTTACGTCTCCGATTCCAATATGCCAGAAAAACCTTTATATGGAAAATTAGAAAAGAATTTGTAAATATGATATCAAAATACAATTAAAAATAATCATTGCATGATAAATGTACAATGTTTAAAATTATATTTCCAATATAAATTAAATTGAATGTACCTTCGCACTTCTCTTGATGGGTTAATCTCATGGCTTAGAGCATTTTTGCACCATTGAACAACTTCTTCAACGTTCACAAGTCGGCGTGCAAAGTGGTTCATTTGATATCTTTGAAGTACTCGTTTTATGCATGCTCCTGCACCGTCATGTTCTCCTTTTCCATGGCCAGTCTCAAAGAAATTCCAACAATGTTTAATGCATGTTTTCTTATGAAGACAACACAACCAAAAGAATGATCGTGTAGATTTGAATTGACCTGCGCATCCGTCTGACCATATCCAATGTTCATTGAATGTTATTCCACGATATTTCAATGAATCATAAATTCTTCCAAAACAATGTTGTATAAAACATGTATCATGTGTACGATCGTCACTGATATAAAAGTGATATTCTTTAATTATATGTCGATTTTCACTCGTGCTTTCTATATGATCGACATTTTCTTCAGCATGTCTATATAGAATATGGACGAGCATGGAGACTTGGTTAGAATGATAGTATTCACTCTGAATTTCTTTTTGTGGAACAAATGTGTAGTTTTCCGCAAAATCAATCACTGACAAAATGGTCTCTGGTGGAAAAAATTCACGAGATTTTTTGAATTGCAAGTCTTGCCATCGAGCTCTATGGGAATGCTTGGTGTATTTGTAAATTTCTGCCTCAAACTTTCTCAAAAAGTCTATTAGAAAAAATTCGTCTTCTCGTAATTCGATTCTTTTAACACTATTTGCACCTTGAATCGATGTACCGATATATTCATATCTCTTCCATTTCACTTTCATGTTGGACAATGATTGATCATTTATATCAATACGATATTTGTTTTGAAATTTAATCAAATTTCCACAATCATCGCAATTTTTATCACCAACACATTTTTTTTTGTAAAATAGTTCATCGCTTTCTCTTCACATAGAATTTGAGATATGAATTCATGGATAGTGGAAGGAGGAGGTGAATCCTTCCATAATGTTCTACCGAAATCAAGGAATGTGTCATAATATAACTCAAATTCCACATGATAACGAAAACAACAAGTGTCGCGTACGGTGATAGGTTTTACATACCATGGTTTTTGTTGAACAAAAGCACTGAGTGAAACATGAATTTGACGATTCTCTTTTTTGAACTTGTTGAACAACTCTATCTGAGTGGTTTCCAAGAGATGTTTTTCATGTTCTTCGTACTGATTTCGTGCTATTCTTCTTCGCATCACATGTATTGCAGTTGGTGAAACACGCGAATTGTTCTTCCAATATTCATATATTATTTTTTTAACATTTTCTCCAAGTCTATCTTTGTATGGTTGCCTACAAATAGCTCTCCAACAAGCGAGTTCATCATTTACATCTATTTTTAGTCGAAATTTTCGATGTTTGTGCAGAGTTTTTCGCGAGGTTCCCAGTGTTCGTGCCATAGATGTTATCAAACGATTCTCTTGAGTATTTGGTGAAACTATTGCCATCTGTATTCCTCTATGTATATTTGAAACATCTTTATCTCTAGATCTCTTAATTGACTTTATAGCACTACTCATATTTTTTATCACCTCTTCATTCATTTTTTTATCTTTGGTTGATTTTCGAATACCCAATAGTGTCATCGCTTCTTTTAATTTCCTTAATGATAGGAGACCTTTCAACATTTGAGCCTGAACTGTCACTTGCTCATTTAAGAAATACTCTTCAAAAATGCGGTTGACACGATATCGTATAACATGGTCAGGTTTTTTATCTCCATATTTGTGAGTGTCAACATTTTCTAACATCTCATTATCGATAGTGATTTCATCTGTACATATTCGAAAAAATAATACATATTCAATAAATCACTAAATTAATAAATATGTCAATAAGTCTTAGGAAAATTTTAAATATATCAATAGATCATAATATTTACATTTACATACCTGCTTCAATTTCTACTTGAGGTTGATTTTCTTATTCAATATTTTGAGGAGTATCTCTGTCTGTTTACATTAAACAAAATATTTTTCAAACTAGTTCATCAAATAAAAATTAAGCTTCACATTTTACATTGGGAAAATTTTAAAAATATATCAATAGATCATAATATTTACATTTACATACATGCTTCAATTTCTGCTTGAGGTTGATTTTCTTCTTCAATATTTTGAGGAATATCTCTGTCTGTTTACATTAAACAAAATATTTTTCAAACTAGTTCATCAAATAAAAATTAAGCTTCACATTATACATTGGGAAAATTTTAAAAATATATCAATAGATCATAATATTTACATTTACATACCTGCTTCAATTTCTGCTTGAGGTTGATTTTCCTCTTCAATATTTGAGAGGGCTTCTAACTTTATTTTGCGAGGTTGTCTCGTTTCTTCTCTACGTGCCTCAGGGTCTCTTTTTCGATCATATTTTCTCGCACAAGTTCTTCGATTTCCCATGATAATAGGGTATGAAGTTCAAAAAATTTCCTTAAAAAAATTAGACAATAACTCAATTACAAAAAATATCACAAAATATTTAATTTAAAAAAATTCAGTGTAAATTTTTTGTAAAAAATACATACTCCAATCCAAAACACACACTTTAAAAAATTCGAGAGAAAAATGTTTTATAAAAATGAAACGAAGCTCAAAAGATTTACTTCAACTCAAAACACGTATACCTCCAAGAAATGTCTTCCAAAAAAATTCTTGAAACCCAAAATTGTAAAATCAATTTGCTTCCAAGAAATGCTCTTAAACCCAAACTTTGAAGAAAAGTTTTTGAACCCAAACCAAGATCTTTGTAAAATGAGATGAAGCACAACTAGTTAATACTAGTTAACTCTTAATGAGGCTGTCACAACAATTTTGATATTTTGAGTGCCCTAAGGGTTTTTGATAGTGCTGAACCCATTTCCACTATCAAAAATGGATTCCAAACACTCCAACTACCTGATTTTTTGAATTTTATTTTACATGATTCTAGCAAAAAACTGCCATCCTGACTATTCTGTATGTTGGGTAGACAACTTCATTTTTTAAATGTGTATGCTTTTATGCAATTAATAATCAACAACTATAGAAAGGAAAAGTAAAAATATGCAACACAGCTTTAACAACATGTTGTAGCCTCTACAACACCCTCCAAAAAACCCCACTTAAAATTTTTTTTGGAGCCCCTTGAACTTAAAGAAAAACCAAGTAAAGAGTCTGGAAAGCTAAGTCGCAAAGTCGCAAAACTCCATTTATTAGAAAAACTGCGACTCTGCGACCTTGCGACCCCGCGACCCACAGGTCACAAACCTCAATTTTCTGGAAAACTGCGACCTCTCGACTTTGCGACCCCGCGACCCACAAGGTTGCAAGGTCGCAAGGTCGCATATCTCTCTAATGGCTCAAATTGAGACCTTGCGACCTCATTTAATGCTCGCACGTGTGACCTTTTTATATAAGCGAGGTCGCTAGGTCGCATTTTTCATATGTTGCGGATAGAAAAAAACGGCTCTGACAGGTCAACTGGCGCGCGATTCTTCCGGGTAAGTTACCTTTCCATCCTGCTGTTTCCTTCTTGGTCATTCTTGCTAAATCCCAGGCAACCTTAGCCTTTAAAATTGTGCATTTTCTTCAACCACTGGCTATTTTTCTTACTCAGGGTTTTTGTTCTGTTTCCTGTTTCCCCCCACTGTGCCCACTGTGCTCTAAAATCATCACCATTGCTGGTCTTGGCTTTCATGGCTATTTCCTTACTCCTAAAGCTAGCCCTTGACTCCATCTTGTCTCTTTTTGTTTTGCATTTTTCCAGTTAAGGGGAAAACCAGTTCACGCCGCGTGCACCCAAAACCCCCGGGGAAGCCCTAGCGCAACTTGCGACCCCGCAATCTAGTCGCAAGGTCGCAAGGTCGCAGTTTCCAAACTTTTTGAGATTTGCGACCCCGCAACCCTGCGACCTAGTCGCAAGGTCGCAAGGTCGCATTTTTCCGGTTATGGTAAATTTTCGACCCAGCGACCCAGCGACCTAGTCGCAAGGTCACAAGGTCGCATTTTCACACTTTCTCATGGTTTGCGACCTAGCGACTCTGCGACCTAGTCGCAAGGTCGCAAGGTCGCATGTTGGCTTCTTTTCTCAATCTGCGACCCCGTGACCCAGTAAACCTTGGTTTCATTTTGCTTGTGTCCCAGCTAAAATCATTGATGCACTGTAATTGGTCTTTTATCATCATGTCGTTCTTATCATGGGATTCTTTCATGAATATGACAGGTGAACTTGAAGCAGACATAGAGTGTATACATGTTCTCTCGGATTCTAGCAACATGGCACCCCCAGTATCTCGAAAGAAAGACAAGCATGTGGCAGTGGAAGAGGTGGAGATGGACATTCCAGTATCCCCACCCCCAATATACAGAGATACCCTTTGTACATTCGCAAAAGGGGACAGCCTGCGATGGTACCAAGTGTACCATGAGTTCGTCATAACGGAAGCAGAATTTCCAGAAGACCTCCTAGATCGAGAGATATACTTAAAAGTCAAAAGGTCCAAGCTGCATCTCGCAGGTGCTCATCCGGCCATATTTCCATGTCCCGAAATGATAGACTGGATCATACAAAAAACAGATCGCAAGAAGTTCGTGATCCAAGACAGTGAAGGCAAAGCATTTACAATGCTCGTAGGCTCGGACGCCCATGTCTACTACTCTTTGCCTCAGCAGGAAGAGAACTTTACAGAAGGATGGGCTCTTGCCCATGCAGTCCCCGTAGTCGACACTATCAGGCAGTGGTGGGCAGAGCCTGACAAATTTAAAGTTAAGAAAGACCAAGAATATTCGGTGGCCAGCCTGAGAAAAGTTTATAAATTAGTAGCCGCCATGCTTTGCAGATTGTACGGGCGCCCCGACGCCACTACCTTCAATGGCACATGGGCTACTATCATGGAGTATGTAACGGTGCATGGCACCCATTTCAACTGGGCTGGTATATTGATGACCTCAATGCATACAAATTTGTCCTCAGCATTGGCCCCAGATGAAGGAATGCCTTCTGAGTTCTATATGGCCTCTTATCTATTGGATGCCGTCTGCGCAAGGCTGCATTTTGAGGGATGGGCACATAACTGGAGTCCCACGCAGACCTGTGCAATTCATCTGCAAACCAAAGTGTTCTGGGAATCTAGGTATAAGCAGGATATAGAACCAATTTCTCAAATATTCATCCCCGCCCTATTCAGGAAATTATTTGGCCAGGACGCCCCTTGTATGTCTTCGTGAGCCAGGGAACTCTAGGCCAAGTGGCGCATTGGTTTCCGTTCGCTGGATATACTTTCATCCGAGTCTTCGGCTCGTTTAAGGCACCTCATGCTATGCCTCGCTTCGTTATGGACAAGGTGCTCATACAAGAGATATGTTACCAAATGTCCTCGGGTTTCTCCAGTGTCCTGTCCAAAGGTAAGAAGAAGCCCTGGCCTGCGCTACCCCTCACTATCGGTGCATACACAGTTAAAGATTTCAAAGAGGTAGGGACTGAAGGAGAAGAGATTAAAAGTTATCGCCTCAGGACTTTAGAGCATCGAACATATGACCCGCACAGGATAGTTCCTGAACACTGCAAGAAGGCCAAATTCAAATGGAAATACCAGTATGTAGAACGCCCAGAAGAAGATGAGAGAAGAAACTGGTATAATGCAGATAGACAACTCGCTCCGGGGGCGGACTCTGACCCAGAGGATTTGGATGATCAGAGTTTGGAGGACAGGAGCCGTAAGTTAGGAGGTGCTTCTTCCTCTCTAGCTAAAAAGCCCCGTACCAGCACAGGGCCTGACACCTCTTCTCAGTAGAAAGAAGCAGAGGCCAAAGCACAGAAAGAGAGAGAAAGGAAGATAAAAGAGGAAGAAGAGAAGCGTAAGAAGAGTTCAAAGGCAGATCAGAAGAAGAAACAGGTCGAGGAGGCCAGGAAGGAAAAATAGGAAAAAGAGGCGCAAGCCGCAGCAGAACAGGCACTCAAGAAAGAGCTCGACAAAGTAGAAGTTGAATGCCAAAATAAAGCAGACCAAGCTGCTGCAGCCGAGCAAAAGAGGAAAGCTAAAATAGAAGCAGCGGCAGAAGCAGAACGTAAGCGGAAGGAAGAGCATGAGAAGGTGGAAGCCGAGCGTCGACAAAGGGAAGAAGAGGAAAAGAGGAGGAAAGAAGAGAAAGAAAAGGAAAAGAAAGATGAGGAGGATGAATTGATAGAAGACATCGAGATGTCTCCCCTCGAAGTACCTCTAGGCGGTACAAAAACCATGCTCTCCGATGTCAATTCCCCCCAGGGGCAGGAGGAGGAGGTCTTCGACCTCACCAGGCTCACATTCGACCAATTCTCTTTCAAAATCCGGCAAGAGAAGAGAAGGTCCCTGGCACAAAATCCTTCCGCCACATCCACGGTTGAAACTAAAAAATACATAGTCCTTGATACTAGGACTAACCCCGTGATGATAGCATCGGCAGGCACTGCTTTCGCCGCGGCTACGGAAGAAAATGTCACCCCAATGAGTAGAGAAATCATTTCTCTACAAAACAGACTACGAGCAGCGGAGCAGCGAGAGAAGAAGGCAGAACAAGAGAGGTTGGCGTTGGAAGAAGAGGTGCAACAACTCCGAAACAAGGCCCCCCAGGTCAATGAAGTGCCACTTTCCGTTATAAAAGAATGTGATGTATTAGAGGCGACCATGAGACAGGTGTATGGGGAAATGTTCGCCATAAAACAAACAGTCGCCCCACTGGTAAGAGCACGAGTAGAAACGAAGTAGAAGCACGAGTAGCTCAAGGAAGCGTCAGCTGCCTTAGACAAAATGATGAACTGGAAAGTACAATACCCTCAAGTTCCTGAGCATTTGCCTAAGAAAGATTGGATTCATACACAAGATGCCAAAGTCCAAATCCGGATGAAGATGCAATCCAAGGACAAGCTATCCAAGGATTTGGACAAAGTAATGTCTTCATACGACCATCTGAACAACGGCATAGACTCAATGCACACTCTTCACCACATTCCTTCGTTAGGGGGATTGGACGAAAGTAAGACCTGGGAGCAAGTAGATCAAGAAATCTAGTCATTCCTGCAGCCTATCAAGCAAGCTGCTGCCGCTCCCGAGGTCCCAGCATCACAAGAAAATCTGGGTCAGTTTCTTGTCGCGCCAGTCCAGATTTATACCAAGCTCGCCTCTCTTTCAAACCAGATCTCACAAAAGAAGGAAACTCTAATCCCGAATGCTCTGGAGTGCATGCATCGGTTGAAAGAGGAGGTCCCTCTAGTCTCCCCTATAGCAGCTGAATACCAGACCTGGAAGGACTTCCTCAAAGGAAAGCAGATTGATGTTCCTGATCTCTCTATTTCGCGCCTATCTCCATGACTCAGTGGCAGTAGGTCGCAGGTCGCACTGCTCACTAGGTCGCAGGTCGCACTTCCAAACAGGTCGCAAGTCGCACTCACTGGCCAGGTCGCAGGTCGCAATCTTCTCCCAGGTCACAGGGCAACTCAACCGGCGGGCAGGCAAAGAGTCAGGGAACCCAAAGGGCAATTTTGATCTATAAAACCCCCTCCGGGGAAGGTGTAAGGGGATCTTATTTTTTGGGGGACTTAAAAGCTACAGAGCATTGTATTTGAAAGGAACACTCTTTTGGCATATGAATACAAATACCTGTTGAAACTCCTTTTGGATCTGATGTGTTTTGCTTAGTGAACACTACGAGTATTTCTTTACAGTTTCTGAACATCTTTTGATTAATGAGACTGCACTCTTTAATGGCATCATTTATGCATCATGGTTACCTTTATGTGTGTTAATGGTGTTCGGATTAATTGCTTGCTGAATGAATGTTAGTGACTTTGTTTATTAGCAATTCATTTTATCTTTCAGAAAGTAAGGGAGAATCTCGCCACAAAGAACTGTTTCTTTTGTGGTCAGAATCGCCTACAAGCATAACCCCAAGATGTGTTGTTGACAAAATTTCCTTAGGCGTGTATGCTTCATTATCTATCTTGCTACGCGTAGTGTTATATACATGTTTAATGCATCAACCATGTATTTTGTATCATGTGAATAAGTGTGTGTCCGCAGGTGTGAGCAAGTTCTTTTGAGACCAAAGGGAAGGTGACTGAAGCGGTAGCCGGACCCACACCCTAGACGAGATCCCTATTCCAAACGGTTCAAGGTCTGATTGGGACTTTCTACCGGGGAGATCCCCTACTGTTGGCCAGACAATTTTTCCCGTCAACACAACACAACCTGTAAATATTTGTTAAGCATATCCCAAGATCAACGGAAAGCCATAAGCCATAAATTGTAAGTTATAGAAAATTAAATGTGGATATTGTCCTTAGATTTAAATTCCTTTAAAGCTAACTGTGGATATATACTGTCCCAATATACTACCTACAACATTTAATTTCCTATAACTTATGATTTATTAGTTGCCAAGATCAACTAGGACTTCCACGTCTTCATATCATTCGTGAACTCCTTTTGTAACTATGAATTTCTCTATAGGCAATCTGTTGTTCTGAAAAACAATGATGATGGTTATTCTATTGCCTTTGATAATTGCATGGCGAATCCCTATAAATTTTTAGTAGAGATGAGGTTGTCTGTATAAAAATCAAGCTGTGTTTTCGTAGTCCTCTGGGTTATACTCATTATCTGTCTTTCTATAATCATTATATGTCTTTGTATATTTTTGGGTATTTTCTTTGGGTCATTAGAACTATTCAAGTGTTGGCTCCTCTGTTCAATTCTAGGCTGATGATTTGTTAGAAATGTATGATGCTTTGCATGCGTTTAGATTTCGGTTTCGCTTTGTTGAAAATATGTAGGATAGGATATGCACTTGGGTTTTTAGTCGGCATAATTCGCCAGTGCCACATATTTTGTAAATGTTGAGTCACGAGTCTCCCTGTATGTTTTCTGATAAGTTGTTTCATACAAAGGGTCTAGATCTCTGTTGTCTCTTTCTCAGTTGGTTTAAGGATAGTACTTGGGGTTTTGTTTATGAATGGTCATCTTATACCTTTCTTAGTCGGGTTAAGGATAGTACTTGGGGTTTTGTTTAGCAATGTCTGTCTTTTACTATCTAGTTGTTTTACACCTCCCATTGCCAATTTTTTCTCTGGAAAATGCATCAGCGGGATGAGGTTAACCAAATCCTTGTTCTCGATACTGGTAAACGTCTGTTCGGTTTGAATATGGAGATTCTGGGGCTTCAAGAGGCAGCTAACAGAGTACATTTGGATCAACATACTGATATTTCTCTATACACAAGAATTATATTCAGGTTTTTGGGCGTTCAGTACTTTAGAATCATCATGGTAAAAGTCCAAAATGGTAGAGGAAAAGGCAATCAATGTATCAACTAGAATATTGTACCAAGTAAAAGAGGGCAGAAGACAAACAAACAAATTCTGCAAAATATTGTTGATGTTTATGAATCTGGTAATTTGGTTCATATACGTAATACAATACATGGTTGGGAAAGAGAAAATGACAGTGAAGATGAAGACTTGAAGGATTAAAACTTACTGAAAAATGAAATGTGTTCTGGCAAAGACAATGGCTAACATGGAAGTGAAGGAAGAAGACTCATCAATGCTCTTTGAACTTAATCAAATCAAACAAGACATTCATAATATGGTAAAGGTTCAGATTCAAGTTAATGAAAGAATTGGAAAGATAGAGCGACAACTTCACAGCATGCAACAAAAGGAATTGTTGGGTTCTACAACAAATGACCCAGCCCAGGTGGACTCTACTAATGGGATTTCTGTTTAGACTATAGATGTTTTTGCATGTTTTTGGCGGATAGTAGATAAAGTTTCTGTTTTAACTATAAATGTTATGGATATAGTAAAGCGATAAAAGCAGTGACTAGAAGGAAAAGACAATTTCAGTTTTGGTTGGCTTTTAATTCTATACGGTGGCCAACAGACCTTGTTTCCTTTAGGCAGGTTGAAGCTACAACAAACAATATAGTATGTATAGCAACTTGCTTGTTTAAAGTATGAAAATAGAAAGACACTAATAAATTTACAACAACAAAAAATAATAATACATCTCGTAATATAGTACAAGAACCACAAATTACATAAACTCTCCTTTTAATTTTTTAATATAATAAAAGACCACAAGTTCTCTTAAATAAATCTTAATTAATTAATTATATGTTTAATAAAATATGAAGTAATGTTCAACCATTTTTCTTTCAAAACAATCAAATAACTAAATTCATATAATGGTAACTAAATTAATATAATAGTCTCTTGAGCTAAATGGGATGGCTTTTTTTGGACAAGAAGATAGTTCTTGAATTAAATATATGGTACCAAAAAAATACTAGTTTTAAAAGTAAGACATAAGAAATAAAGTATCAACAAACTACAATAAGGCATCAACAATTTATATGTTACCTTCATATAAAGCATCAAAAATTTACCTTCATGCTTTTAATGACCTCCAACGTGATGGTTGATAAACGTTTTGGAATTCCAAATACTTTTTAGATGTGCGAGCTATTTTATTTTTTCCTTTCTGTACGGTAATCTTTTATTATTATTAACAATTTTTTTTAAAAACATTATATTGTTAGGTTAAAAAATAATTATTAATTTATATATATTCAAATTATGGTATAATATAATTGTTTTCATAATAATCAATTTTAAATTTATTTAATAACATAATATGTATATTTTTATAAAATCAATTTATTATTTTTAATATTATTTATTTAAATAATTTTTAAATATAAAATTAAGAGTGTATGATTTAAAATCAATTTATTAATATTAATTTTATTTATTTAATTATTTTTAAATACAAAAATAAGAATGTACATATTATAATTATTAAATAATTTTCAATATTTCTTAAAAATATTTCATGTGAAATATGTTTGGAAAATGATTCTTCTAAACTAAAAGTATATATTCATTGAATTATATATAAGCATGAAAGTTCTTGAATGACTAAAAACTAATTATATCACGACAATCCAAAGTATATTACTAACTAAATCAAATTGTTGAACTATTAAATTGTTTAAATTGTACTATCATGTGAAACGTGTAAAATGTGGCATATTCAAATTTACATGAGTACTTTGTTCAAATACTTCCGAGATCTGAGGAGATTATGAAAATTTTGAGAAGTTAAAATTAGCAACATAGCAAATAGGAAAATAAATATTCTGTTGAGAGGATTTTAAACTAAATAATACATATCTTAGTGTATATCTATTTTTTTATATATTAATTTATATAGAATTAAATGCCAATGCTAAGTTGTTGGGTGTTGAGGCCGTAGTCTTTCCACCATTCTTGCATCCAACGTGATTGTCTACAATTTTGCATTAGATGAACCGCTCCAAATTGGATCTTGGTGTAATGGGTTTCTCCACGTCCATCTTTATTCATCAAATCCCACCATAGTTTCTTATAACCTGCAAAATCATAGACTGTGTCAGGAAAAATTAGGCTAGGATTGTTACCCGACCATTGGATGAATCTCATGCCAGTCCAGGACGGATCACGAGTTCGGTGAATGGAATAATACTTGTGATAGACATGTGTCCTATCACTGCCTTCAGTTTCTATGACCGCAATATCCATAAAATTATCATGAAGAGCTGTCTCAGCTTCATACGCAGCTCTCATACAATGAGTGTACATCATATCATGTATCCATGTGCTACCTTTTGGGTACACTCGTCTTTCTGGCACAAAATGATGTAGGTCATTATGGCTTTGCAAGTTGGCATTTAGTACCTTTATGTTGCGGAGTTGCCAGGTTGGCCTCCACTTTTCTTTATAGACCGGCCATGGTTCATCATCAGAGATGTAATTCAACTTCTCTCTCTGATGGGCCTGGTCCCATTCTGTGATGATGACCATAACATGGGGCAGTTCTATTTCTGGGTCATGCATCTGTTCTTGATCCTGGATGAATTCTCTACTGAGAAAGTCTGGCAAACAATTTTCAGAGCCCTTAATGTGTTCAACCTTAAAATCAAAATAAGCAAACAAAGCCTGCCATCTTGCAAACTTTGCATCTTCTGGACTCTTGATAGTTTTGGTGATTACTTTTGCCAGTGCTTTGGCATATGTTCTCAGTAGGAAATGAACATTGGCCAAGTGAATGGAAAACTTACTTATGCAGTTCCAGGCTGCTTTCACCTCCTTTTCAATGGGAGCATAATTCAATTCTGCTTTGCTCCAAATTCCTGAAACGAACTGCACAACTTGTTCTTGTTCTTTAGGACTGTCTTCACTCGGCTTTTGCTTCAAAACACCTCCCCAACCAATGTTTCTTGCGTCTGTTTCAACAATCTTAAAAGCATTATCATCAGCAACATAAAGAATAGGGAGATTACGAACCTTGGCTTTTATCTCCTTGACAGCCTGTGTATGCGCCTGTGTCCAAGGATTCGGGTTCTTTCTGAGTCTCTGGTTCAGTAGAGACCTGTCGATGGCACATGAAGGATAAAAATTGCTCACATAATTTAAACATCCCAAAAATCTCTGCAACTGAGTTTTATCAAGGATGACATCAGGAAACTTATCAGCAAAATCAAGAGCACGATTCTGTAGAGCAATTTGTCCATTCTCAATCTGGTGCCCTAAAAATTTAATTTTGGTTTGGCACAACTCCATCTTCTTTTTACTTAGAACCAAACCATTTCTCTGGACCAACTTCATGAAGATCTTCAAATGCCTGAAGTGGTCTTGCAAATTCTTGGAAAATATAAGCAGATCATCAATATAAGCTAGTAACCATTCAGCATATGGTCTGAAGATAGAGTCCATTAACTTTTGGAACTTAGAAGGTGCATGCTTTAATCTGAATGGCATCACATTCCATTCGTAATGCCCTGCTGGAATGCTAAACGTTGTCTTCCATTTGTCATGTTCTGCAATGGCTACTTGCCAGAAGCCAGATTTTAAATCAAACTTGGAGAATATCTTGGCTCCTGCTATCCGACGCATAAGATCTCCTTTGTGCGGGATCGGATAGGTGTCATCTGCTAAGACAAAGTTTAGAGGCTTGTAGTTTATTACAAGTCTTGGGACTCCTCTAATCTGTTCGCTTCTCTTATTTACATAGAATCCATAGCAGTTCCAAGGGCTGCTGGATTCTCTTATCAACTTTCTCTGCAAAAGTTGATCAATCTCCTTCTGGCAGAGCTTTCTGTATTCTGCTGACATTGGGATGGCTCTGCTTTTGCATGGTTTGCCCTCATATCCTTCTTTATAGGGCAGCTCGACAAAATGCTGTTTTCGATGCCAAAATGCATTCGGTTCTTCAGAACAACATGTTTGTTCAAATTCTTCTTTAAGTTCAGAGATCTGTTTCTGAACTTGTGGAGAACTCAACTGGTCTTCAATCCTGATGATACTTTTGTGATCTTTGAGTTCTTCCAAACTTTTTACTGCTTTTTGAAGTTTTTCTTATTTTTCTTGCATTGCCTGCACCATGGTGGAAACTTTGGTGTTTGAGACATAGGGCATTTCAATTCTTTCCCCAGAGACTGTGATGAAGCATCCTGCAGAATTGTCAGGAAATCTGAAAGAACCATGGGGCTCTACTGCTGCTAAAAATATATTTCCCAATATAAAATCAACTGGAATGTCAGCAATTGCAGATGAGAGTTTAACACATTTTGAATCAAAACAAACATCAGCTTTAGAAACTTCAAATTCTAAACTTTTCTTTCCTAATCCCAAAACTTTTCTTTTTGCAGTAGTCCAATATCTTGATGGGATTATTTTCTTGGAAATAATATTAATATCTGCACCAGAATCAATTAGTGCAGTGACATTATACACTCTGCCTGCAACACATATTTTTACTTCAATGTGGTGTTGCTGATACTGAACTGCCAAAACTTGCATGTCATTTATTTCTCTGAAACCAACAGAATCATCAAATTTGGCTTCTGCAACTCTTACTTCTGGTCTTGGTTCAGAGTGCAATGTGTAGTTAACATGTCTCCCTGAAATAGATGTAGAAGGCTGTTGTGCTGGTGGAGCCTTCCCTGACTGTGAAACTTGGAGTTTCAAGGCAGCAAGTTCTGCTTTCATGGCATAGATTTCAGATTTTGTGTTGTGTATCTCCCTACTCACCTCCCCCAAAGTGAGTGTGCGAACTTTGCTACTGTTGTGTTGGAGATACGATTTGGTGTTTCGTTCGTAAGAAGTATCAACAAAATTTGGCTTCTTACCAGAGGAGGAACTGGATGGACCAGTACTGTGTTGCATATAGGCTTTAAGCATTGCAACTTTGAGATCACCTTCCTCAAGAGCACGGATTTGAGCAAACAACTTCATTTCATCTTCATCAAGCTGTGCCATGAGGACTTTCAGCTTAGGCTGAGGTTCATCAGGAAGAGAGTCATCTGAAGAATAATCTGATTCAGAATCAGAACAAGCACAGTTATCTGGATCAGAACATTGACAATACATGTTGATTTCTTCATCAGAAGAGGACGAGGAATAGGAAGAAGAAGACTCAGCAGAGGTTTCAACAGCATGTTGTTGAATATGAAGAGCTTGAGAGCGATTGTGACAATCTGCTGTTTTATGGAAGGTGGAATGGAAATGAGCACACCTGGGTTCAGATTTGACAGTGGTACTGGCAGATGGCTGTTTATTCTTCTGTGACTTTTTACCCAGACCTCTTTTAGATTCTAAGGTTGTTGGACAAATATTGGAGGTATGACCAGCTTGACCACATAGCCAACAGACTACTTCATTCATTCTGGCAACTTTGGCATCACGAGGACGGATGTCATGGGGCTGATAGTAATGGGTCTTGGGAGTATACTTATAATATCCCTTTCTTCCTTTCTGGCGTCTTCTTTCTTTTGGCTTTTTGAGCTCTCTTCTTTTTCCTGAGCTCAGTCTGTAAGTAGAGGCTCGACTTCGCTTTTGAGCCTTCTTTGTCTGTCTCTTGTGCTTTCTGCGTTTTACCAAAGGATCATCAACAGTAATACCATATCTACTGCAGAAATATTTTGTACCAGGAAGTCTATTCAATTTATCTATAGAATTTTGCATCTTAGAGCTGGTACATAAAGAAATCAAAACTTTAGTAATAATACTATAAAAATCTCCCCAAAGATAAACTTCCATTGGCAAGGGGAAAGCATCTTGCATCTTCAGAATGTCTACCAGCTTGGATGGTAGAGCTGCAAGATAAACTTGCTTCCATAGTATGTTCTTAGGATCTTTGACCAAGAAGATCATTTCTATCCAATCTCTATGGAAGTCTTCAAACTGATTTATATTGTTGCACTTGAGATTCATCAGGATAAGTTCATTCTTATCTGTAAGTGCAAACTCTGCTCCACAAAAGTTTTCTTGGATAAGTGCAGTGAGTGCACCAATCATGTTATTCTGTGGAGTGCCATCATCATTAAACCTTATATCTCCCTGTTCATATTTGAGCACTTCTTGATCCATCTTAGCAATCATAACAGGGGATGATTCCAATTCCCACCATCTAGCCAGAGTACCTGTAAAACAAGCAATGAGAGTTTTGCAGGATTGCACTTCACTCTTGCCCTCAACACACATCAATTTATATTCAACAACCATTTGATCAAGAACCTGCCTGATCTGAGCTGCAGAGAGGCCATCAATATTCCACTCCTTATGACTCCCTTCATGGAAAGTATCTCTTGCTGGAAGTTTACCAGCTCCATATAAATCAGGGGCTGCAGGTCTGGTGAATTGAGGCTCTAATGGCTCATAGATGGGGAATGCATGTTTTTCTGAGTCCGACTCTTCTAAAACAGAGGCAATAGTTATTCTTTCAGATTTTTCTTCTAGCTTAGACTCAGACTGCTGGGATGGCTTTACAACTTCTTTAGGGAAAAGCTGGGGAAACTTAGAAATGGGACTGCTAAGTTCATGAGTGTGTATGCTTTTTCCCTTGGTAAAAAATGATGTCAGAATCGGATTCTCCGACTTCTTCAAACTCAACCTGTCTAATTTGTCAGACAGATTAGAAACTGAATGCCGTGTGGAAATAGACTGCTCTATTATACAATTTTCCACATCTTCAAATTTTTGAACTGAATTTCCTGAAATATGTCTAATTACAGATAAATCACACTGAACAGAATTCAAAACACTATTTACATCATTAATGGACACTTGGACGCTATCAATCTGATCTTTAACCAGGGCAGTCTTGGCAACATTCTTTTCAAGACCAGTGAGAGCAGTGTTTGTCCAATTCACCTGCTCACTCACCTTCTGAACTCTACCCTCAATCCCAACTGCTCCAGTATCTCTCTGAACCAGGGGATATGCATTTGCTTGATTATGTCCTTCACCTAGGACAATGCTCTTAAAGGGAGGATATGAGGTGGAGGTCTCAATCTTACTGTCGTCTGGTCCTTGCCAGGCATGTGAAGAAGTGGCTACTGTGTCAGCCATTAAAACAACATCTTCTTCCATTTTCTTCTTCCAGGAATAAAATGAAATCCATACATTTTCTTCTTCCATGTATGTCTTCCATTCTTCTGCCATTTTCCTTTTCTCTTCTCCTGGAAAGACTCTAGCAAAATCATCAGCTTGTGGATGGGTAAACAGATCCCAATTTATCATCTGCTTCATCCATTGAGTAGGGATCTGGTGTTTAGAACAGCCATCCATCAAAGTGTAAAACTTGTGGATTTCAGGGACTGATGGTCTTTTGACGCCTGGAGGCAGATCCTTGAATCTGCATTTTGGGATCAGCTTGTCAGCTTGTTCAATATAGCCAAGTCCATATTTAGGACTATTTGCAGGTCTCATGTTGTCAAAAATGGCTGTTAATCTGGGATCTTCATTCTCAAGAGTGGGAACGAGATGCATCATAAGAACATGCTCATCTTCATGTGGGAATGGAATATCTGAGCACTTAGGATTAGGAAAGGGTTGGATGAAGTGGCTGGAGGGGCTTCACCAGTCCTAACATTATGGTTCTTATGAAGAACAACATAGGCTAGACTTTTCAAATTAACTTGTTGGCTACATTGAGGACATATAACGCTCAGGGGCTGGAAATTTACAATCTGAGCATACTCAAACAAAGAAACATGCATACAATTTGAAACAATAGATGAACAACCTGTATCTGTACAATCTGGATCTATATACCTGGGAGACTTTTTACATTCTGCCTCAATCCTTCGTCTGTCAATGGTTGACCGTCTAGGAAACGACAGGGTAGCTGAGGATTGATTTTCTGTGATGTTGGCAGAGGTGATTTTTTGTACAGCGAGAGGTTTAGGATTTGGCACTGTCCAGTGTTCAGGGAAAGTCAAATCTTCCCATTTAATAGCCTGATGTTCAATCTTTTAATTTTTAGGATCAGTTAGGACAACGACACTGGTTTTGGACTCTCGACTGGGTGCATGGAGGACTGCTGGAAACATAGTGGAGGTATGGTGGAAACAACCCCGAAAATGAATGGCAATATTTTGTCTTTTCTTCCTCATATCAAACCCCATTGTTTGGATTTGAAGTTGCAGTATATCTGCCAAGGTTTCATCAGTGATAGACACTGAGAAATTTGGGTAACAGTCAAACCACACCGGACCATTTCACAAGGGTGCAACTATTCCTCCAATCAAAGAATCTGTATATTTATTATGTGTTAGATCCCTTACAGTGGCTAACACATATGCATCAACACCCGGATGTACAAGTGCATGAATACCAACTCTCACACAACCCAAATGCAAAAATTGGGTTCCCAGTTTTCTTGCTTTAGCTTGAAGCTCCTTTGGATTTAATATTGCAATCAACTGTACACGATCTGAATTTTCTTCTATAGAGCTGACCAATTCTTTTATTGTGATTCTAGTAGCAGCCTTAAGATTCCAGACACCTAGATCACTATAGACTTGGGAGGCGGAAATCTTGGGCAAAACCCATCTAGCTTGAGGTTCTACCTCCTCATATAAATGATCAGACTCATTTATTACTCTACTGCTACTACTAGCAAACATGTCTCTGAGAGGGTTTTGTTCAGCTCTATCTTTCTCCTCTAATTCTCTGAAAGAGACTGATTTAGACATAGATGAATCCATTTTCAACTTTTAAAGAGAGATGGATTAAGTACTGACCTTTCTCGAACCAGTCGCGAACACCGACTTACTGGCTCTGATACCAATTTCTAGCAGAGGCTTCTCAACAAGCTTGCTTGCTGCTCATAGGCAGACTTGGCCTTGTTAAGTGTCTCCTTTATCTTCTCGACATCATTTTTGACCAAGGGAAAAAGCATACACACTCATGAACTTAGTAGTCCTATTTCTAAGTTTCCTCAGCTTTTCCCTAAGGAAGTAATAAAGCCATCCCAGCAGTCTGAGTCTCAGACAGAAGAAAGATCTCAGAAAATAACTATTGCTACAGCCTTAGAAGAGTCAGACTCTGAGAAACATGCATTCCCCATCTATGAGCCATTAGAGCCTCAATTCACCAGACTTGCAGCCCCTGATTTATATGGAGCTGGTAAACTCCCAGCAAGAGATACTTTCCATGAAGGGAGTCATAAGGAGTGGAATATTGATGGCCTCTCTGCAGCTCAGATCAGGCAGGTTCTTGATCAAATTATTGTTGAATATAAATTGATGTGTGTTGAGGGCAAGAGTGAAGTAAAAGCTTGCAAAACTCTCATTGCATGCTTTACTGGAACATTAGCTAGATGGTGGGAATTGGAATCATCCCCTGTTATGATTGCCAAGATGGAGCAGGAAGTGCTCAAAGACGAACAGGGAGATATAAGGTTTAATGATGATGGCACTCCAAAGAATAATATGATTGGTGCACTCACTGCACTCATCCAAGAGAATTTTTGTGGAGCAGAATTTGCACTTACAGATAAGAATGAACTTATCCTGATGAATCTGAAGTGCAATAATATAAATCAGTTTGAAGATTTCCACAGAGATTGGATAGAAAGGATATTCTTGGTCAAAGATCCAAAGAACATACTGTGGAAGCAAGTTTATCTTGCAGCTCTACCATCAAAGCTGGTAGACATCCTGAAAATGCAAGATGCTTTCCCCTTGCCAATGGAAGTTTATCTTTGGGGAGATTTTTATAGTATTATTACTAAAGTTTTGATTTCTTTATGTACCAGCTCAAAGATGCAAAAGTCTATAGATAAATTGAATAGACTTCCATACATTTTCTTCTTCCATGTATGCTTTCCATTCTTCTGCCATTTTCTTTTTCTCTTCTCCTGGAAAGACTTGGGAAAAATCATCAGCCTGTGGATGGGTAAACAGATCCCAATTGATCATCTGCTTCATCCATTGAGCAGGGATATGATGTTTAGGACAGCCATCCATCAAAGTATAAAACTTGTGGATTTCCGGGACTGATGGTCTTTTGACGCCTGGGGGCAGATCCTTGAATCTGCATTCTGGGATTAGCTTGTCAGCTTGTTCAATATAACCAAGTCCATATTTCGGGCTATTTGCAGGTCTCATGTTACCAAAATTGGTGGTAAGCCGCAGATCTTCATTTTCTAGTGTTGGTACTAAATGCATCATAAGGACATGTTCATCCTCATGGGGAAAAGGAATATCTGAGCATTTAGGATTAGGACATGGGTTGGATGAAGTAGTTGGATGGGCTTCACCAGTCCTAACATTATGGTTCTTATGAAGAACAGCATAGGCTAGACTCTGCAAATTAACTTGTTGGCTACACTGAGGACATATAACGCTCAGGGGCTAGAAATTTACAATCTGAGCATACTCAAACAAAGCAACATGACTACAATTTGAAACAATAGATGAACAACCTGTATCTGTACAATCTGAAGCTATATATCTGGGAGACTTTTTACATTCTGCCTCAATCCTTCGTCTGTCAATGGTTGACCGTCTAGGAAACGACAGGGTAGCTGAGGATTGATTTTCTGTGATGTTGGCAGAGGTGATTTTTTGTACAGCGAGAGGTTTAGGATTTGGCACTGTCCAGTGTTCAGGGAAAGTCAAATCTTCCCATTTAATAGCCTGATGTTCAATCTTTTGATTTTTGGGATCAGTCAGGACAACGACACTGGTTTTGGACTCTCGACTGGGTGCATGGAGGACTGCTGGAAACATAGGCAAAACCCATCTAGCCAGATTTTAAATCAAACTTGGAGAATATCTTGGCTCCTGCTATCCGACGCATAAGATCTCCTTTGTGTGGGATCGGATAGGTGTCATCTGCTAAGACAGAGTTTAGAGGCTTGTAGTTTATTACAAGTCTTGGGACTCCTCTAATCTGTTCACTTCTCTTATTTACATAGAATCCATAGCAGTTCCAAGGGCTGCTGGATTCTCTTATCAACTTTCTCTGCAAAAGTTGATCAATCTCCTTCTGGCAGAGCTATCTATATTCCGCTAACATTGGGATGGCTCTGCTTTTGCATGGTTTTCCCTCATATCCTTCTTTATAGGGAAGCTCGACACAATGTTGTTTTCGATGCCAAAATGCATTCGGTTCTTCAGAACAACATGTTTGTTCAAATTCTTCTTTAAGTTCAGAGATCTGTTTCTGAACTTGTGGAGAACTCAACTGGTCTTCAATCCTGATGATACTTTTGTGATCTTTGAGTTCTTCCAAACTTTTTACTGCTTTTTGAAGTTTTTCTTCTTTTTCTTGCATTTCCTGCACCATGGTGGAAACTCTGGTGTTTGAGACATAGGGAATTTCAATTCTTTCCCTAGAGACTGTGATGAAGCATCCTGCAGAATTGTCAGGAAATCTGAAAGAACCATGGGGCTCTACTGCTGCTAAAAATATATTTCCCAATATACAATCAACTGGAATGTCAGCAATTGCAAATGAGAGTTTAACACATTTTGAATCAAAACAAACAACAGCTTTAGAAACTTCAAATTCTAAATTTTTCTTTCCTAATCCCAAAAATTTTCTTTTTGCAGTAGTCCAATACCTTGATGGGATTATTTTCTTGGAAAGAATATTAACATCTGCACCAGAATCAATTAGTGCAGTGACATCATATACTCTGCCTGCAACACATATTTTTCCTCAATATGGTGTTAGCGTCTTCAAACCTACTAAACTTGCATGTCATTTATTTCTTTGGAAACCAACGGAATCATCAAATTTTCCTTACGCAACTCTTACCCATTGGTCTTGTTTAGAATCTGATGTATAATTGACATGTCTCACTGAGATGGATGTAGAAGGGGCACGTTGGTGGTGTAACCTTCCCTATTTGTGAAGCTTGAGCTTTAGAGGCGAATTTCTGCTTTCATGGCAGAGATTTCAGATTTTGTGTTGTGTATCTCCCTACTCACCTCCCCCAAAGTGAGTGTGCGAACTTTGCTACTGTTGTGTTGGAGATACGCCTTGGTGTTTCGTTCGTAAGAAGCGTCAACAAAGTTTGGCTTCTTACCAGAGGAGGAACTGGAGGGTCCAGTACTGCGCTGCATATAAGCTTTTAGCATAGCAGCTTTGAGATCCCCTTCCTCAAGGGCACGGATTTGAGCAAACAGCTTCATTTCATCTTCATCAAGCTGTGCCATGAGGACCTTGAGCTTGGGCTCGGGCTCTTCTGGAAAAGAGTCATCGGAAGAATAGTCCGATTCAGAGTCAGAACAAGCACAATTATCTGGATCAGAACACTGACAATACATGTTGACTTCTTCATCAGAAGAGGAAGAGGAATATGAAGAAGAAGACTCAGCAGAGGATTCAATAGCATGTTGTTGAAGATGAAGGGTTTGAGGACGGTTTTGACAGTCTGCTGTTTTATGGAAGGAAGAATGACAGTGAGCACATCTGGGTTCAGTTTTGATGGTAGTACTAACGGATGGCTGTTTATTTTTCTGAGACTTTTTTCCTAGACCCCTTTGTGATTCTAAGGCTGTTGGACAGAGATTTGAAGTATGACCAGGCTGACCACAGAGCCAACAAACAGCTTCATTCATTCTAGCTACTTTGGCATCACGAGGTCGGATGTCATGTGGCTGGTAGTAATGGGTCTTGGGGGAATACTTATAATAACCTTTCCTTCCTTTGTGTTGTCTTCTTTCTTTCGGCTTTTTGAGCTCTCTTCTTTTTCCTGAGCTCAGTCTGTATGTAGAGGCTCGACTTCGCTTGTGAGCCTTCTTTGTCTGTCTCTTGTGCTTTCTGCGCTTGACCAAAGGATCATCAACAGTTATGCCATATCTGCTGCAGAAAGATTTAATACCAGGAAGTCTATTCAATTTATCTATAGACTTTTGCATTTTTGAACTGGTACAAAGAGAAATAAAAAATTTAGTAATAATACTATAAAAATCTCCCCAAAGATAAAATTCCATTGGCAAGGGGAAAGCATCTTGCATCTTCAAAATGTCTACCAGCTTTGATGGTAGAGCTGCAAGATAAACCTGTTTCCACAGTATATTCTTCGGATCCTTGACCAAGAAGATCCTTTCTATCCAATCTCTGTGGAAGTCTTCAAACTGATTTATATTATTGCACTTCAGATTCATTAAGATAAGTTCATTCTTATCTGTGAGTGCAAATTCTGCTCCACAAAAGTGTTCCTGGATAAGTGCAGTGAGTGCACCAATCATATTGTTCTGTGGAGTGCCATCATCATTAAACCTTATATCTCCCTGTTCATCTTTGAGCACTTCTTGCTCCATCTTTGCAATCATAACAGGGGATGATTCCAATTCCCACCATCTAGCTAATGTTCCAGTAAAGCATGCAATGAGAGTTTTGCAGGCTTGAACTTCACTTTTGCCTTCAACACACATCAACTTATACTCAACAATCATCTGATCAAGAACCTGCCTGATTTGGGCTGCAGATAGGCCATCAATGTTCCACTCCTTATGACTCCCTTCATGGAATGTGTCTCTTGCTGGGAGTCTACTAGCTCCATATAGATCAGGGGCTACAGGTCTTGTGAACTGGGGCTCTAAAGGCTCATAGATGGGGAATGCATGTTTTTCAGAGTCTGACTCTTCTAAAGCAGAGGCAATGGTTATTCTTTCATATTTTTCTTCTGTTTTAGACTCAGACTGTTGGGATGGCTTTATAACTTCTTTAGGGAAAAGCTGAGGAAACTTAGAGATGGGACTGCTAAGTTCATGAGTACTGATGCTTTTACCCTTGGTCAAAAATGATGTCGGAATCGGTTTTTCCGACTTCTTCAAACTCAACCTGTCTAACTTATCAGACATAGTAGAAACTGAATGCCATGTAGAGATAGCTTGTTCAACTATACAGTTCTCTATATCATCAAATTTTTTAACAGAATTTTCGGAAATATGTCTAATTACAGATAAATCACACTGAACTGAATTCAAAACATTATTTACATCATTTATGGACACCTGCACACTATCAATCTGATCTTTAACCAGAGCAGTCTTTGCAACATTTTTTCTCTAGACCAGTGAGTGCAATGTTTGTCCAATTTACCTGCTCACTTACCTTTTGAACTCTACCCTCAATCCCCACTACTGTAGTATCTCTCTGAATCAGAGGATATGCATTTGCTTGATTCTGTCCTTCTCCTAGGACAATGCTCTTAAAGGGAGGATAGGATGTAGAGGTCTCAATTTTACTGCCGTCTGGTCCTTGCCAGGCATGTGAAGAAGAGGCTACAGTATCAGCCATCGGAACAACATCTTCTTCCATTTTCTTTTTCCAGGAATAGAATGAAATCCATACATTTTCTTCTTCCATGTAAGATTTCCATTCTTCTGCCATTTTCCTTTTCTCCTCTCCTGGAAAGACTCTTGCAAACTCATCAGCCTGTGGATGGGTAAACAGATCCCAATTTATCATTTGCTTCATCCATTGAGCAGGGATCTGATGTTTGGAACAACCATCCATCAAAGTATAAAACTTGTGGATTTCAGGGACTGATGGTATTTTGACACCTTGGGGCAGATCCTTGAATCTGCATTTTGGGATCAGCTTGTCAGCTTGCTCAATATAGCCGAGTCCATATTTGAGACTGTTTGCAGGTCTCATGTTAGCAAAAATGGCTGTGAGCCAAGGATCTTCATTCTCTAATGTTGGCACAAGATGCATCATAAGAACATGCTCATCTTCATGTGGAAATGGAATGTCTGAGCACTTAAGATTAGGACAAGGGTTAGATGAAGTAGCTGGAGGGGCTTCACCAGTCCTAACATTGTGATTCTTATGAAGAACAGCATAGGCTAGACTCTGCAAATTGACATGCTGGCTACATTGGGGACATATAACGCTCAGGGGCTGAAAATTTACAATCTGAGCATACTCAAACAAAGCAACATGACTACAATTTGAAACAATTGAACTACAACCTGTATCTGTACAATCTGGAGCTATATACCTGGGAGACTTCTTACATTCTGCCTCAATCCTACGCCTGTCGATGGTTGACCTTCTGGGGAATGACAGAGTAGCAGAGGATTGATTTTCAGTGATGTGGGCAAAGGTGATTTTCTGTACTGCGAGAGGTTTAGGATTTGGAACTGTCCAATGTTCTGGGAATGTCAGATCTTCCCATTTAATGGCATGATGTTCTATTTTCTGATTTTTTGGATCAGTCAGGACAACGACACTGGTTTTGGACTCTCGACTGGGTGCATGGAGGACTGCAGCAAACATAGTGGAGGTATGGCGAAAAGAACCCCGAAACTAAATGGCAATATTTTGTCTTTTCTTCCTCATATCAAATCCCATTGTTTGGATCTGAAGCTGTAGTATATCTTCTAGGGTTTCATCAGTGATTGATACCGAAAAGTTAGGGTAGCAATCAAACCATATCGGACCATTTGACAAGGGTGCAACTATCCCTCCAATTAAAGAATCTGTATATTTATTGTGTGTTAGATCCCTTACTGTGGCTAACACATATGCATCAACACCCGGTTGTACAAGTGCATGAATACCAACTCTCATTTAAATAAGAAAAGTAAGAGATGAGGTGCTTGGAAAATGTACTTGTGAAATGAGTTATTAAATGTTAGTGATTTTATGTTTTTCTTAAACAAAGATATATAGGGTAGGGATGTCATTACTCGAATGCGTCTAGCTTAGACTAGAGAGATGCCACACAGACTTGCTGAGGTGTTGTACAGATAATTGTCCTTTCTACAAGGTGACCGGTTTAGTCTATTTAAGAAGCGTTAGGGTTAGTTTACCATCGAAACTTGGAGGTTTCCCGAAGACATTGCTTTATTCTGTACGTGCCTGGTGTTGATTCATTTTTTTCTCTCGGGTACTTACGCGGCGTTGCTGCAATGTTGGTAGCAGCCATAACCGTCCTTGGTGCTGCAGATAGTGGGTTATGGGGCATTTTTTATGCTTGTCAAGAGGTTGTTCAATTTTTATTTGGAGTTTGGTCTAGTTATATGGGTTGTTTTTTCTTACCGGTCTGGTGTATTG
The DNA here is from genome assembly GCA_034641835.2 of Pinus albicaulis. NCBI lineage: Eukaryota > Viridiplantae > Streptophyta > Pinopsida > Pinales > Pinaceae > Pinus > Pinus albicaulis. Next base: position 593,475,557 of record CM076575.1, read on the forward strand.
GGTTGAGTATTCCTCTGCGTTCATTCTTGTGATGGATTTAGCTCTGCTCGGCGTTGGAGATGGCGATTTCGTGCTCTAAAGGGGTTTTCGAGGTAAATGAGTCAGTTTCTGAGCTTTATGGGAGAATTTCGCTTGTTTTATGTAGGCTTACGGATGTCTAACCCCACGAGAGGCCTGTCTTGCAAGTCACTATGTGATTTGCAGTTGGAGCTATGGTTTTTGGAGCACCTGGGGTTCCTATGGTGTGTTGGCATGGAGGAAGTCAACGAAACGAGAGATGGAAGGTAGGACACTGTGCTACCAGCCTATCTGCCTATGTTTTTAAACACATTTAGCCGGATGGATTGTTATGCCTATGTTCAACTTATATGCCTTTGTTTTTAAACACTTTCAGCTGTGTGGGTTTTGTGTAAATTGTGGGATTTTTTGTGTGAATTGTTGGATTAATATTGAATGTGCCAGTCTCCTTGAATACATTTTGACACTGTAATTGTTATTTTAATAGTTTGGAGAGAATTTGTTGATATGATGTTAGGGTTTGTCAAAATTGAGTGCATAATTGTTGTTAATATGCTAAGGTTTCGTCCCTTTGTTGATGAGAGATATGCTAGGGTTTCATCTTGACATTATCTCAGAGGTAGTGGCTATTTTTGGTAAGATTTTTTGTCTACGGTTCAAAATAATTACAGGAAAAAAGTTGTTAGCTTTTTTTTTTGTTTCCTTCAGATTAGGTTCTTGATGCTAGTTAGAATAATCAAAACCTTACTCAGAAACTAGGTTGTGACTAAGAAGGGTTAGCTAGTTTTACCCTATTTTTCTGTTAACTTTTAGGCCATCGTTGCCAAGCTAAAGCTTTTTTATGTTACATATCATTTTTATGATGGGTCAGGGGTTTTATGCTTAAGACACTTCACAATATTCATGATCTAAAATAATACTAAAGAAGAACTGAATATTTTCCAACAGTGAATTGATTATTAACTTGATCGCTTTGTGTAGAAGACTGAAGGAAAGAAAATGATTTTATGACTTAAACCATAACTTAAGAAGCATATTAAACATTAATTACAGCAAATAACAGAGATAGAAGACAACAAACATTGATTACAGAGTTCATCCCTGGTGGACTACGTCTCCAGGCATGCTTTCAAGATGGGCGTCCATTTTATTAAGGATTGATCCAAAGAAGTCTTTACACATAAATACACCAGAATGAACGTGCTCGCAGTGTTGAGTTTCAACAAGAAAAATTCAACACCCATGCCTAGTTGCATTAAGCACCTAACTAGGGTGGGGCCCACAATGCTATTTTTAGGTGCATGTCTATTTTTAGTTTTCCCTTAATTAGAAATGGACATTAAACTGTAATCTATTCTCAATGAGAACTTGTATTAAGTTAACTGTGTGAGTTATAAACTCAGTTAGCTCATGGAATTCGAGTTAGAGGTTGGTTGGTGGACATGCAGAGTAATTCTAGTTGTAACAGAGTTCATAGTGCAGTTGTGCATTAGTTAATGCATGTTGTAAATCAGTTTAACTCAGTTAAGTGAGTTAAAGTTAGTTGTGCTAGTTGTAATTGAAGATACACTAGTTAGAGGTGAGTGAATTAATTATTAATTAATTCACATGTAGTGATCTCACATGCAACTGATGTTTTACTTCTATTAATTGCATGCATGTCAGTTCTAGTGGAGACCCAAATGAGATGTAGGTGAAAGGGACAGATTGACTATCAGTTGTAGGATATTGGGTTGCACACATGCAACCAAACACCCATTGGATGTGCCAATGATACTTGCACAGTCAAAGAGGGCAGGATTGCATCGAATTAGGGACTTCATTCAGCAAGGATTGCACAAGCAAAGTAGGCTATCTGGAAGCAGTAAATTGGCTAAGTAATTCGCCAATTTTTGTATGACAGTGTAAGACAATTTGCTGAGTATTGGAGGGCTCTTGTGAGAAGAGTTGTGTATGTAATTGTTTTATGATCCATGATATGAATATACAATAGAAGATAGTGGGCTTTTGAGCTGCAAGATTTCCTCGGGAAATTATCTGTGTTGTGTGTGATTGATCTTTCTTCATGATATTGTGATTGGCGATTGTGTTTTTAATTCTGCAAATATTTGTAGAAGCAATTCAACATTTAAATTTAGCACGTTGTTAGATCAGGTGAAGCCATGATATACATATATGTTGTATAATTTATACATGGTATCAGAGGACAAGAAATTGCAGAAGTGAAGCAGGATTTGAGTTTCTGGCTGGATAGAATTCGAATTTGCAGAAAGACTTTCTTGGTGCTACAACTAATTCAGGATCGAAATGGCTTTCAATGGCTTGAGGTTAGAGTATGCAATCGAGGGCAACTCGAACAATATTTCTTGGAAGGACAGGATGGAAGCAGTACTCGAAGACAATGGCCTGAAGGAATTCATTGACAATGATGTTCCTAAGCCCGTTGTGACAGATGCTGCAAATCTTGAAGCATGACAAAAGAAAGTGGCGAAGGCGAGGAGGATCCTGTTGGAGGGAGTACGAGACCAAATTGTCTCAAGCATCCATGGGAAAGCCACACCATATGGAATGTGGAAGGCTTTGATGGTGTTAGCGCTCAAATCTACCTTAGGCTGAAATAAGGTAAAACTCAAGGCTACATCAAACCACGCTCAGCCTCGTAGCTAGCCCTACGAGGATAGGAGAGGGCTCTCTCCAGGTCTATCTCGGCAAAAGGTTTTCAGAGGGGCTGAGATGACTTATAATGAACAATTAATATTGATTTTAGGCTAGTAAAGAGATAGGAATGTTTGATTTTGATTTTTTGGGTTTTCGTTGGAGAAATGGGAAAAACAATTTTTGGGTCCGGGGATAAGGCCAGATCTTTGCAGATTTCGAGTTGGGGCGAGGTAGGCAATAGTATTAATGCTTTTGATTGGATATATGGATGGATTAGAATGAAAAGGAGCTGAAAAGGGCAAGGATGAACATGGATCCTTTTCAAACAGGCGAAAACATGTAAAATTAAATGAATTCAAAGGCAGAGCATTGTAAACAATGGATTCAACCTCATCTACTCATTAATTAAATTTCAGAAGCATATGAAGGGATGGCATACATTAAACATGAAAGAAATTACAGTAAACTGAGAGAAAACACTATTAAGAACTGAGAGCCACAATAATCCCAACAGGTGCCGCAAAACCTCTGATCTTTCCTTAGCCAAAATATGAAAAAATATGTACAATGGTGCCAAAAGTTTCCCAAGAGTCCAACCTATAGAATGTCTCAGAAATTACAATATATAGATCACTCTAACCTTTTCCCACACCTCTAGGGGTCGAAATTCTCCTTCTAGGAGCAGTTCCAACAAATTCTAATCAAGGAGCTAAAATCTAGGCAGCTAACAACTTGCCTCTAAAAGAGTGGAAACTGATTCATTTACATGATTTTCACTTTTTTGAGAGTGAATCTTCTATAATAGGTAAAAATGAGCCAAAGTTACATGTAAACGATCAATTTACATCATGAAAACCCAAAAATTTCATCCACAAGCAAAACTGGTCCGAACTGGCCGAAATTCTGAGCTGGAAGTTGAAAATTCAGCCAAAAATTTAAGTGGGTAGCGCGCCTTTCAGCCTGATTTTGAGGCACTTCCCGACATCCAAATTGAGCTAATGATAGCTCTTTGGAAAGCTCTGGATGTTGGCTATCCAACCCAAGTGGAATTTCTCAAATTGGAGCTCATTTTCCCCTCCAAAACTTCATTCTCCCAGAAGTACTTCCTGCTGGTGCAAAAGGTGGCAGCAAGGTGGTTTTCATGGTGTTTTTGAGCTTTTTGACCATCCAGAATCTGATGAAATGCTTTGGCAATGCCTGAGGATGCATAAATTACCATGAAAAATCCAAAAATTAAAAAATTTCCTTCAACAAGTGTCCCAAAAAAAAGTGAGCATATGGGCGCGCTACCCGCTTAACTGAAAAACCTGTTTTTTAGACCAAAATATTTCAAAATGACAAAAATTTCTCCGAATTTGCTCAAATTTGGAGTGAAGACCATCCATCATGTATCTTTCCCAGCCAACGAAGCCTTGGCCAAAATCCGGAGTGGATCAGGCCTTTTCCGCCGTTTTAGTGCTTCGCTCAACCTCCTCTTTAGAATCTTCATTCTCGCTTTGCAGACATGCATGCGAGCCCAATAATGGCCTTTCATGTGACGAAGCATGTCTTTCTCTCTGTTAGCCTTTGCCAACAACTTCTCCAGATGAATGTTAACATGCGTGAGTTCAGTCTCTCGCTCAACTGGTGTCATATCACCTGGTCTCTTTCGGGCCAATTGTCGATCCTCACGGATTCGACGCAGCTCAAAAAGTGTGTGTTCATCCTCCAGCTGTTTGTTGCACTACTCCAGATATTTAATCACCCACTGAGCCTTCTGCAATTGATCTTTCAGCGTGTCATTCTCGGCCCTTTGATCCTAGATGATCTCCCTCAGTTTCGAGCTAGGAGAGCTCGCATCAACATCAATGATTGTGAAATCTGTGTCCCGGCCTCCTGATGGGCCCTCATCATGCATGGGCTTCTTGCCCCTGTCTTGGATCTGTACCTGTGCTAAAGAAGAAGGTGAGACCCCTTCCACATCATGTGGAGATAATACTCGCTCTGCTGATGAAGTCGGCAAGACCCCTTTCACCCTGGGTGGAGATAATACTCGCCGTGTAGCTGCAAATAAGGCCCTATGGCCTCGCTGATATGTCATAAACAATGGAGCACTGATATGCTCAATCTCAGGAATGCTAGGCTGGTGTGAAGGCTCTCCCACATCATGAACTATCTCGGGAGGCGGTTGTGACGCTGTGAAAAAGTCACGGGAGATGAAATCCTCCCAAGTGATGCCTTGCTGTGCCAACTGATGTAACATTATGATCTTGATCAAAGCATAATGATATATACTTCTATGCTGCTGTGCTGGGCTCTTCTTCTGTACAAAAATCATCATCCTCTCTATGTTGCGATACATGAAGTGCAGAATGTTCATCATACGTACCCTTGTGAAGTGCATCAACAAACGAACATGGTACGCAAAGAGACGCGCGAATCTGCCCTCGCAACTGAAATACCGAATGATGAGTTTCATCAGTGGTGCAAACTCATCCCTCAGGAATCTGAAAGGAAAAACTCTGCCCAAGTGCCTCATATACCCAGGTTTGATGTATGGATCATAGTGGAATTTCTCTAAATGCTGACGTTTGTTCCATTCCTCTCCTAGATTTGGTATGCCAGTGGCCTAAGCAATAGTCATTGGTGACAGAATGAAATCTACTCCAACGAGATTTACATGGCCATTACGTAAATGTAGAACAAACAGACGAGCTAGTTCGCGATGAAGCTGGGTTTGTGAAATCATTTCACAGAATCGAAAACATGACTGAACCCGAAAACAATCCATTGCAAGCGGACATGCCTGCAATTGAGCCAAAGAAGTAGGCTCCTCCCTGAGATTTTTACCACCCTTGCCACCTCTGTGAGGCCTCCGTGGCACATTACCCTCTGCTGGGGAATCACTATCTGACTCCTGCTCATAAACTGACTCTGTCTCTGACATGGCTTTGAACAAGATATTTGTAATATGGATGCTGATATAGGTGCAGTGAAAGCAAAGTTTTAATGTATGTTCAAAACCCAATAGATATCACCCATGTACCCAAGTATCACAGGAAAACAAAATCATAATGAGGATGACTCTGTTTTAATGGTATAAAAACTATCACTGTTTCGATCATAAGTGAGTTTGACAAATGAAAACCAAATGAAGATGCATGGTACAATTTTATAATGATGGCCAAAATTTTTCAAAGGGGCAACAAGTATGGGACTATGTTTTATGAACTGGAGAATAGGGACATCATGACAGTAACTATAGTGATACAAATGACCATGACAGTGGCAATATTATGGTGATGGCAGCAGTGATATGGTGATGGAGGCTATATACTAGTCAACATGAAACTGTGCAAAAACATGAAAGGGCATGATAGCAATGATAAAATGATAACTGAGGGCGTGAGGATCACGTACATAACGTGCCAAGGCATGAGCACATTTACCATTCAAGAGTTTTCAAACTTTTCACAAAACTGTCCATATATTTCCAAAAACCCTTGAGGAATTATTTTGCATGTGAATGTAGGGTTTATATATTCCTCTCCAAACATGGCCTCTTTCCCAACATCAAAATCATCACAAGCATGATACAAATCTACTGAGCAATGATAAAAACCTGTTTGCAATTTGTTGGAGTCGATTTGAATCAAAACTGGGCGCAAAACACAAATTTCTGGGCTTTGTTGCTAAGTGCGTAGCGCCCCTGCCCAATGGGTAGCGCGCACCAAGTGGGTAGCGCTCGTTCAATTTTGCACTGGCTGTGGCGTTCAAGTGGGTAGCGCGCACCTCAAGTGGGTAGCGCACACCTCCAAACGCTGTCAACAATTCTGCAACTTGTCTTCGGCCTCCAAAAACACGAATTTGACTTATGCCTTGCGGATCTCTTGCAAATGAGATTGTTTGCCATGTTTATATATGAAATAAATATCTCATCAAATCAGATTGTTTTTCAAATTTGTTTGATAACCCACTTTATAATGTTTTTTGGCATTTTGAGATTTGGTCTATTAATACAATGCTTTGCTTTGGCTTTTCTGAATTTTGGACTGAAATGCTTGTTGTCTTTTGCAGGAATGCGACACTGTAGCTTTGGAAAAGATCAGAGGCTTGCACTGAAGCTTTCTGATAATGAAATAAATACAATTATTACAAAAATGAAATTAGACAATTTCTAGTTCCAAAACAGAGTTTTGGACTAGAAATGTCTTCAAATGCTTTTGATGATAAAAATGTGAAATAAAAACTTGCGAAACCAACCTCATGGCCTGCGGGCTTTATGACATGTATGCAAAAGACTCGAAAACCCTAGACTCTAGGACTAAAGACTCTTTTTAACGAAACTGACATTTAATGACCATGAATGAAATGACGATGAACTTCAATGATTTTTGAGGAATTTTTAAATAGCCCTGCAGGTATAAGCATGAGGAAACACATGACAACCAGACCCCCTCGTCAGTCAGTGGCATGCTCCTAGCGAAATGCAACAAAGTGGAACAAGCGAGACACCTAAGAATGAATATGAAAAAAGTGAAATGATCTCTGATGGAGGGCTGTAAGGACCGACTCTAACAGAAGGATCTATTCCAAAGCAGCAACAACCACAGGAAATTGGTGCTCAAAGATAAACTCAGGAAGATCAATATGGAGAAGGGTGGCTCCATGCCAAAATACATAACGAAGTTTTTCCAATGTCAGGATGAACTGGGGAGCGTTGGTATTATAGTGGCCGATGATGATTTGGTGAGCTTGGCTCTCCTAGGACTTCTCAAGAGTTGAAACAGTTATCAAGACTCTGTCAACAGAAGGGAAAAATTGCCAGATTGGGAACGACTATGGTCGGATTTGGTCCAGGAGGAGTTCAAAAGAAACACCAAAGATGGATCTTCTTCTAAAAATGAAGAAGAAGAATATTTTTCTTTGGCTGCCAAGGTGAGGAAGGGGAAGGGGAAGAAATTCCATTCTAAATCCGAGTCCAAGAATGGCAAGAAGCAGGACATGTCCAAGGTGAAGTGTTTTCACTGTCACGAACATGGGAATTTTTCTACTAACTATCCACAAAAGAAGAAGAACAAGAAGGTTGTTGGATCTACAGCTGGTGAGGCCCTTGCCTCGCAATTTGAGCTTGAATTCTCATTGATCGCATGCATAGTGTCCATTGCATTGGGATCTATGTGGTATTTGGACAGATGGTAAGATGCTAGTCATCTAAACTAGCATTGCCCCTCATCGTTGCAGCTACAACATTTGTGGCCAACGGTAAACCATTACATTCTCCCACAATTTGTGTGGCCACATCCTCTATATCTTTCCTAGGAGAAGTGTCGGATTTGAAAGCTCCTCTGCAGAAAAATTGCCACACTTCATCCCTGGATAGCGGTTGTATTTCTATGTATAAGTCATCTTCCCCCATTCTTCCAAGCACATCAAAGTTGTGCGTAGAGATTAGGACTCTACTACCTTTATCATTATCCACAGGGATGCCCAATTGTTTGTGCAGCAGAAGTTCCGTCCACAAATCATCTAATATTAGAAGAATTTTCTTATGCGTGAGAGATGCAGAGAGCTCCATCTTTGCTATCTCAACACTAGAGCTTCTCCCAAGATTGAAATTGATTTGCCTTGCAATATCAGCCTGCAACCCTGAAATGCTATAATTTTGAGAAACAACAGTCCAAATTACGGCTTCAAACAAGTTACCTTTCTTGCAGACATTGTGGACGGCTTTGAGTAGAGATGTTTTGCCAATGCCTCCAATCCCGAAAACACCAATTATGTGAAATTGATGATCTTCATTGTCCAGCCATCTCTGCAGTCGCATCTGGTGTTCTGTAATTCCCAATCCCACAAAGCCCGACGACGGTACTGGCTGAAGCAATGCCTCCGGTAGCAGTGGTGTAGAGGAAATAGTCTGTTTAGTGTTTCCAAGTATTGAAATATCCCTTTCAAGATCGACAAAGAGTCGATCGAAATTTCATTCCATTCTCTAACTTGTGTTGAGAGTGTTGGTCTGCAGAGGAAACACTGTAGACACCATTTGTGTGGTTGGGCACGATCCACGACAATTTTGGCACCCTTAAGAGATTGGTGGAGCCTCTGTAACCAATTTTTGACTGTGTCGGGCGGAGATCTTTGATCTTGTTGAAATCGATTGGTGATATCACGCAAGAGGCTCTTCATATGATTCAACTAAGTTCCCAGAAGCTGAGTATTTCGATCCAAATGAATTACATCATCTATTAGTTGAATGAGCTGAGGAAGAGCAACGCTAACAACACTGTCGAGGGTGTTGGTTGCTGCTCCGATAATAAAGGACTGCATCGTTTTTGCAACTTCAAAGAAAAGTAAAGCAGAGCAAAAACTAAACAAAATGAATATGCAGACAAAAAATTCTGCAAATTTGTATTTAAGGGGGTCAAGCAAAATAAAATTAACTAGAAGAAATTTACAACTAACTTGTATACATGTGGATGTAGCAACTGAGAGGAAATGAGTCAAATTAATATAGGAGAAACTGGGGTGTTTTTTCAAGATGATTTTTTTTCACCTTGAGCAACTGTCAAGAATTTTATGATTTTTTTCACCTAGAGCAGCTGTCAAGCATCTTATGATTTATTTTTTTCATTGAGCAACTGTTAATCATACAAAGTTTTTTTTTAAAAAATTGATCACTACATCTGTGGGGACTAAATCTTTCCACCTAACCCTTGGACCACAACAGTAGGAGTCCCCACTGTTGGACCACAGCAGAAATACTATTGACATCTTATGCTTATGCTTAGCATGTTGCTTTTGCGTTGGCATCTTTTGAAATGAGTTATTAAGAGATGAGGTGCTTGGAAAATGTACTTGTGAAATGAGTTATTAAATGCTAGCGATTTTGTGTTTTTCTCAAACAAATATATATAGGGTAGGGATGTCATTACTTGACTGCGTCCAGCTCAGACTAGAGAGATGCCACGCAGACTTGCTGAGGTGTTGTACAGATAATTGTCCTTTGTACGTGGTGACCAATTTAGCCGGTTTAAGGACCATTAGGGTTAGTTTACCGTCGGCTCGTGGAGGCTTCCCAAAAACGTTGCCTTATTTTTTACGTGCCTGGTGTTAATTCATTTTTTTCTCTCGGGTACTTGCGCGATGTTGCTGCAATGTTGGTCGTAGCCATAACCGTCCTTGGTGCTGCGGATAGTGGGTTATGGGGCATTTTTTATGCTTGTTCAATTGTTATCTGGAGTTTGGTCTAGTTATATGGGTTGTTTTTTCTTCCTAGTCTGGTGTATTGGGTTGGGTATTCCTCTGCATTCATTCTTGTGATGGATTTAGCTCGGCTCGATGTTGGAGATGGTGGTTTTGTGCTCTGAAGGGGTTTTCGAGGTAAATGAGTCAGTTTCTGAGCTTTATGGGAGAATTTTACTTGTTTTATGTAGGCTTACGGATGTCTAACTCCACGAGAGGCCTGTCTTGCAGGTCACTGTGCGATTTGCAGTTGGAGCTATGGTTTTTGGAGCATCTGGGGTTCCTATGGCATGTTGGCATGGAGGAAGTCGACGAAACAAGAGATGGAAGGTAGGACACTGTCCTACCAGCCTATCTGCC
>CM076575.1:593485913-593709152 GCA_034641835.2 Pinus albicaulis
TCGTTGTTCTCAGAAAACCCCCTTCCTGAAAAAAATTCCTGAACTCTCATAAAAACCTTTCTTTTATTGGGATTATCAATGTGTAGTTAGTTTCATAACTAAATGTTGACATGTACAATACCGACTCAGGCTCACAACTTCCCACAGACAACAAAAATTCAATTCTTATATAACATCTTTGTCACCATTAATGCATAGTTACATTCATAACTAAACATTTATTCAAATAATGGTGACTCAAGTTCGGGAAACCCTTCCTTATCATGGTGGTTTAGTTTAAGAACTTCCCACATACAAAAAAAAGATGCAAATCTCATAAAACCCTTTTCTTATTGAACTTCTTAATGCATATCTAGATAAATAAACAAACCTATAATGCTTACTCAGGTTCATAACTTCCCACATTCTCAACAAAATTTCAAATCTTATACAACCCTGTCTTACTGGACGTGTTAATGCATAGCTACATTCATAATAAATGTTCACATATAATGCTGATTCAGGTTCATAACTTCACAAATATTGAACACAAATTCAAATCTCATAGAACCTCTCAACAAAATTTCAAATCTTATACAACCATCTTCCATAATTTCATATAATTTTATAGAATAATTTGCTACTTGAAAGCCAAGCAGGCTATAGCCTATAATATCTAGAGGAAATTGTGTGGTATTACTAATTTTTTTCGTGAAAAAGTTCTTAGAAATCGAAGATTGTCACAATCGCATCTAGGGTTTCCTTGAATGGAACCAATGGAAATGCTGCAGATGCCAGAGTACATGTACTCCTAATGAAGAGGGGCTTTACTGGACTAAAACACATTAATTCTCAGGAATCCTCACCTTGAAATTAGTTGATTAAATTGAGTGATATAACCCACTTACCTAAATTGTGTATTATTATTTACTGTTGTGTCATATATGAATGTCAAATATCTATTTTAGAGGTTGTCCAGTCAAAGCAGAAAGATGAGATGAAGATGCAATTATGATGGGATAAAGGTCCAAGGATGGAAGGACTGGGATCATCTCTATCTGTAATGTGCATCGAGATCATAGAATCTTGATGGAACTTTGAAGTTTTCATTCAATTGCTTGTATCTTCAAAATTACTTACATTGTTTGTGCTTGTTGATTAATCTTTCCTTATTGGAAGGTCTGTCTCTGTTTGTGTATGTTGTATATGCTAGTGCTTCTGTTGGGTAGACAATTTTTACATGGAACAATTTAAAAAAAGAGGATATTATGGATCAGGCATGTGTCCGATTTTCAGAGGGGAAATTGAGAACACCAACCATTTATTACTGACATGCACACATGCCAGAAAGGAGGTATATGAGGGATGTAGGGAAGTACTGAAATACAGATTGGTAGGGAACCATCATTCTCTCAGTGTATGTTTTGAGGTATGGTATAGCTAGCATAAACAAAAGGCAAAAATATCTTCCCTTCATTATAATCTGGATAATATGGAAGAGCATAAGTGCTCTTATTTTTTACCAAAGGTGAGGGAAGGTAAGGGAAAATATCATAAGGTCCATCACTCACTACAATGAAATTGGAAAATATCTAAGGGTTTCTAGATGCAGGACATGAAAATACAGGGAACTGTGGTAATCGTTTCCAATCGGCTACTTTGATGGAGCAAGCAGAAGGAAGTCTTGTGGATGTGGTGCAGTAATTTATATGGAACAGGACAAATATTTTTATTTCTGGTGAGAGAGGGAGGACAGGGTTCAAATAATAAAGCAGAAATTATTGCTTAAAGGGGTGTTTTGAGGCCAAATGGCTTAAGATAAAAAAGGTTAAAATATTTGGGAATGCTAAAAGAATCATAGACTGGGTCAAAGAATACACCAATTTTGACCCTCCAATTCTAAGGAACTGGATGAAAAGCATCAGATTGTTAGTTAGCAAATTCTAGGACATTCATTTCCAACACATCTACCGAGAATAGAATTGGATGGCGAATATACTATAGAAGAGAAGGATAGCAAAAGAAAGACTAAAGTTCTTCTTTAGCAAATTTGCAAAAGGAAAAAGGAGGACAATCAGCTACTCTTAGAAAAGGAAGCAAGCTCAGCAGTCAATGGTTGAAAGCAACAGATTTTTTTGGGTGAAAGTAATGGAACTGGGTAAAAACAATTGGAAAATAGAAAGACACAAATAGTTTTTAGTTTTTGTAAAATGGACATTTTGTGAAATGTGAAGGATGGAAATATTGTGTTGATGTAGGATTAGCGGTTTTTTTTGGGTGATTTATAGGATAAATGGGAAAATGGATGTTACAGGGTAGAAAATAGATGGAAGAAGCAGAACTCTCAGATAAACTAAAAAGACATTGTACTTAATCTTTTTATTAATGAAAGGATGAAGCTTTTTTTTTTTCTGTGCTTCTGTGCAGTTTTTTGTTTTCTTTTTTGTTGTTAGATGCTAAGTTTTGTTAGTGCTTTTGTGCCAGCGTTTCTGTTTCCCACTGCGGTTGTGATTCATTAAAATTATAGTGGAATAAGTTGTTCAGACTTCTTTTTTGTTTTGTTTTAAATAGAATCCTCCTACCATCGCCCTGCACCTTCTTTAACAGTAGGTTATATATATATATATATATATATATATATATATATATATTCAAGGTTTTCCAAGTGAATCATATAAGAGTAGTCCTAAACATTCTTATAAATCTAGTCAGAGACAATGTCCATAAAATTCTCCCAGAATCAGTCCAAGACAATCACCACCTAGAATCATGGCTAGTGTTCAAAATCAAAGAAGGCATCGGTTAACATTTGGTAGTTTTTCACTACCAATCCAATCTCATGATCTACCTAAGAATATAGAGAAGTTTTTTCAAAAATTCAATCCAGAAAATCATGAAATTCTAGAAATTTGCATTTGTAAAACTCCAATCTTCACATCTTTCAAATTTCAGAAAACTGTGCTGCTTCTGCAAGGATTTTGAGGGGGTTTTTTTCGGCCACTGCGCTCCTCCCTCTTTTACGCTTTTTCTGAACTGTTTGCAATTTTTTTTCACTTTCTACTGGAAGCTCATCAATAATCACAATTGGTTCCTTCAGTTTGGGATTTAACTTGGCTTTCAAGCCCAACCTCAATTTGTTTGTAGGCCTTGTTCGTGGCCTCTTACAGTATTCTGTTGCATGCTGAATTTCTGCAATTGCTTCATTTTTGTTGTTCTCTTCGACTTTTGTTTGCTGCCATGTATGCCTCCTGTTAGGGTTGTCAGTGGCTTTTGCAGCAGCTTGATGACTGCTCTCGGCCTCTGTAGGTAAAGCCCTTTCCTTCCTATGTTTTCTAGGAAGTGGTTGTGGAATTACCCTCTCACTTTACTGTTGTGCTTGCTTCTTTAAAGCATCAAGGTACAGGATCTGAATGAGGCCATGGTGGTAGACATCATGGGGATATAAAATCTTCCTTTTTCTTGCATAAGCAACCATTTTTATTAAGCTTTGATATAAGAAATAAGGGAGATTCATCTTATTGAACCCAGCCATTAGTACCAAAAATCTCATGTGATAAAAGAAGACCTTTTAAAAACGCCCATCACATGTTAAATAAAGTCGAGTCTACTGCATTGGTTTTTCCCACTCTGGTTTTAAAATGCTAGAGTGGACCCCAACGCTCTAGCAAGGGTCATGACAATTGTCTTTTAGGAAAAAATTCAGGTTTACACCCTGTACTGGTTCCCTTTTGAACCACCTTTCTCCCTCAGCTGCTATGTTTGTTGCTTTTGCAATGCTTTCCTCTGTTACAGGAAACAATAGCCCCTCAACCTTCGCGTTGTTACCATCAAAAGTATCAACAAAATCAGAAGAATATTTCATTTTATGTCCATTGAACAACTTAATGATGGGCAACGAGCCTGCTTCGCTGAAATATGGAAATTCATTAGCGCCATATATTTCGAATGCACAAGCTCCATCCGGCTCATAACGATATAGGTGCCCACTCTTGCCCATCTGTCACAAAAACATGATTAGTTATCAGAAATATAGTTTAACTAATGCAACAAGACAGTCATAATGTGCATTAACTCTACCCGATGATGTTACATTCCAAACAAACAAACTAAAACAAATAAACACCTCGTGAGCATATATAATTGTGTTCTAAGAATGGTTATAGAATAATTATAGGTTATTGATCCAAATAGTAAGTTTTGATTATAAAATACCAGTGCAATGATAGTTTTTGCAATTTACAAATGCATATCAAATTCCTTTCAAAAGGGGCACTCTAGGGAGTTATATGACTTCTACTACAGGCCTCCCAAGGAGGAGGTGGTTAAAATAAGCATGATTATATGGCAGATCTTAGTCATGGCAGATTTATAAAAAAACTTAAAAGTTCCAAAATGTTGGAATTTTTTTCCTGTAGTAGCTGGAAAATGATTTTCCAGCGCCTACAGGAAAATTTTCGAAAATGTATTTCATCATTACTATCTCCAAAGGCAGTGCACTTTACTGATGATCACATTGTGAGAAATTTTCAAATTCAATCCATTTTGTTTGTTGTCTACTAGGTTATAGTTCAAAGGCGTGGATGGTGGCATTTCACGCTGTCTGTCAACGTTCTCACATGTTATCTCAACCAAATACATTAATTCAATTGCAATCTACAATAGAAGTTATCAAGAGCTAAAGAAAAGTAGAGCATTAAGACTGCTATCAAAACATTATCAAAGTTAACAAATGTGACCTACAAACTTTTAAACCAAACCTGTCACACCCATGTATTGATATCCAAAACCTAAGAGAATAAATATTCACCTGCTTCTGAGAGCTGTTGCAGTTTCCCAGACAAACAAGATGGTGACCAAAAGGAGATGCCCTTAGAAACACAGTATGCAACTCTTCCTATCAAATGGTGACCAAAGGAACCATCAGCAAGAATTCTCACATGTTATCTCAATAAAATACATTAATTCAATTGCAATCTACCATAGAATTTATCAAGAGCTAAACAAAAGCAGAGCATTAATACTGATATCAAAACTTTATCAAGGTTAACAAATGTGACCTACAAACTTTTAGACTAGACCTATCACACACATGTATTCATATCCAAAACCTTAGACAATCAATATTCACCTGCTTATGAGAGCTGCTACAGTTTCCCAGACAAACAAGATGGCGACCAAAAGGAGAAGACCTCAGAAACACAGTATGCAGCGCTTCCTGTCAAATGGTAAACAAAGGAACCATCACCAAGAATTCTCACATGTTATCTCAATCAAATACATTAATTCAATTGCAATCTACATAAGCCATGTGTCTATCTGTTACTTTCCTTATGTCATATAAGAAAATTAATTGCCATAGCTAGGAGTTTTACTGGTCGTGTGCGCCTAGGTGTAATGTTTGTGCACAATTTATTTATTTGAAACATAACAGCCTATCCTATCTAGGAAGCGTTCGTCTACTCTGTTTTATATCATGAATTTGTGTTTTTTTTTAACAGAAATTTTGTTATAATGGTATATGGGAGTTTTTCAAATCAGGCCCTGGCCCTCATATGCACAGTTATATTAATAAATTAATACCATGAAATGAACTACCTTTTAACCAACTTTTGATCAACTTAATATTAGATACTACTTAATGGACTTTTCCCATCAAGGGTTTTAACACTACAGTCTCCAATCCCATCTTCCCGTAAATGAAACACAGATGATATGTGCTGTATAACTCTAGGTAGCAAACTTAGACTCTCGAAAACTTTCAAAAGATACCGCAGTTTTTATGGAACTTTCACTGGAATATAATGATAAATGGTCGTTTTCAGATTCTCAATTAATATAGTGTTTCGTTAATATTGTGTTTTCGTTGTGACTATTTCTCATTATCAGAGAATAAGATGAAACACATACTCTGTAACATTACAGAGGAACTGGTAGAGATAAATCTAAACAGCAAAAACTATTAGGCGTGAAGTGGATATATGAACTTTGTCAAGGGATCCTATCAAAACTTTTGTAATTGATCTTATTGATGCAAGCAGTGGCTTTCTTCGCTTCTAAATACAACTAAAAGCATTCCAAATACATCAATTCAAATTCTTGTTATTCATAGAATATCAACATGGATATATCCTTTTCTCTATTTGAAAAACCAAGGGACATTATTTTCAGCTCGTAACTGTCGATACATATGATTATACAACTTATGAGAGGTAAGTGTTGGGCATAAGATAAAATAGGATGAGAGCCCAAAATATCGAATTAAAACTTATGACCTAATTCTTGGACAAAGAAAAATGAGGTCGAGAGCTTAAAGTATAAGATATAGCATAAACTAGGATGATGTTTAACAAAAAAGAAAGCTCAACCATCTGCAGATGCACAAGCACTGACGGAGACATCGTTTCAGTGTTCCTTGGAATCTTCGAGATTTAATTCGAACCATGGCCAAGCAGACTGCTGCTGAAAATTTGTACTCAATTCTGGAGTCATGGAACCAATACTACTGTTGTTGTTATTGTTATGCGGGTAATACAGAAGAAGATCCAAAAAACCTGTGTAATACACACGTGAAATGCCTAATTCTGCAAAGCTAGAAGAATCCTCATGGACCATACATTCTGTCTGGCCCATGGTCATATCAACAGAACATGAAAGTACATCAAGGGTTTTAACACTACAGTCTCCAATCCACTTAGCTAATGCAAAATTACAGTGATGGGGGTCATTATCTAGGTTCAAGGTCCAATCACAACTATGTTGGGATGAAGCACAATACAAGGAAGACACCAAACCAAAGGATGTAGGGGTCTGGACTAGAATATTAGAGTATAAAACCTGATAGTCTAGTCCTCTGTTAATTTGATGATTTATATCAAGCACATCACATGAATTGTTACATCTCTTATTAGTATTCCTACTGCTACACCCTTTCCTGAAGACCTTCCCAGCTTCTGAACTCCATATCTTTAAGAAATGATCAGTGGGTGCATTATCGTCAGGCATCATGATGGGTTCCACTGTGTTATTGGTGCAATAACTAGAAGCAGAAATAGAGGACATGAGCAGTGATTCCCTCGAGAGACAAGCTTCTGCTTCACCCCACTTTGACCAAGCCAAGTATAAACCATAATGATAACTGCTAAGGCATCCTGCTAAATGTGATTTTTTTAGAAAACAACAGGTTAGTGGTTCAAAATTTTCAGGGTATATTATCTATGTATTAACAACTTGTTATTCATGTACTATTAATTAAAGGAATTACTCCCGCTATACTATTAATTGTTCGCATAAGATTATTGGATTTAGATGAGTGGCCACATTCACTCACTGGTTCATTTTCACTCAATGGCGGAAACAGTGCATTTCTATTCATTTCAAAAGGATTTATGAATCATCGCCCAGAGGAAATGGGGAAGTATATTATCCACTGCTTTCTACAACACATGTGAACAATGAAAATGATGGGAACTTAATCTACATAAGCCATTGCAAGGCAGACTATTCATTAATTATTCATCTACTATTCTTGATCAAAACCTTAGAGAATAAATATTTACCTGCTTATGAGAGCTGCTGCAGTTTCCCAGACAAAAGGAAAAGCAAACACCGTTAAACAGATGTCCTCAGAAACATAGTCAAACACTGTCCTCAAAAACACAATATGCAAGGCTTGCTATGAAATTAAAAAGGAAAAATAGCATAAAACATTCACAAAAAAAGCAGTGGCTGAGGCAGTGTTAAACAAAAGGCACTTTGGAGCACGTAGGAGCAGTGTAAGACATCCGTACCTGACTTGGACCTCCATAAGGACCGGTCCCAACCACGTGGAGAAAAAGTGATGAAGGTGAGCTAACCTATGAACTATTATAATTTCAATTTTGGGATTCTAACCTTATACCATCAACAGATCTATGGTTTTCCCCATCGTAATCAACGGGAAAAGGGTTTATAAATTTGTAGTATTATTCGTGATTATTTTGCACTCGAGAGTGATCAATATGATAATATGAATTCCTTGTGATATATAGGTAATGAAATGGGTAATGTTCTAGTTCTCGTAGTGGGTTACCCATGAAATGGGTAATGTTTGTTAAATGGGTAATGAAATGGGTAAGGTTAGTTAATGAAATGGGTAATGTTCTAGTTCTCATAGTGGGTTACCCATTTCAACCAATTTCAAAAGTGATTATATTTTCTTAATCTATGAATGAGATATATAGGAATGTTGTAAAGTGGATCATGTTAATAAATGGGTGGACATTGCTGTTAATGAAATGGGTAATGTTTGTTAAATGGGTAATGAAATGGGTAATGTTTGTTAATGAAATGGGTAATGTTCTAGTTCTCATAGTGGCATACCCATTTCAACTAATTCCAAAAGTGATTATATTTTCTTAACCTATGAATGAGATATATAGGAATGTTGTTAAGTGAATCATGTTAATAGATGGGTGGACATTGCTGTTATATGTTTAATTTCATTGTTAATGTCGATTTGGAAATTTTTGTTAAATGGGTGGATGCAGACTATTGTGTGTTTAGTTACTATGTGATTATAATGAAAGATGTGATTCGATTCAATAGCTGAGACTTAGTTCTATTGACTTGGGTGTCCATATCTCCATTGCACAAATGTTCCAACATTGCTTCAGGTTGGTCTCTGTGGAGACTCTTGTTTACTAATTGTTTAATATTTTTTTGAGTCATAACATTGTATTTCCTTGATTCGTTAATGTTTTTTATTTACATGTTCAGAAAAGAGTAGAGAGACCAAATAATAGACATATTGTGCATAGTCAAAACTAAAAAAAAAGTCAATGTAAATTTGATAGTGTGCATATCTGACTAAATGATTACTGCACCAGAAATGTGCATATAAAGGAAAGGGTACATTTTTCATATAGAGAGTGATATGTGCATGTGATTGTTTATGTGCGTCCAATGTGTTGAAATTTGTGATTGGACAAAGAACTGAGGTCAAATGAAACATTTTGATATTAATTACTATTCTGTGCACATGACAAAGAATATTTGTTTGAAGTTGAGGTTGATGGTGTCATATATGAATGGAAGAGAATGATATTATACTGATAGAGTTTTCAAATGTTTTCAAATCAAGATGTACTACTGAAGAGAATTGATTTTCCAGCACCTTGGACATTGATTTTCGGGGACTTAAGTAGTACTAGTGCTCCAACACCTTGGAAAATGATTTTCCAGCACCTTGGAAATTGATTTTCCAACACCTACAGCAGTACTAGTGCTCCAACACCTTGTAAAATGATTTTTTAGCACCTTGGAAAATGATTTTCCAGCACCTACAGCAGTAATAGTGCTATAGCACCTTGGAAAATGATTTTCCAGCACCTACAGCAATACTAATGCTTCAGCCCCTTGGAAATTGATTTTCCAGCACCTTGGAAATTGATTTTTCAGCATCTACCGCAGTACTAGTGCTTCAGCACCTTGGAAAATGATTTTCCAGCGCCTACAACAGTACTAGTGCTCCAACTCCTGCTAGAAATTGATTTTCCATCACCTTGGAAAATGATTTTCTAGCACCTACAGGAGTACTAGAAATCATTTTCCACTACATCATTTCATGGAGATGCAATTACTATATTTCTTGTATATGTAAAAATCACCTTCTCATCATTTCCAACTCCCTAATATCTTTTCACATATTCTTGCAGACAGTCATCCAACATGGAAAAGAAATGGAAGTCAGTCATGGGTCTTGAGGTGCAAGACCCAAAAGACAAAGTCATTTTTTTTGGTAAAGATTTAGTTTGGGCTAAAATCTACAAAGAAAACATGAATATTGACCGTGTTGCAAAAATTCTTAAAGAAAGAGTTGATGATTTTATAAAAGGAGAGGAATCGAATCCAGATGCTCCATGTTCCTTCCTGCGTAAACAAAGAAAACCCCCAAGCGCAAGAACCTTACAGTATGAGCTGTAAGTATTTTAGAACTACATTGTTTAGATGTTGATATTAAATATGCTTTATATTTACCAGATTTGGTGACATTCCTGTAATTTATTTTGCAGTTATCATTGGTCATATGGTCTAGTTGACAAGAGAGAAGAATTGAAAAGAAAAGGAAGGAAGGCATTTGCCAAAAAGAGGGGACGTCAATGCCATTTTATTGTAAATATTATGGTTCAAGATCCCAACATAGCAGTAATAACATACAATCAGTATGATCACGAAGATGGGCAAGGATGGCCTTGTCATGGTAAAGACAACACTTTAAGTGATGATGTTACTGAGAGAAAGCCAAGACTTTCGAAGGACATGATTTCTTATTTAGAAAGCTATTATTTTCTTGAACTTCCAATTGAATCTGTTTGTAAAATACATATAAAGAAATATCTTGACATAGATGCTACATCCAGAGACAGGGATTTCTTCTTACGCAGAAAAGACATTGTAAACATTTATAATCGTCTAATGAAAGAAAGTTATCAGTTGCATAGCAAAGATGAAATGAGTGTGAATCTTTGGTATCAAAGAAACAAGGATGATTTCGTCTTCTACCAGACGCCCAATGGCGCGGACATCCCTTTTATAGCTGGAATACAAACATAATGGATGTTGGAAACTATGGTCAAGCTATCCCACAATAGTTTGATAGCCATGGACTCAACAGTCAGTACAAACAAATATGGGGTGAGTTTTTTTTCCAATGATTGCTTCAATAAAATCATTTATGTTAAAATTAATTTCATTTCATTTAAAAGGACAGTATTAGTTGTACATGCTTGCAGTCTTTGATGAGCAACAAAGCGGGGTACCAGTTGCCTGGGTGGTGATGTCACGTAATACATCACAAGATATACAAGTATGGCTGGAGAGCCTCATGCTTAGGTGTTTTCGGACTCGTCCCAATTGGAGGGTCAACGCCTTCATGGTTGATAATGCTATGGCTGAAATCATTACTTTGAGGTAACATCAGTATTCTTATTTGACATTTTGAATTGCATTCATTTTAAGAATTTCTAAAAATGAATTAAATGTCACAGGAGAATCACGAAATGTAAAGTGATTTTGTGTATTTGGCATGTAAGGAGGGCATGGCTCAAGAATTTTAATCGGTTGGTTAGCAGCTCAAAGAAAGCAAAAGAAATGTTCAATGAACTTGGCCATATCATGAAATATTGTTGTACTGATGAAGTGGATGATGCAATCAATGCTTTTTTCATCAAATATGCAACTGAGCAGAAGTTTTTGGACTATTTCTACAAGACGTGGATTGTCGGTGACAAGATTCATAAGTTTGCATAATATTCCTATTGTGTTGTATGTTTGTCATTTATGTTGGACAACTGATATTTACTAATTAAGTCTTTCCATGTAGGCATGTGGGTTAAAGGCTGCAAAGATTTTCCTCATGCAAACCAGGAGACAAATAATGTTGTGGAATCATATCACGGTTACCTGAAGTCAACATTTCTATGTGATAAGCGAAAGAAATGCTCTCGTAGAATGGATTGGATATTCTACACTCTCCTAAAAAATGTTGAGCCATGTTATTGATTCAAGGCATTTTGAAAAAAGAAGGATATTATAACAACCACAAGAAAGAGATGCAGCTTGAATCATCAATGGAAAAGGCTAGAAGAATTCCAGACAGTGATTGCAGGCCTCATGAGAGCATATCTCATGCTTATTGGGTAAGGAGTCAAAGCAAAGCCGATAAGGAATATCTTATCACTTTTCATCGCAGAAATTTTATCACTTGTGATTGTCCATGGTCTATTCGGGGGAACATTTGCAAGCATGCTATAAAGATAGATTGGTTTCATTCCTCCTTGATTGATTTAGACCCTTTATTGGATCTTCATACCACACCCAATTAGTTGAATGTTCCTTTTGAGATAAGTACAGAGGTGCCAAACCTTCCTGCAGATACTATCCCGACCAATATTGAAGATGACAATGTTGAAGAACTTAGTGTGTTGAGAGAGGAGTTGTTTGGTTATCTAGACCTGATTAGAAACAATCCTCCTTCCACTGTGAGCAAGGAAAAACAATTGATTGATCTGGCTAAAAAATTTGTTGATGATGCTAATAATCTTGATATTATGGATCATGACTTCACAGTTGATTTGGGTGCTTATGAGTCATCTTTGAAGAGAAAGAAGAGTTTCCTTAGTCCAAAAAAAAGAAATAAAAGGACAAGTAAGGTCACATTGACTATTGATTTGAATGTCTCTGCATCCGAAGATGAACCATTTCAGTTTCCACACCTCAACAGGCGTGGTCTTCCTCCCTCCAAAAATTCTTCCTCTACTGTTCCAAGTAAGTTCTATAGGGAGACGATATCAGTATGTTTAGATCAAATTCGTGATCTTCCAAGTTTGTTGCTATGTTTAGATCGCTTTGTCGATTTTTCAAGTTTGTTGCAATGTCTTTGGTCTTTGCTATTTCTTTTAACTTAATGTAGTGTTGTAATGTTTGCAGAGCCGCAACATCCGATCAATGTGATTATAGATGAAGGATGTACATAGGCCAACAATCAACCTTTTGATCACATGAGTCAAGGTACATTTGACGAGATTGTTGATTGATCTACTATGTATTCTGATGCATCTATTATTCGACATGTTATTTTTTTCTATGATGGAAATTGTGTTGTCATCTTACAAACATAGCTGGTTGTCATTTGGCCCCCCTCGACTAGAACAGGATTGGGCCACTAACATCACGGACACTGGTGAATTTCCATGTTTGTTTGCATTGTCTTCACTCCTAACGATTAGCACTAGTTGTTGTTCATGTTGTTAATGTAGTGTTGGAATGTTTGCAGGGCTGGAGCATCCAATTAATGTGATTTTAGATGAAGGATGTTCACAGACACATTATAACTATTTTTATCAGATGAGTCAAGGTGCTTAGGACGAGACTTTTAATTGATCTTCTTTGTATTCTGATGCATTTATTACTTGTCATCTTATTATCTTCTCTGATGAAAAATTCATTGTCATGTTACAGACACAACAACTTATTCAATGGGTCCCCCTCTATCCGAAGATGATTGGGTCACTGACATCACCGAACTTGCAGGCAACACAGAAATTGGCTTCAGAAAAAAGTTGTGATAGAAACTGCATCTTTTTGTTTATTGTCCGACATACCGATTCATGGAGGATTGGCCAGCTTTGGTTACATGTGATTCCTAGTGTGGAGCACTTTGTTGTTAGGGTTATATTGGTTTCCCTAGCTAAGGTTAGGAGACCTTAAAAATATTCCAGCTTCCGATAAGCTGCAATTGTGTACATGTACTTCATTTTTTCTATATAAATGAAAAGAGAACATCTGGAATTCGATGATGCAGTTAATGGATATTTGTTGTTTACTTTTAAATGTTATGTTAGAAAACAGTGAATTTTCTTGATAGTACTGTAATACACAGGCACATTTTCATTCAGTAGCAGAATTGGCGTGTTTTCTGCAAATGCCTCGAACTGTTTTGTGATTTCAAATTTCACTGCAATATTTTTATCTCCATCCTTTGGTGAAATGTGTTTGAGGAGAATGAAACATTAGATGGTGGAGAAGATTAATTGAAGATATCAAAGTGGTTTGGGAATTCAAATGCTTGTTTGGCACAATTTTATCTCCATTATCTGATGAAATATGTAAAGAGATTGAGTTGAAAAGTTTATCTCCAACCTTCAATCATTTACTTCCAGAGATTGGATTGTGGAGAATGTTAATTCAGAACATCACTTTCTTTATTCATATATATACTACATGAGAAATAGCAGTAATTTAATCTTCAACT
The DNA here is from genome assembly GCA_034641835.2 of Pinus albicaulis. Lineage (NCBI taxonomy): Eukaryota > Viridiplantae > Streptophyta > Pinopsida > Pinales > Pinaceae > Pinus > Pinus albicaulis. Next base: position 593,499,682 of record CM076575.1, read on the forward strand.
GATACATTGGATCCATACGCAAATTTGGTCAATCTTCATCTCGAAATAAAGACAGCACCCACTTGACCATTGTCTATCTGCAAATTGTTGTTGTTGTGGATGTTTTAGTTGTTGTTGCTGCTACAAAGCCATTGAGTTGTAGAAATCCATATTCATGTTCATGTTCATGGATTGTGCAAAAGACAAAGGGGCCACCAACATACCTCTTTAGGTTTTATCCATTACATATAAAATCACTATTAAATCTCTAAGATTAATTTGACACTGCATTCTATTAACCATTATGACTAAGAGGCAGACTAACTAGGATGGCTATGTGACTTATTAGCCACAAATTTCCATGTGACTTTTAAGAAACAACTACAATCTGTTCTGGAAACACTGCGCTCATCATATTTCAGGCATTGATAAGAAAATTTTTGATATGGAGACCACATTCCTGAATGAATACAGTGGAACAACTCAAATAGAATAGTGTGGTAGGAAGTCACTGTTTGTCTGGTTAGATTGAGCCTTTGTAGCTTTCTGTAGGCAGATTAGCTTCATGAACAAGTGAGTAGGTGCTGCCCTATTGGAGCCACTCTGTATTGATGTTGTTTGATGCATCAGATTCATTTTCACCTTCACCTCTTGCGTATAAATATTTGAGCCATTGAATTTTTTCATAACTATTTGTTCCATATATAAAAATAAATATCTACTATATGATTGTTACCTTATAATTTCGGTGCACATGTAGGGACTCAACTCGCTAGGCACTGTCTTAGTAATTAGAAATTTAAGTCCTTATCCATTTCCATGAGAGGTAGTTGTAATTAACTTTTTTCATGATTTTTGAATAGTCCACTTAGCACTCACTGCATCAGGTGATGCTCACAGGGGTGAAGAAGTGGGATTGAAACTAGTGAAGTGAATCACATAGCGTCAATAATCACTTCCGAGGCTTGCACCTGGTAACCAGGACTTCCTGAGAGGTCACCCATCCCAGATCGGCTCTGGCTCAAACGCTCTTAACTATGGAGTTTTCCCCACAATGAAGTCCACTTAGTTTGCTACCCCATTTGAAAAACCTTAGCAAGTATTGTGCCTCATGAACCATTCAATAAGAGCTCCCTTCACTCTTTTTACTTAAGTATTGAGGGGTTTTCTAAGTGCATTATATTATATATCATGTTTTCATATTTAGCTACATTACATAAGTCATTCATCTATGACCATTTCCATGAGAGATAGTGGTAACTGAATTTTCTCATGATTTTTGAAGTTCATAACCAAATCAGATTAGGAATGGTAGTGGTAGAGGTAGGACTTGCTTCTCGGATCTTTGAATGTAGCACAATCAGTTACAGTTATTTATATAAAATTATTGAATGGAGCATAGGGTTAATTATATATAATTGTTGACCTACTTTGCCCAACTGTTTGATTATATAGAATACCTACTATAGAGTGTAAAATTTGTTTTTAAGTTTTACTTTTACTATTCTAAAAAATATCCATGTTAATCTATCATGTATTGGATCCCAAGGAAGTAAAAACAAAAAAAAAAATTACCCAACAGAAAAATGGGAAAATAACATAACATAAAATAATTATACCCTCAAAAATATTCATGTATTATTTCAGGAACCATCCAAAATTACAATTGGTTCTTCTCTAGTGAAAGAACCATGACATCATAGCCCCAAGGAAAATTATAAGAATAACACATCCACTTATTTGAGAGTTATTCTGATGATGATTGGTGACTTCACTTGCAATAAACCGTGATCTGGTGTCATCTCTGACACCTACATATACACGTGACATTCCTACCACCAGTATATCATTGCACATCCTATGAAGGTCTGAAAGCCATTGTATGCTGAAATATTTAAACTGAGAGCTCCACATTCTTGTTGTTGTGTATAGGGGTCTTAAATTTGCTTTTCGAACTTCTAAGATGCCATTAAGCTATTTGCAGATGAGTTGCGAGTTCATGTAAACTGCAATATCATTCACAAAATTGTTTTTTGCCTCTTTCAAGCCCTCAATAATGGTGATATAGTAGGATTCATTATTAATTTTCCTCCCATGTAGATCTATGTTTCTATGCACGACATGATTTCGCGACGGATTGTAAAGCACATATTTAACTATGGCTTGTCAAGGATTTGGACGATAGGAAACTTCAATACACAATGTCCACTTTTTTACCATTGTCCACACTTAAAAAACCTACAACATAAAAAAACAATAAATTAATATCAAACATATATGCAAATATAGAAATAAAAAACCATATTACCCACTTATTCATTACATAGAAATCAAAACCAGATTATATTTTGCATTCATGTAGTGCTGATTCAACATTCCAAAACCAGATTACATTTTGCATTCATTCAGTGTTGCTTCATCATTCCACTTAGGAGGTTTCTCACCTAGGGGACTTACCCACTTACTCATTACACAGAAATTCAAAAAGAAAACCCACACATTCTGGTTATATCCTAACAGTACAAAACATAAGACAAAATCAGAGAACTAGCTAGCAAACTGTTAAGAATCCCAGGCGAAAACAATAGTTAGGTCCTTTAAGCTTAACTTCAATGGTAGGATCAAAATTACATTGAAGATGAATTTTTATATGGACCAACTTTGCAATCCAATCTGTTCATGAAAAAATATTGTGTTCTCTTGATGTCTTCTAATTAAGAGGCAAATGCATTATTAATTTCTGCTTGCTTGTCTTTCAATACTATATCCAACAGAGTCTTCGTTTTCTAGTGCAATGCAATTGAGTTGACATGTCGTTTTCTCCAACCACTAGTTTGATAAAGGAGAGTTTGGAAATAGGAGACCTCTTCCAAGGTATCATACTCAAAAAATTATTTCCCTCTCAACAACCATCATGGTTTTGAGATTCTTGATTTCCAGATGAGTTTCTAGGCCACAACATTGAAGTAAGCCTCAACATATTCCTGAAAAAATAAATGAGCCTTACGATAGCCTTGGAACCTTGAAACTAATTCCTGCACAAATAAATGAACGCTATGATGACCATGGAACCTTGCAGCCTCCACCCCTGCTATTCTGCATATGTTGCCTAGGCAGCACGATGTGCAAGGGGCACCTTCTTACAGTGAGCACTAAAAAAAGGCCACATACAGACCTAAAAAGTAGATCTACTAAAATTATATCCGATTTTTTAACACATATATTCATTTTATCAAACACATGTGAGAGTTTGATGAGAACTTTGGGAATTCTATGTGTTTTGTTAGAAGAGAGATGAGAATTTCACATATCTTCAAAAATAAAAAGCTGTAACAAATGATAGGAAAAGTCATAAACCAGAATGTATTTGAATTTAACTTTAAATTTAAAATCAAATTAAAAATAAAATTATTAAATAAATAAATACACAAGATTTTAGTAATTTTCATCAACATTATATTCTTAACTGTGAAAACATATAAAAAAAATATCAAGACATAACTCTACAAAATCACAATCCAAAAAATACCACCAAACCCACTATCGAGACATAACTAGGACTAAGTCCGGACTCGAAACCCATAGCCTAGCAAACAAAGAATAATTAACTTGCTGTCCAAGCTGAGAAACACTATAGCACGCTACATGTTACCAAAGATGTCAAGGCCTAAGAAGCTAGGGATATGATTTACAAACAATTCGAATAAGAAAGTTTCCAATTCAATAGAAACTCTAACATGTATTTTGTTGGAGGCCTCATTAACGTAAAATAAGAAGATAGAAATGATACACTATAGGAATATGATATAACACCTCCACACAGGCCCTGCATCTTCTTCTGCACAATCAGTAATCAAATAAAACAAACTGAATTTTTATGCATGGAATGCTCATTCCACACAGGTTCTAATATAAAATATGATCCCTATGCTCAGTATAAGTGAACTAAGTTGAACTGGTTTTCCAGTGTTGATCCTGGTCCTATGAGATTATGCAGCAATTTCTGACTGCAAAAGATCTCAGCAATCTAAATAGCAACAGTAATAGATTTTTGAATGCTAGAAAAAAACTAAGAACCCTTTATTTATGATGGTTGTGTATATATTCCTTGGATTTATAAGAAAGGGGATGAGAAACATAAAAAAATTAAATTCTTGGACCAACATCCTTGAGCAAGAAACATATAATTTTTTTTTCCTGTGGACGCTGGAAAATGATTTTCCAGCGTCCACAGGAAAAACAAATGGTATGCATAGCAAATATCCACTTACCAAATGTGTCTTCCTATTTGATACTACCTTTGTACTATCTATAGTCTTCCTTTTGACCATTGAGAAACATATGTCCCAATAGTCTTCCATGTTATAGGGATATAATTTTTTTTTCCTGTAAGTGCTGGAAAATCATTTTCCAGCGCCTACAGGAAAAAAAATTTATAGGCCTATAAAAAGGAATACTATTGGGACAGATGTTTCTCAATGGTCAAAAGGAAGACTATAGATAGTACAGAGGTAGTATCAAATAGGAAGACACATTTGGTAAGTGGATATTTGCTATGCATACCATTTGTTTTTTTTTTTTTTCTGAGGCGGCTGGGAAAATGATTTTCCGAGCGCCTCGAGAAGAATTAACATGCATATCCACTTACCAAGTGTGTCTTCCTATTTGATACTACCCCTCAGCACTATCATAGTCTTCGCTGACCATTGAAAACTCTGTCCCAATAGTCCCTCCTTATTTATAGGCATATAATTTTTTCTGTAAGTATTTGGGAAGGAAATGATTTTTCCATTTTCAACCTCTACAGGAAAAAAAATTTATATGCCTATAACAAGGAAGACTATTGGGACAGATGTTTCTCAATGGTCAAAAGGAAGACTATACATAGTACAGAGGTAGTATGAAATAGGAAGACACATTTGGTAAGTGGATATTTGCTATGTAATCAAATTTTTTTTCCTGTGGACGCTGGAAAATGATTTTCCAGCGCCTACAGGAAAAAAAAAAATTATATGCCTATAACAAGGAAGACTATTGGGACAGATGTTTCTCAATGGTCAAAAGGAAGACTATAGATAGTACAGAGGTAGTATCAAATAGGAAGACACATTTGGTAAGTGGATATTTGCTATGCATACAATTTTTTTTTCCTGTAGGCGCTGGAAAATGATTTTCCAGCGCCTACAGGAAAAAAAAATTGTATGCATAGCAAATATCCACTTACCAAATGTGTCGTCCTATTTGATACTACCTCTGTACTATCTATAGTCTTCCTTTTGACCATTGAGAAACATCTGTCCCAATAGTCTTCCTTGTTATAGGCATATAATTTTTTTTTCCTGTAGGCGCTGGAAAATGATTTTCCATTTTCCGGCGCCTACAGGAAAAAAAATTTATATGCCTATAACAAGGAAGACTATTGGGACAAATGTTTCTCAATGGTCAAAAGGAAGACTATACATAGTACAGAGGTAGTATGAAATAGGAAGACACATTTGGTAAGTGGAAAGGCCTTGGTAACTTGAAGCCCAACCTCATCAATCTGCCAGAATCCATTTCTAAGTGGGAAATCACAGAGACATGAAGAGATAGGTGAAATCCTTCATGAAACTACTAGAGTTGGCGTCATGTTGGGTATTATCCTCTTCATGATCACAAATGATGTAATTAGTTAGTCATGGACCTAATCCTAGGCCTGGACACCACATATAATGGAATAATGGATTAATCCCAGAACATTCCAAGCACAGATGTAATTCAAAAACCTGATCACATTGTGGAGTAAATGGTGCAAATTCAGACACTGAAGACAACTAGAATCTATATTAAAACCTTCTGTTGGGCTGGGTTTAAGCAGAAATACTTAAAATCTAAAATATGTAATCATCATTGTATTTAGTGAATCAATATTTGTGTAGGATTCACTTTCTTGATTGAAATAGAAACTTCGTATTTATTTGATCAAAACAGTGACAGGAGTCCATGGATTCTTGATAATGGAGTCAAAGTAGCCCCATGCCTAATTTTTCTCTAAAAATGTCCATGCCAACGCAATGCATATTGTGCTTGTTAAGATGAAATTCCATGAAACCCCTTGCTGATCTCAAATGATTGCATTTTACATTTATAGAGAGGTGTCCGAAGAAGCAAAAACTTACTCTTGCATGCACCCATGACAACAGAGGCACTGAAACGCAAGGACTTGTCGTGGAAGATTTTGAAGGAATGGTTTACACATCTAAAAAGGAGTATGAAGATGAGAAGCCTGTGGGAAAAGGCCTAAAACAGTTACCTACATGTCTCTCTTAGTGAAACTACCTTCAACAGCACAAATGGTAGATAAAAAACTTCACTATAAGCTGTGGAGCCTCCCTACGAGAAGCAGGAAGATGCACAAGAGTTGCTTAAGAAGTCACAACAAGCACTTAATTGATTTCATGCAATTCATGTAACGGATCACCCAAACAAGCAATGCTTATCTGCTATATCCAAAGGGAGCCCAGCTATGACCAGGGAAATGGTTAGGAAGAAAACATGTAAGTGGATGCTCTGATTTCAAAATTTTATGTTTAGCATCACGCTGAAATAGCCATATCAATGTGGCATGAATTCTTTAACAAGTGATATGCCACTGTGATTTAGTAAGACTGTATTTTACAAGGTCTCACAAAGGCAAGAATCACAAGCAAGAGGCTCCACAAGGCACATAGGCACCTTTAAGTGATATTAGTACTAGAGTGAGGGAGGATGCTATTACATAAATGATAAAACAAAAAAACACACAGACACCTCTAAATAATGTTGGTACCAGCGTGAGGAAAGATGTTATTACATCAATCCACAAAGATAAATCCAGTGATGTCAATACCAGAGTGAGGAACAATGTTATTACATTAGCCTACAACATAATGTTAGTATTGGATTGAGGGAGGATACTATGGCATCAACCTAGAAACCACAAGAGGTAACTCTAAGTGATATTGGTGCAAGTGTGAAGGAGGATGCCTACAAACAAATTGAGGTTCACAATCCTCTGGTAGTTTGAACTTATATTTCTCAAAATTGTCTATCAAGGACCCAGGAAACCTAGTCCCGATCCCAAAAGAAGAACAGAATCCACCTACCTGTGAACGCTGGAACGCTAGAATTTACCACGATTGCGCTGAGCTGATTCGGAAACCCCACCATGATTTACGCTGGATACCGGAATTTACCACGATTTACGCTGGATATCGGAGCTAATCCTCTTTGCGGAGCTGCTTGGAAAATGACGGGGTTTCCAGCACCGGGCTCTATTTGAATTTCAATTCAAAAAACCCGCAGCATTAAATTCGGGTTGGTGGCCGGTGGACATGGGGGTGGCGGGTGGGGGAGGAGCAGAGGAGGGGAGCTCGCGGGAAGAGTGGCGGAGCTGGTGGGGTCAGCTAACGGCCCATTTTGGTCTCCATTTCCGTTCGGTCACAGGTGTTTTCGTTGTCGCCGGAGGGAGGGGGGTCACTGGAGCCCGACGATCGGGAGCTGTCACATCAGAGCCCGATTCGTAGACTCAAAGACAACTCCTTTTTTTAGCACTCACAACAGTTCAGTATTTGTCTTCATCACTGGCATTCAAGTGATGTAACGTCATAATGGAAGTACCATAATAAATTCAGTATAATGACCGCGCCTGGTGTATTCATCATCTGTGGTCTTTTTTTTTTTTTTTTTAGCACGCACAACAGTTCAGTATTTGTCTTCATCACCAGCATTCAAGTGATGTAACGTCATAATGGAAGTACCATAGTAAATTCAGTATATTGACCGCCCCGGGTGTATTCATCGTCCGTGATTTCCTTTTTTTCTTTACCATGCACAACAGTTCAGGACTTGCCTTCATCACTGGCATTCAAGTGATGTAACGTCATAATGGAAGTACCAGATGATCATGTTCTTGCTACTAATTAATTCATGTATGTTTCGCTTAGGTTTTTATTTAAATAATTAACGTTCAAGAAAAACACATCCACTATAATTACTATATTTTAATGTCTAATATTATTATGTCACAATTCTTTTTACATGGTGAGAAAACTTATCATAACCCAGTTGTCAAACCAGCATTAAGGACAACTATCTCTGGTTGCTATCCCCGAATGCAAGCTGATTCATCACCATTATTCAATGAAAACCACGCCACTTGGAATAACTTGCTGGTGGTCCATAAGGGGGCAGGTTTTCACTCCTGTCAAATGTCTTTGGGTCTTGGGTTGTTAACCTGTTTCCTTATGTCCTAGAAAGACTAGCTCTTAGCCAAACAGAAGCAGTTCTAGGAGCTCTTAGCCAAACAAAAACAGTTTTAAGGCATACTCCACGCCCAATTTTTTATGTCACAACTCATTGACGATATATTTGAAATTTTCATTCACTTGTATATTTGATTTAAATTTTCTTTCTCAATTGTAATGTGAATGGTATAAAGTATTAATAAAAAAAATTAATTAAAATAAATAAAATATTTTTTTTTTCCAATATATAATTGGTTTTGTTTGTGAACGTCAAAGTGTTGTTGCCATGGTCATTAATATTTTAGATATATATTCTGAATGTCGTTCTTTATACTGTCAATGCATTATGGATGGTTGCTTATTAGCTAATACAAATTAGGTTGCCGCCTAATATTTGTCATCGCATCTTCATTTCTTGGCTGGATCATCTGAGTGGCCATTAAATTGTTCAAAAACTCAGCGAAGCCGGTAAGGGGTTAATCCTCTTGCTTCGTCTTGATATTTATTAGGATTATAATCCTTCATACATTTGCAGTTAAATTTATATGTCCTTTCTTAAATTCTTATATTTCTTCATTAATCTTCAAATATTCTGGATGGCATCCGGTGGATCAATTCTTTGGACAGCGTATGGGATGGAGGACTCAGCGCTGTGAGTGTTTATATAATAAAAAAAAATTGATGGAGGACTCAACGCTCTGAGCATTTGTACAATCACATCACCAACGAACCATAATCTCAATTTATTCATCGCCCATCAGTCGCCATATTAATTGATCGCCCACGTCTTTGTCCAAAGTCGCCATATTTTCATATTTTTTAACGCTTAGTCTAAAAAAGCAATAGAATGGTCTAGAATCAATCCGGCAAAGATTTTATCATAATCTTATTTATAGTTGTTAAACTTTAATATTTTGAATGCCTTAACGGTTTTTGATATAACAACTTTGGTATTTTGAGTGCCCTAAGAGTTTTTGATAGTGCTGAATTCATTTCCACTATCAAAAATGGATTCCAAACACTCCAACTACTTGATTTTTTGAATTTTATTTTACTTGATTCTGGCAAAAAACTACCGTCCTAGCTATTCTGTATGTTGGGTCGACAACTTCATTTTTTAAATGTGTACGCTTTTATATAATCAATGATCAACAACTATACAAAGGAAAAGTAAAAATATGCAACACAGCTTTAACAACACAACCTGTAAATATTTGTTAAGCATATCCCAAGATCAACGGAAAGCCATAAGTCATAAATTGTAAGTTATAGAAAATTAAAAGTGGATGATGTCCTTAGATTTAAATTCTTTTAAAGCTAACTATGGATATATACTGTCCCACTATACTACCTACAACATTTAATTTCCTATAACTTATGATTTATTAGTTGCCAAGATCAACCAGGACTTCCACGTCTTCATATCATTCATGAACTCCTTTTGTAACTACGAATTTCTCTATAGGCAATTTTTTGTTCTGAAAAACAATGATGATGGTTGTTCTATTGCCTTTGATAATTGCATGGCGAATCCCTGTAAAGTTTTAGAAGATATGAGGTTCTCTGTATAAAAATCAAGTTGTGTCTTCGTAGTCCTCCGAGTTATACTCATTATCTGTCTTGCTATAATCATTATATGTCTTTGTATATTTCTGGGTATTTTCTTTGGGTCGTTAGAAATATTTAGGTGCTGGCTCCTCTGTTCAATTCTGGGCTGATGATTTGTCGAAAATGTGTGATGCTTTGCATGCATTTAGGTTTCGGTTCCGCTTCGTTGAAAATATGTAGGATAGGATATGCACTTGGGTTTTTAGTCGGCATAATTCGCTAGTGCCACATATTTTGTAAATGTTGAGTCACGAGTCTCCCTGGATGTTTTCTGATAAACTATTTCATACAAAGGGTCTGGATCTCTGTTGTCTCTTTCTCAGTTGGTTTAAGGATAGTACTTGGGGTTTTGTTTATCAATGTCTGTCTTTTACTGTCTGGCTGTTTTACACATCCCATTGCCAATTTTTTCTCTGGAAAATGCATCAGCAGGATGAGGTTAACCAAACCCTTGTTCTCGACACTGGTAAACGTCTGTTCGGTTTGACTATGGATATTCTGGGGCTTCAAGCAACTAACAGAATACATTTGGATCAACATACTGGTATTTCTCTATACACAGGAATTATATTCAGGTTTTTGGGCATTCAGTACTTTAGAATCATCATGGTAAAAGTCCATAATGGTAGAGGAAAAGACAATCAACGTATCAACTAGAATATTGGACCAAGACAAACAAAAAAATTCTGGAGAATATTGCTGATGTTTATGAATCTAGGAATTTGGTTCATATACGTAATACAATACATGGTTGGGAAAGACAAACTGATAGTGAAGATGAAGACTTGAAGGATTAAAACTTACTGGAAAATGAAATGCTTTTTGAACTTAATCAAATCAAACAAGACATTCATAATATGGTAAAGGTTCAGATTCAAGTTAATGAAAGAATTGGAAAGATAGAGCAACAACTTCACAGCATGTAGCAAAAGGAATTGTTGGGTTCTATAGCAAAGGACCCAGTCCAAGTGGATTCTTCTAATGGGATTTCTGTTTAGACTATAGATGTTTTTGCATGTTTTTGGCGAATAGTAGATATGGCGTATGTTTTAGCTGTAAATGTTATGAATATAGTAACATTAGGGGAATTTTGAGGTCTAAAATGGGCCTCCTAAGAAAACTTTACAACCAAAATAAACTATATAAGAACTAATAGGATTCAAGATGATGATGTCAACCATGGGGGATGATTCACCATTTTTTAAGTAAAAGGGTAAAAAGATTAAAAAATAATAAAATAATAAAACTACATTTTCAATTTGTATTTTCAACTTATCTCCCAAAGTTTTTACTCCAATTTCGAGCGGGAATACTCATTGGATGCAAAATTTAATTCCTCATCCAAGGAGTACCCATGTTGCATACTTTCAATGGACCCTACTACATGAAAAATGATAAATACATGAAAAAATGTGATTGATGAGGAGTACCCATGTTGCATACTTTCAATGGACCCTAATACATGAAAAATGATAAATACATGAAAAAACATGTTGCATACTTTCAATGGACCCTACTACATGGAAAATGATAAATACATAAAAAACGTGATTGCAATCACGTTTTTTCATGTATTTATCATTTTTCATGTAATATGGTCCATTGAAAGTATGCAACATGGGTACTCCTTGGATGAGGAATTAAATTTTGCATCCAACGAGTACTCCCGCTCGAAATTGGAGTAAAAACTTTGGGAGATAAGTTGAAAATACGAGTTGAAAAAGTAGTTTTTTCTTTTTTCCCTCTAAAATTTGATGATGTCATCAAATCTTATTTGATTTTCTCCCCTATTATTTTATAATTTCCTTAGGAGGCCCATTTTAGACCTCAAAATTCCACTAATGAGCGATAAAAGCAGTGACTAGAAGGAAAAGACAATTTCAATTTTGGTTGGCTTTTAATTCTATGTGGTGGCTAACAAACCTGGTTTCCTTCTGACAGTTTGAGGCTACAACAAATGATATAGTATGTATAACACCTTGCTTGTTTAAAATATGAAAATAGAAAAACACTACTAAATTTACAAAAAATAATAATAATACATCTCGTAATATAGTACAAGAACCACAAATTACATAAACTCTCCTTTTAATTTTTTAATATAATAAAGAACCACAAGTTCTCTTAAATAAATCTTAATTAATTAATTATATGTTTAATAAAATATGAAGTAATGTTCAGTCATTTTTCTTTCAAAACAATCAAATAGCTAAATTCATATAATGGTAACTAAATTAATATAATAGTCTCTTTTCTGAACTAAATGGGATGGTTTTTTTTTTACAAAAAGATAGTTCTTGAATTAAATATATGGTACCAAAAAAATACTAGTTTTAAAAGTAAGACATAAGAAATAAAGTATCAACAAACTACAATAAGGCATAAACAATTTATATGTTACCTTCATATAAAGCATCGACAATTTACCTTCATGCTTTGAATGACCTTCAACTTGATGGTTGATAAACGTTTTGGAATTCCAAATACTTTTTAGATGGGCAAGCTATTTTATTTTCTCCTTTCTGTACGGTAATCTTTTATTATTATTAACTATTTTTTTTTAAATGATTATATTGTTAGGTTAACAAAATAATTATTAATTTATATATATTCAAATTATGTTATAATATAATTGTTTTCACAATAATCAATTTTAAATTTATTTAATAATATAATAGGTATATTTTTATAAAATCAATTTATTATTTTTAATTTTATTTATTTAAATTATTTTTAAATATAAAATTAAGAGTGTATGATTTAAAATCAATTTATTAATATTAATTTTATTTATTTAATTATTTTTTAAATACAAAAATAAGAATTTATATATTATAATTATTAAATAGTTTTCAATATTTCTTGAAAAAAAATTCATGTGAAATATTTTTGAAAAATTATTCTTCTAAACTAAAAGTATATATTCATTGAATTATATATAAACATGAAAGTTCTTGAATGACTAAAAACTAATTATATCACGACAATCCAAAGTATATTAGTAACTAAATCAAATTGTTGAACTAATAATTTGTTTAAATTGTACTATCATGTGAAACGTGTAAAATGTTGCATATTAAAATTTACATGAGTACTTTGTTCAAATACTTCTGAGATTTAAGGGGATTGAAAATTTTGAGAAGTTAAAATTAGCAACATAGCAAATAGGAAAATAAATGTTCTGTTGAGAGGATTTTAAACTAAATAATACTTATCTTAGTGTATATCTATTTTTTATATATTAATTTATATAGCATTAAATGCCAATGCTAAGTTGTTGGGTGTATATTGTTTGTTTATGACTTTCTAAAATAAAGTGACAATTAATTTTTTAAGAATATTGTATTTTGAAATAAATTATTTCTAATTTTTAATTTTTTGTTTAAAAAGTATTAAAAAAATTGAATTAAAAAATAGAAAATATATATTAGAAAATATAAAAGAAAATTTTTTTCATCTATGTATGTTTGTTAACTGTCTTTTAAGAATTGACTATTGAAATATTGTTTATCAAGTTCGAGATTCCTATTATGCAGGATTTGAACACTAACATCGTCGTCCAAATTTGCAAATTCCTCGCCCCTTCTGGTCGTCAACAGGTAAACTACACCAAAAATTAATGTAATAATTGATTATTCGTCCTCTCTTTTTTTCACAAGAGAAAAAACGTTGTTTTGTTTATATTTGTTGTGAAAACAATCCATAATTCAATACAATACATCTGAAGAAAGTAGCCCAATTCTCCCACCACGAGAGAAGGGGGACTCATGTCAGACAAGAGTAAATAATCCCAAATCACCTATAGGGGCTTGATAAAAGCCCATAGATGATCCACATGAAAATACTTTATACAAAGAGGCATCCAAAATAGCCCAGGCATCGGATAGAAGTAGTCCCAGGAAGAAAAAAAGCATACAAAAGATATCCAACATGCAAATGACATCCAAAAAAAAAACAGAGTATCCAAGACCTCTATGCCAAAAACACTAGTCGGGTGAGCTAGTGATCCGACCAAAATGCTGATACTCCATTAACAAAAAGCATCCAAGAGGGTTAAACATCATAAACCCATGTTCGAAAGAGAGGTCTGGCTCGCTTGATCCTGATAAAGACCGTAACAGATACAACTAAAAAACATAAAAAATGATCTGGCTCGCTTGTTCCAAAAAGATTAACCCACTGTTTGCTTCCGAGTAGTATAACCGGGCTCGTTTTCTATTCCATATATTGTCCCATGACAACATCTATTCCAGTCACAATTGATCTCATACACGCTTGTACCCAGCATAAGATACCTCTAGTAGTTGTCCCGGCTCCTGTAGAAGATCAGGTACGCTTGCTCCTTTTGATATCACCCAGCAACTGTTCTGGATGAAAAATGTGCCTTTGATACACGCAGTATATTACCAAAAGTACCTGTAAACAAAAAGCAGAGCAAAGGTAATATACAGCAACCCAATAGATATGATTCTACAATGTGATTCTGAAGGATCCCTTTCCCTATTTTCACTGTAATGGATGACTGTGATGAAACCAAATGCTTGTTCCAGCCCCAATTTTGATAGCCCATCCGCCCTCATGTTTAATTCTCTGTAAATATGATGGAGGGGAGCTCTCTGAAATTGTGATAGAATACGGTGAATGCATTCAATCCATCCACAGATATTTGAACACATGAGAGATTCCCTGCCTAAAATGCCTTCGATAACAATCTGGGAGTCCCCGTATATATCAATTTTAGGAATCATCAAATGATGGGCCACTAAGAGCCCGCTCCATAGAGCCATGATCTCTGCTTTATTATTTGTTCCTGGGCCCCCATTCCAGATGATATGGTAGCGCTCCCCTCCCTCCATTTTAAGCCAAGCATCGCAACCACAGACGCCTTCCTGTTGTGCTCCATCGAGAAATAAGGCCAGCATATGGATACAGTGAGGTCTAATTCTGATGGACAGATCCTTACATACCTTATCCAGAGCAAGATTATTATGGAGCCATTCCAGAATTCGCGTGTACATCCTAGAGATATCCAACAGCCCCTCATTAAATAGCATGTTGTTCCTATTGCACCAGATCTCCCTACATACATAATAGGGAAGAGCCTTATTCCCATCACCCTTTGAAGCCCAAAAATCATAAGCATGGATCTAAGACAACGATCTCCAAGATTGGGAATTAGCCCAGTGTGAGAACATTTCCCAAAGTCCTATAGCCACCTTGCACTCAAAGAAAATATGTGTGATTGTTTCCAGCGCCTCTTTGCACATTGTGCATCGTCTCGGCCCATTCTTCCCTCTTTTTTGTAGATTCTCCCATGTGAGAATCTTACCTTTTCTGAGAAGCCAATTGAAAAGAGTAATCTTGTGGGGGATCTTCCATTTCCACACCTTTGAGAAACCAGGTAAGTCAGTGGCAGTGTGGCCTTCAGCTTTTATGTGCATATACAGATCCTTGACACATATGTTTGTTCCCTTGTGAGTCCCTCCCCATAAAATCCGGTCGCCCAATGGATTAGAATAGAAACCAGCAGCCTGAAAAGAGTTGATGAGACTCTGCCAATTCTCCCTGTCATCAACCTGCAAACTAAGTGCTTCAAAGGTCATTCATACAGGAGCACCTACTTCCCAATGTGTTATGAAGTCAGATAAGTATATTAAACCTCTATGAGTCAATCTGTGGAAGAAATCCGGATCAATATAAGAGTCAGCAATAACTCCCAATATGTTGTTGCATTGGATAGGAATCGACCTCCCATTACCAAACTTCCACACCACTCTGTTTGTGATAATATCACGACATTTTGATATGCTCCTCCATATCATTGAGGCCCGCTTACAAGAGAAAATAGGGCCTAGAATGTAAATCTCCAGCGATATAACAACCAAGTATTTGTCCACCATGATGTTTGACCATATGTCGTTACCTGTCAGAGCCCTCCACAAAGATTTAGTCAATAGGGCAAAAGTGAAAGTCCGCAGATCCAGTAGGCCCCATCCCCCCATCACCTTAGGTATGGAAACCTCCGACAGTTTACACAGGTGATATTTTTTGTGTGATCCCACTCCAGACCATAAAAAGTGAGACACAATAGCGTTTATCTTCACACAAATGTGCGCTGGGAGAAGATACAGGTGGCCCCAATAAACCATGAGATGAGATAGAACAACTTGTATGAGGATGTATCTACCGCCCAGGGTAAGCCATCGGTTAGTCCACTTCGAAATTTTTCCCCTGTATTATTCGTCCTCTCGTTCGTACGGTGGAATTTTTATTTATGTTTTAGGTGGAAATCATATTCATCTTATTTGAATCATGTGACTTTATTTACGATTTTGAAACAAGGTCGAATAGCTAGCTTTTCGAGTGGCTTGTTTTGATTATAAAATATTGAATTTTAAAATCATTAAAGTAGATGTGTTTAATTTATAAGTTAAACAAAATGGATTTTATTAATCAATAATAAATTTATAATAGAAAATTATTATTAACAATTTTTTTCCAAATGTTTATAATTTTATAGGTCGATGGAAGTGTAAAGCATAACAAAAAGTCATTTTATGGTTTTATTGAAATTGTTGTAATAACTTTTGGGCTAATATGATGCAAGAGTTAAAAAGTTTAGGTGAAGACTTGGTGCTTTATGATTTGTCTATTATATGTTCTACAAAAGACTTGGAGTGCTTCATGCTGATATGTGATCCAAGCTTGTGAAATTTTTTGAAAAATTGTGTGATTAAATTGAGAGATACAAGGATGGACTACTGGGTATGACCTTAGCTTGTTGTGGAGCCTTTGGTGCAGCCATCAGAGCTTGATACGATGCCTTGCTAGACTTTGGTATTGCTAGTTTGGTTTTTTTGTTAATGGTGGATGGCTTCACTAAGGTTATTTATTCATTAGCAATAATTTCCTCCAATTCCATCATTATGTAGGTATTTATTTATTTATTTTCCATTTATGTATTAACGGGAGGGTTATACAAAAATAATTCTAATAATAATTTTTAACAAAAAAAAAAAATTATATAAAAAAAATTACCCAAAATCAAAATGATATAAAAAAAATATTTCCCATTTAAAATTGTCTACAAGAAGAGATTTTAAAGACACGTGGATGACACTAAAATGCTTCCAAAAACAACTTTCCATAATTTTTTAAACATTAAAATCTACTTAAAGACAATCACATTTGAAACTAAAACCTGATAAAATTGAAATGATCTTGAAACTTCTCCAAAATTATTGTTAAAATAGTGTAATGACTAAAATATTCACACCCAGTTGACTCCATATATCTTTTTATGACTAATAATTGCAACTGCTACAAGTATGGCCAAGAATTTCGACTGCTACAAGTGAATGCAGTTTTCCTAGCTTTGCGGAACAGGAAATTACTTTTAGCATTGAGATACACAGTGTGAAGAATCAAAAAACTTGAAAGCTGAACAATAACAATTCATCCCAAGCAAAGTCTTAAAACATATCTATTTAATTTCTCAAAATGAAATTCACAAATTACAATTTATTAAACCTAAGTGCATGATCAAATAAATATGACAAAAAGAACAAATAGCAATGATTTTAAATAAAGTAAGTATATGTATAGTAAATTGGTTTTAAATAATTTAAGGTGTTGAGAATTGCAGAGCATGAATGTATAGTTTTAGGTGTTGAGTAGACACTCGGAATAACATAAATTTGAAGAAATAAAGAACATAGTTGATTGCATCTCAAGAAAACTGAAAAGCTAAAATCGAATACTTTACTCCATACGTATACCATTGTAAATAACATTAACTTCTTTACAAAATACATTGATAATTCAATTCAATGACGAGCCATACCTTGATTCAGCTAGGTGGGTGTTATAAGTGTTCTTTCGCAGCTAATTCCCGCTATCTCTAGTTTTCTGGTGGAAACAGTGTGTTCATCATGACCATCCACAAATTGTCGAAGAGCGTTATCTCGCATGATAATCATGCATTTAATTATTGAATTTATTTATTTTTACATGAGTTATGATCTAGAAAAATCTCCTCATAGTTTTAATGGATAAAGAAGTATAGTGGCGGCGTTGCTAGTTTCTATCAAATATGTAAAACTGTGAGAAGGAAACAATCCATTAAGTCTTTTTGTTGTCAAAGCAATAGTACGCTATAAAAAGGAAATATATGTTTTTCTATTATTAAATTTCTAATATTTTTGATAAAATATCAATCATTATATTTTAATATTAAGGGTTTTAAGGGAAATAAATGTTTATATATACATTATTTACTAGCATTTGCACCAAAAAGGTGCAAAGATATGTTGATATAAGTGTTTGAATTTAGAGTGATGCATAGGT
Source organism: Pinus albicaulis (assembly GCA_034641835.2). Lineage (NCBI taxonomy): Eukaryota > Viridiplantae > Streptophyta > Pinopsida > Pinales > Pinaceae > Pinus > Pinus albicaulis. Next base: position 593,517,879 of record CM076575.1, read on the forward strand.
AGCATCGCATAAAATACTGATGTGGACATGGAAGGAATAAAGAATTACAAGGCTAAAGTATTGGTAAAGTAGAGCTTTCAAAGTGGTTAAAAGTGCATTATAGAATCTGTAGTATATCAGATTTCTGTCATTGAACTCATAACTAAACTAGAAGCAATCTTAGAGGAGACATCACTATGATATTCTACCATATTCTCTGAGCAACAACCTCCAGATTACGATGAGAAGTTGTTTGAATGGGGAAAAAAGCAATTGAGAAGAACTCATTTCATGGGGTGCTCAAAAGCCTAAACGAATTGAATTGGTGTCCTTCTCTACTGCAACTTGAGGAATCCTTAAGTATTTATTTACAACCATATCTAAAATGGAATAAATATATTAATCTCATTGTAAATAGAAAATTTCAAAGAACCCATTACATTCTCCTAAAATGGTATTTATATCAACATCCTTTTTGTGCATGTCCTCTTCTTAGCTTTCCATTCTAACATTTACAACAACCTCCTTTTGGTAAGAATTTTTGGTGTGGGTCAACCATACAGTAACATTACATTCATGTTCATTAGTATTTTTACTTTTGGAAATACATGAAATTTCCATTCTAACATTTACAACAACCTCCTTTTGGTAAGAATTTTTGGTGTGGGTCAACCATACAGTAACATTACATTCATGTTCATTAGTATTTTTACTTTTGGAAATACATGAAATATGGGAAATGAGAACCAATCAACTAATGAGTTGAGAGAGGTTTTGCAACCATACAGTAACATTACATTCACGTTCATTAGTATTTTTACCTTTGGAAAGACATGAAATAGGGAAAATGAGAAAGACAAAACTAATAATTTGAGAGTGGCTCTTCCATATCATGAATTTCCCTGTATCAAAGAAGTCCGCATAGAGGAATATTAGACTTTGAATGTCTATATTTGTATGTGTTTTTACAGGGTAGGCTCCTCATACTTTGAATCCTTCGATGGTTTTGAGGACAAAGCAGAAACCTCGTTGCCTCTACGGCTCGAGTCTCTCTCTAATTCATTTGTAGGCGTGGGGACCTCAATTGATGCTTTCCTGATCAATTTGTATGCTTTAAATGCATTCAGAGCTACTCGAATCTTGTTATCAGATTCGGTAACATTCAAGTGCTCTAAGTTACTACTAAGTTCACATTTCTCAACTTTTGCAAGAGCGAATGAGGGACAGTTCTCAGCTTTTGCAAGAGCGGATGAAGGACTAAAATTATTGGGTAACACATCCTTGTCAGTCTGTAAATCGTTGGACAAGGGGGATCCAAGTTACCATAAACTCCACACTTATCATCCTTTGATCCCTCCAATATTGTCTCTTAACGCTGAATAAAAGAATGGCTCTCAATGCCAATATAGCAACTGTTGCTATTGGTGTTGTTTCTTTAGGAAAAAACTAACCATGCAACCATGGATAAAATAGGCATAGGTATCAGATAGGATGAGAACCGTCATCAATGAGGGATAGCGAAGATAGGTGGAAACGAGACAAGAAACACCATTGAATTGATGTACTTCAATAAAGCTCCATGTATTGCATATGGCCTTGGGTGGGGTGTCACTTTCACTCCACAATATAATATTCATTCGTAATGCGCCTCTGCCTATTATCAAACTTGTCCCTCTTTGGTTTGGAATATGAATCCCCGGGTCCTCTCACAGAAGGAGTTTTCCAACCTGTATCCTCTTCGACAATCGTCATTAAACTTCTTAAATATCAATTATGTGTCTAATAAGGCATGTTTCACAACTTTTATTCCCCTCTCGGGACATGTATAAGTATGGCTGCAAGGACATTCCATATATGATCTCGAAGTCATAGCACTTATGACCTATTATATGATTTCATAACGGGACATGTATAAGTATGGCTGCAAGGACATTTTATATATGATCTCGAAGTCATAGCACTTATGACCTATTATATGATTTCATAACATAATGTTGATCCATGTTTCACACAACATCATTTGTAACAGGTATCCACCATCTTATTAGTGTCCTATCATTTGTTTAATTGTGATGAAGGTCGATGCACTACAGGGAGATGGCCAAATATTGATAAAGGTTCTTGAGATTATTGATTTTAGACTCCTGTGATCCAATAAGGTTGTAGATATTTCTTTCAGATTAATCACATTATCAAATTCAGGTCGACTTTTCGAACCATCTAATGAAGTTCATCCTCTGGACAAAGTTGAGAAAATCAGATCTCATATTGGATATAAATAGTGGACATACACCAAGTTACAAATATGACCATTAGAATATAATGTCAATAATATAAGTATTTTAATTTTTAAGAGGACCATTAGTCAAAAATCAGTTTAATAATAATAATAAAATAATTAATTAGTTATGAAATATAATTAAAAAAAATTATTTACTTCACAGAGAAGGGATTATAACTCTTGTAAAGGCAAGGAAGAATAAATAATGGAATGAATAATTAATAAAAATAATCTTATTATATATATTTTCATATTTAACCATATAGTCAAAAGGAATTTTCAAAAATAAATTATTAGATTGGAAATAATGATCATAAATATAATATAAAATGATTAATTAGTTATGAATTAATGAAAACATTATTGACATCAATGAGAAGGGAATATAATGGTTATAAATTCATAGAATAATAAATATTGGAATAAATACTTAATAAAAATATAATCTTATTATATATATTCATATTTAACCATATAGTCAAAATAATTTTAAAAATGAATTATTACATAGAAATAGTATTAATAAATAAATAAGATATATAGTAATAAAGGACATAAAATGATAATTGAAGGGAATTAAAACACAAAACCAAACCAAAATGAAACATCAAGAAGATAAGGCTAGAATCCAACATTCTTGAGATTCTCAAAGGTGGAACAAGATTGAGATTCTCAATTGTGGAACAAGAACTAGCCTTTAAAAAGAATTTTCACCAAAATATGTCTTGAGAACAAAATATTAACAATATAAACACAAAGAAGAAATCTCAGCATCCTCTTTTGATTTCAATGGAGGCCTATAGAGGCAAGGTGAGTAGGATTACTTTCCAGCAGGGACAGAGCTCCACAACAGGGGACCCATGTCAAGGAAACAACACCGAAAGTGGAGGCACGTTGTGGTGCATTGAACAAAGTTCCTTAAAGGATAAGTTTTATATTTATGTTAGTGCTTGGGGCTTGTTATTTTTGGAAGAGGCATCTTGGTGCTATTAATTTTGTTTTTATTCTAGATTTTTGGATGGATTTAGATTATGGAAAACTATAGTTATTTGGGCTTTGAAGATTGGGGAATTATGGGGTTCTGATACTTCATTTGGAGGAAGATATTTTTGCTCGTATTGTGTTTTGAAAGAAGGATGTAGCTGAAAGAGTCTTCTAGATAAGTTTGTTGGTGAAAGGGGACATTTTTGGGCTAATGGACATTGATGGTTGAGGGTGATTTTTCAGAAAGCTGTGGGAGCAATGCCATTTGCAGTGTGGCTAGGATGGATGTGAGGAGCTTGATACTTGGTAATATGGTAATCATTATATCAATTCTACTTGTTCGTAGTGTGAGCAGCTATTATTTTGGCATATCATAATATTTTTCTATTTCAAGGATATTGTCATTAGTTCCTAATTGGCTTTAAACGAATTATTTTGAGCGACGTCCAATATATGCAAAAGGGCATGTAAGAGTGAGACCTTTTCTTTATTGGTCATTATTTTATATTTCATTATAGAAATTATATTGCTTGAAATGGACTAAGTTAAGCTAATAAACTCCTATTAGTTTTGAAAATTAAATTCTACCATTTGTATGTTCGGTAAGTTAGCAGTAACTAAAAGTGTCAAAGAAAAGTTATCTTGATACAAATACTCCAGTGGATCTATTTATCTATTATATTTCAATGTGGTATCCTGGCCTCTCCATGATACACAATTAGAAGAAAAAATCGGTTAATGGTGTTGGACACCAAGGTCTTTATAACATGTGAAAATGTGAACGGTTTCTTCTCATGGGCAATGAGCTGCTATCGAAATTGCATTTAAAAAGGAGCCCAGACATTGTTTTGATTTTCATATATTTTCCAAGTTCGTTTATTCCCTGATCTCCGGAAGTTCAACACCATATTGAGTTTGCGATTGATAGACCACAATTTCTTTAAAAGAATTTGAATTACTTTGAAGATCCAGATGAGACACAATTCTTAGCCACCTGGATTCTGCAGCATGGAATTAAGGATGATGTTTACAACTTGCATTTTAATTATACCATGATACCGGAGGAAGAGAAATCAAAATTATGTTCATCATTATCAACTAAACATGATTTATCCCTCAATGTTTTGGATGGAGATTTTATAGAGCTGAACGATCTTATAACTTATCCCTTGATTTTGTGAATGGAGATTTCATAGAGATGAATGATCTTATAACTCCTTTAGAGGTGGATTTACTCAGTTCAGAATTTGAATAACAAACTTCGAGTTTTTTTTTTATGCCTCAACAAACAAGCTTATAATTTAATGGGCGAGTTAGCAGGCTTATAATTTAATGAGCGAGTTAGTAGATGGGTGCAAATTGCGGAGAAATTTGAATTCGTTCTTATAACCAAGTGAATAGCATGGCATGTATAATATTGACACATGCACATTGTCAAAGGATTAAAAGTGGGAAAATTGAATGTTTCTTATGCCTTGTCATTTGCATAAACAACAACCAATGTTCATCATTCCCACAGGGTTTGATTAGGTCAGACTGAAAATTTCTGTTGTGGTCGATTGAAGATATGATCAATACACAGGCCATGCTCCCATATATGTTGATGGCATGGGCCACCCTTTTCATGAATAAATGTCCTCTAAGAATGAATCAATTACAGAGCGGAATGATAGTTACAATAAGAAAATAGTTAATGAAATGTGGAGTAAAGACTGAGGACTTAAGTATTTTTGGGACATTGGAAATTTATTTTCCCATGAGATGGAAGACGCAAATACATGCAAATGCGAAGTATAGCCTACTTGGAAGCCTTCTATTTTGATTTCTCGGCCACAAAAACTGCTCTTCATGTAGATACTGGGGGATGTTAAGCAACAACATCTAACAAATGGGCCCAGAAAGAGAATGAATTACACTACAATTAGCTCTTCTCTCCCATGTCCATAGCTCCATCCTCATTATGTTGGCCCTTTCAAAGCAAATAGGGAATTTTTCACGGAGCTTCACTATTGGCTCATTAGTGCATAATTTTTGTATGGCCATACCCAGGGCAAAGCCCAAAGCCTTGCAACATGTATTTCCACAACATTTCCTACTTGAATATATCTGCATGTAAAATAATATTAGTAATATATTTTATATTTTAGCACCAAGGATGAAAAATCTAAAGACATTTCAAGCATATTTTGAGGTTTACCTTTCCTTCACACTCCCATGAAGCTTGTAATAATAAGGAAAGCCTCGCAACCTTAAATTCTTTCGAATAGAAAGGAACTGATCTTGCTCAAGATGAAGAACGACCTATACAAACAACATACAGTTTTTCCAGATAAATTGTGACTTATAAAAAGGCATGGCTCACAAAATAGAAAATCTAAAAATGTTGCGCCAACAAGCCATTGGTATAATGTTGGGCTTGAAAATGTATTAAGCCATCCACGGTTCCATTCTCAATGTGGTTTGTCCTAATGAAGTGGCATAAGTTTCATATGGACGAGGTTGGTTCAAATTATGGGTGACTGAAGAAAAAAATCCTTTTCTCAAGTTAAAGAATGTTTCATAAAGCACATTCGAATAATTGAAATTAGGGAAAAAAAAAATTAAAAAGTTTGGAAAAATTATAGAAACATGATTGTGAGGCTCTACCCTGGTGACTATAGTTTGCACAGTTTCATCCCACCATAACCGAACAAAAGGTCTGCCAAAAAAAAAAAAAAAAAAAACTTGTAAACGAAGAGCTCTGTGACTATGTCGCTAAAAAAGGAGAACACAATAGAGAATATGATGAATAGATTAAGCATGGAAAAGCCTTCACCATTGTCCATGGCCAGGGAGATAGGGCGACGTTGACTAGAATTTTGGGAAAACGTGATAGAGAATTTTTAATAATACTAACATGGTTAAAGAATGGTACCAACACTATTGAGATTGTCACAAGACGATGAATCTCAACAGTGTCACCAACAACAACTTCATAATAAAATGCCTATCGACATAACTAAATAGTTATAAAGATTTGATAGTGAAATTACTACGCCCTTAATTTAAATCCAAACCATTATATAACTTTTAAAAACTATACCCAAACAAAGTATCTACTCAGTAGTGTTGGTTCTTGCAATCTCTCGAATTTTGTTAAGAAATTTCATTGTCAGCATAAATATCCTTCGCTTTTTCTCGATAGAAGCAATGGTGGTTACTATAGCTTTTGAAATAGCTAAGTTATAAATTCTTTTGCATTTTACCAACATTCTATTTTACCTTTGTTCCTAATGAATTTGACCCAATATAAAAAAAAATAACAATTACTGTAGGTTTGAAAAACAAATAAAACTAGAATATGTTAAACAATCAAATCAGTTATCAATAAAATTCATTTTATTAAAACTTTTGTAAGTAGAAACAATCAAATCATGTATTAAAGATGGAGCAATTTCTATGTTTTTCGGTTCATTTCAACCTCACATTCCCACAACTTCTTGTAACAAACAAAATCATAAAATATTATTATTTTAGATAACAAATAAATCAATTGTGAGAAAATCTTTCGGTAAAAATCACATCAGAATAATTTTGGTCGACGCGTTTCGAACGAGCCAGTGTGGTTCATCATTAGGACAAGATGAAGAATCTGATCAGATAACCCAATTAAATAGATAATAAAATCTTCAACTAGCCGTTTGTAAAATAACGGCTAGTTTGACTAAACCTAGGAAATGAAAACAAAAATATAAAATAATGATTTTTTATTTATTCAATATTAAATGATTATTGCTTAAAATTGAAATCATATATATATATATTTTTTAATTTTTAATTTAAATTTTTATTATTATATATTTTTTTCTTTCCTAGTATAATATATACATATATATATTTTTTAAATTTTATTTTATTATTATTATTATTATCAATTTATTTATTTATTTATTAACAAATAAAATATCAACCTAAACAGTAAAACTAAATAGAATTTAAAATAAAATAAAAATAACCATAAAAATAAAATACATTAAAATAAAACTAAATAAAATATACTAATAAAAACAAGTAAGTAAATAAATAAATATTAAAAATTTTAATTTAAAAATTATATTTTACTTAACAATATGTTATATAATAATAATCATAAGTTTAAAAATATAAAAACTAATAGATAAATGCATAAAAGTATTATTAATTTTATTTATTTATTCATTTATTTTAAATATAAAACTATAAAAAAATCTCCAACTAGTCGTTTGTAAAATAAAATAACGGCTAGTTTGACTAAACCTAGGAATTGAAAACAAAAATTATAAAATAATGATTCCAATATATTCTTGAAAAATAATAATAATAAATTAAAATTGTTTTAATTTTAATTTTTAGAATAATAGTTAATATATTTATTATATTCTATTCTTTTTAATAAAAGATTAAAAGTTAAAATATCAACCAAAATGATAAAACTAAATAAAATTGAAAACAAATTAAAAATAAATAAAATTACATAAAAAATTATAAGAATACAAATAAAAATAAGTAAATAAATAAATATATATAATATTTTGAGTTTAAAAATTAAATTTTAATAATATGTTATATAATAAAAATCATAAGATTAAAAATAAACATAAAAATAAACAAGCATAAAAATACATAAAAATGAAAAAAAAAAAAAAACTAGGAATGAAGAGCAGGAATCCAACATCTGCTAACCAACCACCCATCGTCCCTGTTGATGTCATTTCTCGGGTCACGGATCCTGATACTGCTCATCTTGTTGAAATTTGTCTTACCTCGACTTTCTTTAGTTTCAAGGGTGAATTCTTTGAACATACTTGTGGTGTGGCCATGGGTTCCCCACTTTCTCCTGTGGTTGCTAATCTATTCATGGAAGACTTCGAATCTAGAGCCCTTTCCTCCTCCCTTTTTCAACTTAAACTTTGGAAAAGGTTTGTTGATGACACTTGTGTTGTTTGGCCTCATGGTAAGGAGAAATTGGACCTTTTCTTCCAGCATCTTAATGATCAATCTGACTTCATTAAGTTCACCATGGAATTTGAAGACAATGGTATCTTGCCTTTTCTTGATGTCCTCATTTCTAGGAATGAAGATGGTTCTTTCTCTCATCAAGTTTTTAGAAAGAAGACACACACTGAGCAGTATTTACATGCTAGTTCTCACCATTTCCCTGCTCAAAAGCTTGGGGTTCTCAGCACCCTAGCTACCAGAGCCTTTAAAATCTCTGATGAACAACACTTTGAAGATGAAAAGGCTCATCTCTTAAAAGTTTTTAATAAAAATTGTTATAGCAAGAGTCATTGTCTTTAAGCGTTTCAAAGAGCTGAAAAGGGTCCCAGAGTTAAGAAAGATCCTTGCGATCGGTTATCTGGAGTTCACCTTCCGTTTATCCAAGGTACTACGGATAAAATTGCAAGGATCCTAAAGAAACATAATGTTTCCTCAACATTCAAACCCTCCCGTACCATCCGGAGTTCGCTTAGATCGGTTAAGGACCCAATTTTCCCTAAGGATGGTAAGGGTGTTTACTTGATTCCGTGCTCGTGTGGGACTCCTTACATTGGTGAAACAGGTCGATCTATTAATCAAAGAATTCATGAACATGTCGTTGACCTTAAGCATAATAGATCTTGCTCCTCGGCTTTAGCAGAGCATGCTGAGAAGACCAATCATCATATTTGTATTGAGGATGCTAAGGTTATTGCGAGGATTGACCATTTCCACCACCGCAAGTTGAGAGAAGCCTTGGAAATCGAAAAGAGGTCGGTTAACCTCAACAGGGACGATGGGTGGTTGGTTAGCAAATGTTGGATTCCTACTCTTCATTCGTAGTTTTTTTTTTTTTTCATTTTTATGTATTTTTATGCTTGTTTATTTTTAATCTTATGATTTTTATTATATAACATATTATTAAAATTTAATTTTTAAACTCAAAATATTATTTATATTTATTTATTTACTTATTTTTATTTGTATTCTTATATTTTTATGTAATTTTATTTATTTTTAATTTGTTTTCAATTTTATTTAGTTTTATCATTTTGGTTGATATTTTAACTTTTAATCTTTTATTAAAAAGAATAGAATATAATAAATATATTAACTATTATTCTAAAAATTAAAATTAAAATAATTTTAATTTATTATTATTATTATTATTATTTTTCAAGAATATATTGGTCAATTTTTATTTTATTAAGAATAAAAAATAAATAAGATTCCAATTATAAACATTAAGCACTTAATAATAAATTAAATAGATAATCATTATTTTATATTTTTTGTTTTCAATTCCTAGGTTTAGTCAAACTAGCCATTATTTTATTTTACAAACGGCTAGTTGGAAAATTTTTTATAGTTTTATATTTAAAATAAATGAATAAATAAATAAAAATAATAATATTTTTATGCATTTATCTATTAATTTTTATATTTTTAAACTTATGATTATTATTATATAACATATTATTAAGTAAAATATAATTTTTAAACTAAAATTATTAATATTTATTATTTACTTACTTGTTTTTATTAGTATATTTTATTTAGTTTTATTTTAATGTATTTTATTTTTATGGTTATTTTTATTTTATTTTCAATTCTATTTAGTTTTACTATTTAGCATGATATTTTATTTGTTAATAAATAAATAAATAATAATAATAATAATAATAAATAAATAAAAATAAATATATATATATATATATATATATATATATATATATATATATATATATATAATAAAAATTTTAAGAATAAAAATAAATAAGATTTCAATTTTAAGCAATAATCATTTAATATTGAATAAATAAAAAATCATTATTTTATATTTTTGTTTTCATTTTCTAGGTTTAGTCAAACTAGCCGTTATCTTACAAACGACTTGTTGAGATTTCTTTTTTATTATTTTTGGAGAAAATCTCATGTAAGTGACAACAATAGGATTTGTTGCTACATTGGCTCCATCAATTTCTGATGAGGAGTTAATGCATCCTATATTTGTTGTGAGAGAATTTATGAGTTTGTTTTCATTCACAGCTATAAAATGTAAACCCGTAGAGGCAAGTGAGCATGATGAAGAATGTGTAATGAGGAAGAGCTGAGCAGATGAGAAACTCTGCTATTGTATTTTCTCCAGTTGATGAATGAGATTGTCGATGCCCTGTTAGGTGGACGTAGCCCAGATTGGTTGGGTGAACCACGTTAAAATCTGTGTTTTCATGGTTGAATGCTGTGTGTGTCTTATTTGATTTAAATTTCCGCTGTATTAACTCTAACACTTGGTATCAGAGCTGGTTGTTTGAGCTTCCTTTTTGTTGTGTAAACGCTGTCAAACAAACCCAGAACTACCGAGTGGCCATGAGGCCAGATTTGCTTGTGCAGAAACAACGCCATTAGAAATCAACATATTTGCAGCAACGCGAATTTTTTTTTTTGTGTTTGACAGCTGAGACCGTGAAGATCTGTTACGTAAGGCCGTGATGGCTGAGACAGTGAAGATCTGTTACGTAGGCCAGGTTTGCTGCGGTGGAGAGAAGTGATATTTTTTGCGTTGCTGTGTTGATGTGTGTTGCTGAGAGGCAGCTTGCGTGGAGGCTGTCGATGGACAGCGTCAAATCAACAAACTGCAGCATTCAGGGCCGTTGACCGTGGACTGAGCCTAGTTCAACGTGGACCGTGAGCCGCTGGGGTATGGTTATTCAATCGATTTATTAAAACGCTGATTTGCATTTTCAAAATTCTTAAGTGAAAATCGATTGGAGGTTTATTCCGATGCAAATTCTGTTAAGTTACAATGGTATTTATGATGCAAGGTCTTTTTAACAAAATCGATTTTTGCATTAAAGTATAATGGTATTCAAAATGCCATTCAAATCATTTTTTATTGCAACATTTTTCTTTTGAAAGAAAAAAGGGAACAAACGATTTTGAAGTGGTCACAATAAATCGTTTTTGAGGTCGTTTAAAAATCGATTTGACATTTAAAAATGCCAATGCCATTTGCATATGGTATGTATTTTAAAAAAAATCGATTGGTAATTTGTACCATTTATTAAAAGCCTTGTATAATGTTTTTGTATTAAATTGCCATTTGCATATGGTATTAAGAGGAAAGGTATTTTATAAGGTAAAGGGCATTATTTTTTTTAAAATAGAACTTCATTTATTAAAATTTGCAATTGGAGATTGTTTTTTGTGACACAACATGGCAAAAACTCAAAGTGCCCGGTTTGAGATCGAGAAGTTCAATGGCAAAAACAACTTCGAGATCTGGAAAGTGAAGATGTATGATCTACTTGTGCAACAAGGCGTGGCGAAGGCGCTGTTGGGAAAATCCAAACAACCTTACACCATGACAGATGATGAATGGAGTGACTTAGAAAAAAGAGCGTTGAGCGGCATTCGACTTTGTTTGGCGGATGATGTTTTGTTTAACATCGTATCAAAGAAAACTGCTGTTGGTTTATGAACAAAGCTTGAAAAGCTGTACATGACAAAATCCTTAACCAATAGGATTCTTCTGAAGCGACAATTGTACAGTTTGCGCATGAAAGAAGGTACAACGATAACTGATCATCTGAATACCTTTAATACTCTCCTGGTGCAGTTAGAAAGTATAGAAATAAAATTTGAATCAGAAGATAAAGCTGTAACTTTATTATGCTCGTTGCCTGAGTCATGGGATCATTTTGTTGCTTCTATAAGTCTTAGTTCATCAGAAACCCTTGAATTTGATGATGTTGTTGGAGCTTTATTGTCCAAAGAAACAAGGAAGAGGTCAAATTCAGAAACCTCTACATCAAAAGCAATGATGGTTAGAGGTCGCTCTAAAGAAAGACGCTTAAGTAAGCACAACAACTCGCGTTCAAAATTGAAAGGGAAAAAGAGTAAGGTAAAGTGCTGGTTTTGTGCCAAATCAGGACACTTGAAGAAGGACTGTTGGAAGAGACAGCAAAAATCCAACATGGCTAGTTGAAGATTTATTATCTATTTAATTGGGTTATCTAATCAGATTCTTCATCTTGTCCTGATGATGAACCACACTGGCTGGTTCGAAACGCGTCAACCAAAATTATTCTGATGTGATTTTTACCGAAAGATTTTCTCACAATTTATGGATCACAGAAGCAAAATTCCTAATAAATCAATCAATTATTAATTATCATGTATCGTGGTTAATGAATTCTCCGCTCTTTTAAGATATTCAAATCCATAACTCGCCGTGCATACACAATTTTTGTCCTCTATATAATATATTTGAGTGGTTGGATGATGTGATAAAACACTACAAATTGTGTTATAATTTTAAAGTGAAGTGATGCTACAAAATACCTGAATAACCATCTAAATTTATTTATTTATTTTACATTAATTGTTGTTTTTGAATTTATTAAAAGAAAATCCACAAAAATATAAAAATAAATACCTGAATAACCATCTAAATTTATTTATTTATTTTACATTAATTGTTGTTTTTGAATTTATTAAAAGAAAATCCACAAAAATATAAAAATAAATAAAAAACATTACAAATTTAAGTGGTTCATTTAATATCAACTACATTTACAAGAAATGTTCAAGCTTTTCTTATAAACAATTAGGGATTCTTACAATATCCACCTAGGGCCTACCGTTTCTTTACAATGATGCAAAAGGAAATTCAAAATGAAATCAACGTGCCTTTAAATAGGCCTTACAAAGGAAATTTACGATTTACAATGAACTTATTGTGCATTTAAATAAGCCTTACAAAGGAAATTTATTACAATTTATTGTGCATTTAAATAAGCCTTACAAAGGAAATTTATTACAATGAACTTATTGTGCATTTAAATAGGCTCTCACAATGATCCAAAAGACAACTTACAATGAAATTATCATACCTTTAAATGATAAAATTTGAAGAAACCTGATATATTCATAAACTTAGTAGCTCATAGTTGAGCTTCCACCTAGATACTGTCTCAGAGAGAACGCTCTACATTTATAATCATTCAACAAGAATATATAGGTTTACATATGCATAGGAGAGTTAGAACTAACTCCTAGAAAGTAGGAACTAATTCCTAAACTAAGATACAAGCACAACTAATGAACTGACTCTCTTCAATAATACATTCTCCATTAATAACAACACTCCCCCTTAAAGGAGAAAGGGTTAACTAGTACTCCTAACATCTTCCCAAATAATTCAAATTTAATTCTTCCAAGACTTTCATACATCTGTTGGCCTCGGTCTCATCTAGGATTACAATGGTACAAAAAAACTTGAAAACTGAAATTTCATTTTTGTCTTCTTGTTAAGGAGTCGATGCTTGTTCATTTGTTGGTGAAGTTTCATCTTCACTTTTCTTGCCATAAGATAGTGGTGGAGCTTCTCCTCTTTTTTACGTTTTATACCCCAAAGGTGGAACACTTGAACTCTTAATCTCCTATTTCTTGATCTTGATTGTAGGATAACATTCTTTGTATTTAATGCTACATGTTCTTGGGAGTTATACTTGTCCTTAATATTTTCACTTGCTTCTTCCTGGATGGAAATATTTTCACACTTAAAGACAATGTTAGATTCATAAAGAGGATCATATTGGCTCTTGTCATCCTGCTCCTTTAAATAATTTTCATTTCTTCATCTTTACCTGCTGACATAGATTTTTGATTCATGCATTCAACTTCTTTAATCAATTCTGTTGTTGCAAACATATTGTCCCGCATTTGATTTGTATATGGAGATAGGATTTTATTTTCACCGAACAATAACTCATCAATAAGAGGATGATCAACTCGTCATGAGATACAATTTCTCATCAAATTTGACTTACAGGAAATATTTTTTCATAAAACATTTGAGATTCTACAACAATGGTTGTTTCTTCATCATCACATGTTTCAATTTCAACTACATGAATACATTCATCATCCATTATTTCATATTCAATGTTGTCATCTTCAATTTCATAATCAGTTATGAGACTGAAAGCACAATCATCATTTTCAATAGTAATACCTTCATCATATTTTCCCTCATTGAAATTGTACTTCATTTCTAAAATATCCCATAAAACTTTTGCATTTTGAATTTTACCATATTCATGTAGTATGTCGAACATGATGTTTTCATATAATGCAATTGTTATAAGGTGTAATGTTGACGCATCTGTACTCATATTATGGTTTGATTTAACAAAATCCTCTTCAACATAATTTAATAAATCTACCTTCCATAATATTGTTTTCATTTTAGTTGTCTAGCTTTCATAATTCAAATCTGAAAAAGAGGATAGATCTTGCATTAACCTCTTAACGATTTAAACAAATTCTAGACTTATCTCTTGATAGTTTTCTCCTCATATGTTTCAGTTTTATTTGAGATTGTTTCAGTCTTATTTATTGACCTATTACTGAATTCGCCTCAACTTCAACGATGTAAATTGAGCTGCATAGTCTCCTCCACACCTACACTTTGACTTTTCTTCGACACAACACTACCACGCTTCTCCTATTGCTATCACCAAGGGTCACGCAGGTCAATTCTATGCACACTAAAAGAATTCCCAAGAGTCACCCCATCAAAATAACATATTTGTGTTTCAAGGGAAATATCTATAATATGAGGATTGCAGAGCACTAAATATATGGTTGGTTGAAACCAAATTTTAGCTAAATAAGTGTGGCTTCTTAAGGAATAGAAACAAACAAACATCTGGACAAAACTGCTGCCACCTGACTGAGGCAAGCTTCTACCACTTTTACCATATCTGCCTTCAGTGACAATAGCATCACTGGTAACAACAATAATGGAAAGACTTCTTTAAATTTATTATCTTCTGCGTCAAGTGTACTTGGCTGCGGATGTATTTTCAGAAATGCAACTGGGGCATCACGTTTTGAGACAATTTCATGCACATTATTTTCGTCTTCAATGTCCCAAATCTGAGAACCATTTGTATATGCGAGCAAAGAACATGGCGAATAATGCCTATGCCAAGTTCTAGCTTGTCAAAGCCAACCCATGAATTCCAAATGGAGAACCATTCCATCCACGGACAACAATAGAAACATCACCTCGATATTTACATTGGATATTCATAATACCAAGTAAAAACATATTCCAAGCTTCCAAAATGTTGATTGACTCTAGGTTTACTGTAAAAAATACGTCAATAATGATGGCACCATGAGATTAGAATCTCTGCCCGTAAAGTGGGCATCAAATGCCTTCAATATTATGAAGGTTCTAGAAAGATATCCAAAGTTCAGCAAATTCAATCAAGACCTCACGCAGGCAAGCTGGAGGAAAATATTAATAACATGTCCTAGCAGTGAGTAATGGTGGGTTGTCATCACTCAGTGGCCTGGATTCCGCGTCACTCAATCGTGTTCTCAGCCTTCATGTGTTGATCGACCATTCAACGACAGATGGATATACACACAAAACTTGAAAGATTTGCAACGCCAACAATACTCTCATCCGACGGCTCAAACACAATGCAGGTAACTACCACACAGGTTTTTGAATGGGTCGACTATCCGTTTCTTCCCACAGGTTCAGATGGCCCGAATAGCACACTCCAGATCCGCCTCTGTGAGGCCATACAACAAAACATTGATATCTCAACGCCACATAAAACTTCGAATGCAAATGCGACACCCAACTGCGGATGTCCAGTAACCAGATCGGAGAAAAGGGCTTCAACCCCAACAAAGATCAATCATATCAGCGAAATCTTGGATCGAGCACTAAAAAAGACATGCACTCCGAGTGCTTGCAACGTTCGATCAGCCAACTACTATTCCACCACTGCGCCACAGCAGTAGGGATTCACTGCTATCTCAGCCACACCTCCACACAGGTCCAGGTGGTCACGCTCCAATCCTAATCCACGTCATGTTGGTCCTTCCTGTACAAAATTACCATTATCCTACCGCCAATCTCCAGCAGATCTATTAGCTTCACCAATCAAACAACACTCCTACGCGTTATATGAGTATTATGTGAAAATACTACCAAAATTTCAAGGTTATAAATGGCTAACAATAAATTGACTCTATGTTTGAGTCAATTTTACTCTAATTACTTTAACAAATACTTCTGTCTCATACATACAAGAGGTTTATAAAAAATATATATATATATATATAAATATAGAGAATTTATATTATAAAAAACAAGACTCTAAACAATTACAAATACAATTTGTAGGAAATTGAATTTAAGTAATAAATATTTCAATCATTTTCTTCAACCATCACAAATAAACTCAATCAATATAATATTTATATATTTTACCATATATATATATATATATATATATAACTAAACCAACATACACCTTTATTCGAATACGCTGCAAGAAATTCATTTTGCAAATTTTGTTATTAGAATACGCCGCAAGAAATCCATTTTGCAATTTTAGTTGGAGGGTAATATGCTTTCAAGGATGTTGTGGATGGGTGAGACTAATATGCTTGAGGTTTGGTTTGATGTTGTCATGCCCAAATGAATATGTGATATTCCCATATATATATATATATATATGGAAATGGTTGGATGCTACCATATATATGTAGCTATCATAAGCCACTGCCCTCCCCATGCTTCGATTTTGGATTTAATTTTGTTCAACACTCCTTCCCACAGAGAGGACCTGTTGATGGCTAGTGTTAATGGCAGCCTGAGATAGTTTATTTTGTCCCATCTGGAATAACCATTGAACCCCAAGATGCAAGCAACTCTCTGTATGTCATTCTCTTCAACATTCCAGCTGTAGACATCACTTTTTCTTTCATTTATCATAGCAGCTAACACTCTGCAGTAAGCTTGGAGGGTGGCTTTGAACGCAGAGGCTATTCTATAGGAGGCTCCTCCCAACATGAGGGAGTCATCAGCAAATAGAGCATGATTAATTGGATCTAGCTCCTTCATTATTCACAGGCCTAGAGCAATTCCAGCTGACATGTCCAACTCCAGTTTTCTACTAAGAGTATCTGCCAAGAGGATATACAGAAAGGGAGAGAGGGGGCATCCTTGCCTCAATCCCCTCAAAGCTTGAAAGTAGCTAGTTGGCCTCACATTTACCAAGGGGGCTATCCAAGGCTTGCTAGTGCAAGATTTGATCAAATTGACAAACTCTTGCGAAAATCCAAAGGAAAGAAGGACTTTATAAAGAAAGGACAAGTTTAATTTGTCGAAGGTAGTGGCCATATCCAACTTGACCAACATGCCTTTCTCTTTTCTTAGATTGCTGGAGTGCATGGTTTCCTGAACTTGAATAACATTGTCCAGTATATTTCTTCCTTTGACGAAACCTCCTTGCGAGGTGGAGATGAGGCTACCAAGTAGCTGCTTAATTCTGTTGGTAAGGAGTTTTGAAATAATCTTGTATGAGGCATTGCAGAGAGAGATGGGCCTAAACCTATAGAAGGTTTCGGGGTCTGATTCTTTCGAGATTAATGCTAGAAAGGTTGAGTTGGTGCTGCCCCCCATTTTTTATTTTTGAAGGAATCCTTTGATCATTCTAACCAGATCTGATTTTATTATATCCCATAATATCTTGTAAAAATGGATTGTGAACCCATCTGGCTCGGGTGCTTTATCAGGTTCCATGGACCAAATGACTTTGCTAATGTCTTCCTCAGTGATCTGCTTCAAGAAAGGGCTGTGTTGTCATCCTTCATGACCAAGGATGGAATATTGTTGAGAAATTCTCTGTTATCTTCTTCACTACCCTCATTCCCTTTGCTGTATAGATTTTGGAAATGGGACACAACAAAAACATTAATTTTTTCTATGCCTTTGTAGAGCATCCCTTCAGAGGTTGTGATCTTCGAGATATGATTGTGGGAAAGGCAGTCTCTAAATTTTCGGTGAAAATAGGATGTGTTCTCATCTCTGAAATCCAACCAAAGACTATAGGACTTTAGTCTCCAACAGTCTTCTTCATTCCGAAAGGAACGAAAGGAGTTGCATTGGGCAGCTTGCTCTTTATCCAATTCTGCTTTTGTTATGTCTGTGATGTCCATTTCCCTCTGAAGATTTTCCAACTGCTGCACTACTTCCTTTCTTTGACTGTTGGGAGTGTTTGTGGGTAGTTTGCTCCATTCCCAAAGGGCCTTCTTTGTGAATTTTAGCCTTTTTTCCCAAACATAGCTTGGGAGCCACTGATAGAGGTGGACCAAGCCATTCGAACTGTCTCAAAGAACCCAATTTATCCACTCCACAGAGGACTAAATCTGAACGGAATTGGGCCCAATTTTTCTTCCTCATCCAGCGACAGGAGGATGGGTTTATGATCTGAGGTGAGTTTGGGGAGAATGGTTGAGGATATGAGCCTTCTTTCCATCATCAAGGTGCTTTGTACTATGAATCTGTCCAATTTGGCTGAGATATGATCATCCCCTGTCCTGTTGTTGGTCCAAGTGTATAACCCTTTCTTTGGTTTAAAGTCCATTAAATCCCATTGGAGTATTATGTCTTCTACCACATGTATCATTTGGTCCTTACTGCTTCTGCCTCCTCTTTTTTCTTTTACATTCATTACTATGTTGATATCTCCAGCAATGATGATGTTTTTTGGCGAGTGGAGTTCCAAGAATTCATTTAGGGATTGTCAGCATTCTTTCTTCTCTAAATACATTACCGGAACATATAAATTGAAAAGTGAGAAAGTTAAATTACTTGCTATGTGCTTCAGCTCAGTGAAAATCCAATGCTGGGTATTGAAGGAGTTAACAAGCTTGAATTGATCCTCCTTCCACAGGGTGGAAATTCCTCCTGAGGAATCCCTTGCACTTATTGCTTTCCCTACATTCTTCTGCCATTTCTTTTTGGTGATATCTATAAGGGCATCCCCTTCGATTTTTATCTCTTAGAGCAAGAGGATATCTGTTGGTTCCGTTTTCATGAGGTTCTTGACTGCTTCGACTTTTGATGAATTCCCCAAACCTCTGCAGTTCCAAGAGACGATTCACATTACTTACTGTTGGGGGTGGTAGGAGCTCCTCCTTTTGGAGGCCTTGTTCTAGTACTCCTTCCGATTAACATTTCTATTGTGGGTTGGCTTCCTTGAGTCTTTTGTCTTTTTGCATCTTCCTGAGCCCTTTCTTCTCTACGAGACTTCCTTCCTGCAATTTTAGTAGGCCTTTCAAGGATCTCGTCCTCCGAGGAGCTTGGCGAGTCTATTGTTTTCTTTCTGGCTATGTCTGCATATGTGGGAGAAGGGGAGACTTCAGGGGTTACTGTTGGCTACCCTTCTTCCTTACTGCCTTTTCCGCTGGGGGAAAGCTTTGATTGTTCATTGCTATCTTTGTTTATTCCTGCTGCTCCTACTGCTTTGTTGGGCTCTATGTTTTTAGTTCCTGCTATCGACAGGGGGTTGGAGCTCCTAGCTCCTTGGTCTTGCGCCACTGGCGAGGATTTTCTCTCTTTTGCAAGACCTTTGCCTGAAGGTTTTGCTGGCCCTGTTTTCTACACTGTGATCCATTGATCAACTTTCGCATTTTCACTTTCTTCGACGATATTTTTTTGCAGTGCCTTGCAAAATGGCCATAGCCATGGTAGTGCTGAAATTTGAAAGGTAGTTGTTCATAATCTAATTCCTGAATGTGCGTCCAATTTGCGACAATTAGTTTTATTACTTTTGGTAACCCTACTTCCAGATCCACCTCCACATAGATCTCTGCACAAGAATACTGATATTTTCTCACTGCTTGATCTATATGCCTTCCTAGCGAGTTGCTAATGGTTTGCAAATATTTTTTATTCCAGTAGTGCAGTGGAAGATGGGGAATATAGACCCACACTAGGACAGCGGAAAGCACATCTTGTGCAGGATCGAAGTTGGGAGTCCATTTGTTCAGGTATAACCCTTGAGGCCCAATGAAGTATGGGCCATTTCTAAAGGTAAGGTTTTTGTATTATGCGTTTTCGAAAACGAATACAAAGAAACCGTTCCCTACAAAATGGCTCTTGATCCCTTCTAAGATGAGTGGCATCCAGTTCCTCTAAACCCAATCCTCCACAGCTATGGGGGAGGGCTAGAGGCTTGTAAACTAGCCAATGAGCCCTCCATCTAGTAGATTGAGAGCAAATCTACATGCTTCTTCGATCGGCAGCGCAACTAAAGGGATGCAATCAAGTTTCTTCATGAAATTCTGTCGTGTCTTGGTCAGGGGTCTCTTGGTAGCACCTGCAACTAGTTTCTTGAATGCAATGAGTTCTGGTTGGGGGGGAGTGGGATCGACACCCTCGCCAAAATCCATTGTTTTTGGATCGCAGAGAGGGCGAGCTGACAATGGCAGCGCTGTCTAGATCTGGCAGTGGCAGTGGTAGTGATCAGATTGTATAAAAATAATTGTCATTTCAAAAGGTCGTGGGCTTGGCCTAGATTGGTTAATCTCTCGCGGCGAGCAATGCCCTCGCTCAGGATCAAGCACAAGACCTGTTTGTCTTTACGAGAGCGACCTTACCACTACGTCACACACACACACACACACACACACACATATTTATTGGCACACCCAAAAACCATAATTTATTTCACAATTAAAAGATTTTATTTTAATTTAATTTTATGACATATTTAATGAAATCTAAAAGAAAAAACATTATAATTACTTTTGAGATATATCTAATCCTTCCATCCGACTACTAAAAACATTCTCATAGAGATTAAATAAATGTTTTAATAAAATTTAAAAATAGAATATATATAAATATGTGAAATTTATATAATATAAATAATACTATAAAGAACAGATATCAATACATCTTAACCAAGGATCCAAGCCAAGAGAGAAAGAAAAGTGGTGAATAATGATATATGAAAGTAAGCGCATGATTCTTTTAATTTTTTAATTTAATTTAATTTTCTTTGAAATGATTTTTCCAAATATAGGTTTAATATTTTACAACCACTTGTGTTTTTTTTTTTTTTAAAGATTATTTCTTAAATACAGTACAATGGGATTAGATTTGAGAGAGAGAGAGAGAGAGAGGGAGAAAGATGGAGAAATATTGAGAGGAGGGCGGAGAGAAGGAGAGAGGGAGGGAGAAAGATGGATTTGGAGGGGGAAATAGAGGGAGGGAAGAACAAAGACATTGAGAGATAGAGGTGGAGAGTGAGAGGGAGTGAAAAGAGAGAGATGAAGACAAAATGAGGGAGAGAGGGGACGAGGGAAGAGAGAGAAAATGAGAGGATAGAGCTAAAGAAAGAAGGGGAAGAGAGATAAAGGGAGACATATGTATGGAGGGTGGAGAAATTAGGAAAGGCAGGTATGGTAAAATTGTGGCTACAAAAAGTCAAGCTCCAAACGACATATATGTTATGGATGAAGCAACTAAAGCATGTCTACTAGCTAAAGAAGATGAAAGCTGATTATGGCACAAACATATGGGTCACATTAACTTTGAAAATCTTGTGAGGATAAGAAACAAGGAAGCAGTACGAGAAATGCTGAAAATCTCAAAACGTTACAACACACTATGTGAAGCATGTCAGAACGACAAGCAGACAAAAGTCGAATTTAAAACAAAAGAACACTTTGCATCACATCCATTGGAATTGATACATACTGATCTATGTGGTCCTGTGAGAACAAAAGGCTTAGATGGAGAATCATATTTCATGTTAACGATAGATGACTATACCAGGATTACAACCATTAGTTTCCTAAAGAAAAAATCCGAAGCATTTGAGTGCTTTAAGATCTACAAGGAGTTGGTCGAAAATGAAACTGATTTTAAAATAAATTGTCTAAGATCAGAAATGGAGAAGAATTCACTTCCAAATTATTTCAGCAATATTGTGACGAAAATGGAATAAAAAGACAATTTTCAACAACGCAAACACCTTAGCAAAATGGAGTTTCTGAAAGAAAGAACTGAACCAGATACAAGGTTGGAGCCCTTGAGATTGGTGCCTCAGAATTGACAAGGTTGGAGCCTTGGAAATCGGATTCTGAACAAGATACAGGGTTGGAGCCCTTGAGGTTGGTGCCTCAGAATTGACAAGGTTGGAGCCCTGGAAATCAGAGCCGAAACCAAATACAGGGTTGGAGCCCTTGAGGCCGGTACCTCAGAAATGACAAGGTTGGAGCCTTGGAATTTTGGAAGCTTGCAAAAACCCTAATTTCCACATATCATATCTCCGAAAATATAGCGAACCAAGACCTGAAATTCGGACACATTTCTATTTGTTTCTTTGTGTCTCTTTTTTCTTCTTTCTCTCTCCACCTTCCATTTCTATGTCTATCTCCCTCCCTCTCTCCTCTCTCCCCCATCTCTCTCTCCACCTCTCCCTCCCTCTCTATCTCTTTCTTCTTCCCTCTCCCCCCTACCATCCTTATCTATACCTACCTTCATCTCTCCTTATTTGTCTCTCTATCTCACTTCCTAAACACATGCCACGTTCTCTCTCTCTCCCTCTATATATATCTCTCTTCCTCCCTCCCTCTCTCTGTCTCTCTCTTCTTCCCTCTCGCCCCCTCCATATCTCTCTTTATCTCCCTCTATATATCCTTCCTTACCTCTCTATATCAGCTTGCAAATATACACTCCCTCTCCATATCTATCTATTTATTTATCTACATCTCCCCCCCTCTCTCTATCTTCCTCTTCTCTCTTTATATCTATCTCTCTACCTCTCTCCCCCTCTTTGTAGATTCTCTTCTTCCCTCTCACCCCCCTTCATATATATATATATATATATCTCCCATTGGCTCTCCTTCTTTGTCTCTCTATCTCACCCCCCAAACATACTCTCTCTCTCTCTCTCTCTCTCTCCATATATATATATATATATATATATATATATATATATATATATATATATATATATATGTCCCCTTGTCTCTCCTCCTTTCTCTCTCCTTCTCACCCCCAAAACATACACACACTCTCTCCATATCTATCTATCTCTCTCCCTCCCTCTCTCCCTCCCTCTCTCTCCCTACCTCTTCCCCTCCCTCTCTCTCTTCCCTCCCACTCTCCTCTCTGCCTCACTATCTCTCCTTCTCTCCATTTTAACTCCCTCTACCTCTCCACATTTCTCTCTCTATGTCTTTCTTCCCTCCCTCTCTCACCCCCTCCAACTCCATCTCTCTCCTCTCTCCCTTTCCCTCCCACCTCCCTTTGTCTCTCCCCGCATCACACTCTCTCTATACACCCTCCCTCTCTCCCCCTCTCTCCCCCCTCCATACCTATGTCTCCCTTCCTCTCCCTTCCCCTTATTTCTTTATCTCTATCCTCTCATTTTCTCTCTCTCCCCTCATCCCCTCTCTCCCTCATTTTGTCTTCATCTCTCCCTTGTCACTCCCTCTCGCTCTCCACCTCTATATCTCAATGTCTTTGTTCTTCCCTCCTCCAAATCCATCTTTCTCCCTCCTCCTCTCCTTCCCCACCCCTCTCTCTCTCTCTTTCTCCATCTTTCTCCCCCCTCTTCTCTCTCTCTCTCAAATTTGATCCCATTGTATTGTATTTAAGAAATAATCTTTAAAAAAGAAAAAGAAAAAGAAACATAATTGGTTATAAAATATTAAACCTATATTTTGGAAAAATCATGTCAAAGAAAAAATAATAAAAAACTTAAAAGTATCATGCACTTACTTTCATATATCATTATTTATCACTTTTCTCTCTTTTAGCTTGGATCCTTGGTTAAGATGTATCTATATCCGTTCTTTATAGTATTATTTATATTATATAAATTTCACATATTTATATATATTCTATTTTTAAGTTTTATTAAAACATCTTTTTAATCTCTATGAGAGTATTTTTAGTAGTCAGATGGAAGGGTTAGATATATCTCAAAAGTAATTATAATGTTTTTTTCTTTTAGATTTTATTAAAAATGTCATAAAATTAAATTAAAATAAAATCTTTTAGTTGTGAAATAATTATGCTTTTTGGGTGCAGAGGGCCTCTGGGGCCATATATATATATATAGTAATATCAAAATTATTATTAATATATAACAAATATTTTCACAACCTTATAGATATTATAACTATTTATTCATTAAATGACACATTATAAATTGTTTCATATAACTTTAGTGAACTATAATAAAAAATAACCAAGTTAATTTAAAATAAAATTGTCTTTTTTAATCATATTAGAGTTTATACTATCATTTTCTCTTAACTCGTATAATCGATGTTTTTTTATGGTGCAATTAGCAATGATGTTAAGTTTTTGGATTTTTAATCTACATATCCATGTTTCTCCACATATAAGGTTAGTTGAGGTTCCCACATGGCACACAAAGTTAGTAGAGGTTTGAATTAACATTTCAATTGATCTACACCCTAAGAGTTTAAATTTAAAAGAATAATGTGTATGTAAGCTTTGATTCCAAAGTCTAATGCTGAAAAACTACTCATTTTCCACAATTAAATTCTACCCCTTGGAGTATTTGCATTTATAAAATATAATGAAATTATAATTTTTTTTTTTTTTTATTAATTAAGTTTATCTTAATTTAAATTTATTAAACATCTTAAGAGATTAAATTTTATAGTTTTACAAATTAAAAAAAATTAATTCATTTTAACATTAAATAAATGTAAATATTTATTATAAATTAAATAAAAATATTTATATTATTAAATTTTAAATAGTTCTATAATTATTAAAATATATATTAAAGTTTTTTAATAAAACTTTGTTGATAAATTTTATTTAGGAAATTGATAATTTAAAATAATTATAAAAATAAACTCAAATAAGAATTTTATTTAGGAATTCCATAATTTAAAATAATTATAAAAATAAACTCAACCAAAAATTTTATTTAGAAATTTGATAATTTAAAATAATTATAAAAACAAATTCAATAAAAAATCAACCAAAATAAAACCATATGAATAAGTTATAAACAACATCATATAAAATTATATCAACCTTAATATTTTATTTTCAAAACCCAATTGAACGTCTCACTTCTTCTTTAGATATTGATTTAATAAAAAATATGATTTGCTTATAAGATCCCATGCTTGTAAATTTGAACTTCTCACCGCAAATAACCTTTCAGCCCATTGCTCGATCTCGTCATTGAGGTTGCACCAACTCGCTTACGACTTCCGGCCCATCGCTCCAACTTGATCATTAAGGTTGTGACAACTCGCTTACTGCACACCGATTAACATGATTAACCTGCTGATCAATCTGTTGAAATTTATGATAATTCCATAACAAAACACAGAGAGAATAATACTCTCCTTCAAACATAGAGAATTAGAACAAAATTTGCTCACTGATAGATAGAGTTTGCATAAAAGCTTTCTATTCTATTGACTGTAAAAATCTATTACAAAAGCTTGTCCTCCTCCTTTGAGGGTTTTTCACAATGAATACTACAGACACAGTGCATAAAATTTTCTCTGTCTCTGTTACAAAAATTACACACACACACACAGAGTTTTTTCAAAAATTGTCTCACTGTTTTAACACACTGCTGTCCAAAGTCCAGTTTTGACAAATTTCAATTGAATATCCCAAAGGATAATGACCTTCTGTTATATTTACATGCTGATCCCCCGCTTCATTCTAAATCCAATTTCCACGTTGGCGAGTCATCCAAGCCGACGAATATCCCTGACTATGGCCCCCACATGACATTAGAGATCTTACCTGAATCTGCTGATCCCATCAACATTCCTGACTCCCCTAGAAACTCTGTCGGTAGTGACCTAGAATATATTCTCGCAAACCCTAATAATGACTTGGCCACTCTCACTGTCTTTGATAGACCTCCAGTTAATTTTCCTCCATCTCTTCGTGCTCATCCCAGTAGGGGCATGTCCAAGACGGCCAACAAATATTCCAGGGGTAAATTCAAAGCCATTGCCCTTTTCTCTGGGAATGACGATGATCTGACTGACATTCCGATTTCGACCAGTGAAGGTACATGGTCCAGTCCTTGGGCACTTAGAGCAAGCAACCCGGACCGGGTTACACCATGAACCATATACTCTCCATGAATATCAGGGGGTTAGGCGATGCCTCCAAAGCACATTGCCTACGAGACTTATTTCTATCTGCTAATCCATTTATTTTCTTTGCTCAAGAGACCATGTGTGATAGAGAACGAGCCATCAAAACTTTTTTGGGTATTAAGAAAGGTTGGAATGCTGCGGCTGTCGACACAGTGGGTCAATCCGGTGGCTTAATTGCAATCTGGAATCCTGTTATGGCTTCATTTCAGGCCTATAAATTTTTCGATGGGATTTTACTATCAGGACACCTCAGAGGGATGTCTGAGGCAATTAACTTTGTCAACATTTATGCTCCTTTTGCCGACAGACAATCCTTATGGCAGCATATGATGGACTCCGGCATCCTCTCTTTGCACAATTTGATTCTGATAGGTGATTTTAATGCTACTATGCGACCGGATGAAGTTTGGGGTACTTCTGCAAGGTTCGACCCACTATCATCTTTCTTATCTGATATATTTTTTGGGTTTCATCTGGTGGATATTCGCCCATCTCCCATGATGCCAACATGGACCAACAAGCGTGCCGGTGTTCATTTCATTGCTAAAAGGCTTGATAGGGCTATTGTACATGCAAATCTGGTTGATAAATGGTGCATGCTTCGATCTGATGTTTTAGTCTCAGATTTATCCGACCACATGCCTATTAGGCTTTCTTGGAATGACAGTCACAAAATTGGGGGTAAGCCTTTTAAATTCAACCGAATTTGGCTTGAAGACGAGGAGTATACGATGATGATTCAAAGATTATGGAAAGTGGATATTGATGATGATGGCCCCAAAGATTGGGATCGTTTCCATTTTAAGCTTCAGAAGATTAAAAGGGCCTCGAAGGAATGGGAGATCAGGAAAAAGAAGGCGCTCAGGAAGGAATTTATGGAGATATCTTCCAAAATGGCGGTTTTATTTGCTTCTTTCTCCTCTTGCCCCCCTGACCAAAGGGCTCTTGATCACATGAAGGAGCTTGGGGCTTGAAAGAAGGAAATCTTGCGGATTGAGGAGGTCACCTAGCGCTTGAAAAGTAGGGTTTCTTGGCTACGAGAAGGTGACCTCAATACGCACTTTTTCCACAAGACTGCTAATGCCCGTCGAAACAAGAATGCGATATGGCGTATCTTAAAAGAGGACAACAGCTATGATTTCTCCACTGCTGAGATTCAGAATGAAGCAGTTGCGTACTTCTCTAAGTTTTATTCTGAGGATCCTTCTATTGATGCTGTTAATCAAGCATGGATTCTTGACCATGTGCCTAGGTTTTTTGACGAGGCTGCCATTAACAAGGTTGATCAGCGCATCACTGGGAATGAAGTCCTTTCGGTCCTGAAATCTTTTCCTCATGATAAATGCCCTGGCCCTGATGGATGGCCTGCAGAATTCTTTGTTTTCTTCTTTGATCTTATGGGCGATGAGATCACTGATATGATGGAGCTATTTCGCAAGAGGGGTATGATGCCAGCTAATCTAAATTCTTCCTTCATTGCACTTATCCCAAAAATCTCTGATCCTGTTTCATTTTCTGATTTTAGACCTATTGCACTTTGTAATTTAATCTACAAAGTCACTTCTAAGATTATTGCCAATCGCCTCAAAGCGGTATTATCTGCTAACATCTCTGTCGAGCAATATGGTTTTCTTAATGGCAGGTCTATACATGATGCGATTGCCATCGCCCAGGAGATTTGTCATTCAATGCACTCTAACAAGCAGGAAGCGCTCATTATGAAAGTCGATCTTCACAAAGCTTATGATTCTCTTGATTGGTCTTTCATCCGGGTTTTATTGCTTAAGATTGGGTTACCCATTAGAATCATCCGTTGGATTATGTCCTATATTTCAAATGTTAGATACGCGGTGATTGTTAATGGGTATCCATCCATCTTTTTTAGGGCTGGTAGAGGACTGCGCCAAGGATGCGCACTTTCCCCTCTCATTTTTATCTTGGCTATGGATGGCCTCAGTAAGATTTTACATGCTTCAGAGATGAAGGGATTCATCAAAGGCTACGCCTTTTCAAGTACGGTTTCCATATCTCATTCACTATTTGTGGATGATATCTTGTTGTTTGGATACTTAAACAGGAATCACTGGTTCTACATCAAATTCACACTCACTCGGTTCAAGGCGGCTACAGGGCTGAGTTTAAATGGAGATAAGTCTTTCCTCCTTTTTGAATTTGGTGATGAATCTGAAGTCAATTTTATTGCTGACTTTATGGGTGTTGGCATTCGTCACATTTCAAGGGGTTTCAAATACTTGGGTTTTCATATCAAGCCCTGTGGTTATAAAAATCGTGACTGGGAATGGATTATTGCCCGTTTTCGAGACCGGATTCAGCGCTGGACTCACTGTTGGTTATCTTTGGGCGGTCGCCTCATTTTGATTCAATTTGTATTGTCTCAAATGATCGTTTTTTGGGAACATCTACTGTACCTTCCTGCAGGTATCACTTCAAAAATCAACAGCATTATTTCTCATTTCATTTGGGGCGGAGCTAATATGCACAATAAATTTCCTCTCTGCCGTTTATTGGTTATCTGCTCACCAAAGGACATGGACGGATGGGGTGTCCTATGCACTCGAAATTTTAACTGTGCTCTTCTCATCAAGTCATTCTGGTGGGCGATCCATAGTACCGGGATATGGAACAATATCAACAGGGTTAAATATTACAATGGGGATGCATTGCAGATGATTAATTGTAACAGTTTCTCTTTCCCCAGCGTAATCTCTTGTATTTGGCGAAGTTTTAAAATGGTTATTCCTCTCATCAGGCCTCAGATTGGATGGCATTTTCGGGACGGTAGCAGTATCCCCATTGAAGCGTTAAATTTCCTCCCTCTGTTAAATCACTCTAATCTTTCAATCCGCCTGTTGCATGCTTTTACCACTCGTGGTATCTTCTATTTCTCACAGGTAATATTCTACTGGTCTTATAATGCCCCCATTTTCAAATCCTCAGAACAACTTGATTTACAGGGGCCGGATGCGGTGGAATGGGACTCGATTCAGAATATATTGCGCTGTGCTGGCCTTTGTTATGCGCAGGGAGGTGATCAACTGATCTGGAATGGCCCTCTCAGGAATAACATTGTTATTGTTAAGGAGGTCTACAAAGAAAAAATGCACCCTTTTACAAAATAAGTTAACTAAAAAACACTTAAAAAGAAACAATATTTTTAAATTATCGTTATTGTATTGTTTCTTGCCCAACAAGTTGTCTCCTTATGGTTCCATAAGCCCATGGATTCTTTTAGCTTCAAATATTTAAATGGTCTCCTTATGCTTCCATAATTCCATGGATTCTTTGGATTATTTTAGCTTCAAATATTCTATCATTAATAGTGTGCTTCTCATGAATAACTCCATATGCACCAAAAGGTTCTCTAAAGACCACAAACAGAAAACTCAAAATCAAGTGGTCCCTATAGATGGAGAGGTTTTTTCCATAGAATCCAATAAGGTTTTCTCGTGTCATTTAAATCCACGATAATATCGATGTATCTTTTGGTATTAGCAATCCAAATTTCCCATTTATCTCCTTCTTAGGATGGGTTTCGATGGTCGAAAATCGTGTGCTCGATCTACTAGAATTCAAGCTTAAAATTCATTTGAAATTTCAAGGATTCGATGGACGTGGTTTACATTATAACCAGTAAATCAAAGCTTGATGGGGCTTTGAAGTATAAAATCGATATGTATAACTAGGGTGGTGGAAGAAATGGTTTTTATCTGTTCCCGTCGTCAAGCCTCCTTAAGAAAATGGAATTATTTATAGTTCAAGTGGTTAATGTGTTCAGAGTAGATTGTTCGTCATTCCCACCTTCGTTAAATAAGTGGAAATCTAGGTCGGCATTGAAAACGAGATGATTAAAGGCCCTTCTCCTACAAGCCCAACCCTACACCATCACATCTTAGAATTCCCCTTTTGAGTGCTTGAAATCTCTATAAATTCACAAAACATACATATGTATGGAGTGAGTTAGAATCATCTAAGCAAGAAAAGATGCAGGTCAGGTGCAGGAGGAGTTGCAGTTCCTGAATGTGTTGGGGATTATGTCAGAGTCCTTCAATATCCTTCATTCCTTGTGTGAAACAGGTTGGGCTCACACTTGAGAATGTTGAAAAAATGCAACGAACAACTCCTTGCACTAAAAGGGTGACTCAGCCAAATTCAGTCCAAAAAACATAACGACCATCGTTTATCAAAAAATTGGCAGAGTCAAAACTGTCCACACACATAGAAATGGTCATGCGAGAATGTAAGAGAAAGGAATAGAAACAACCAAGGGTTTCAATACTGCTCAGAGTTGCAGATCTGAAGAAATTATAAAGAGGGGGAGATTTTACCAGTTTCTGATGAAGACTTGCTTTCATGCCATTGTTGAAATGTGAAAACCAAAATAAAAGAATAAGCATGAATTTCTATTTGATTAAATATGATGTAAATATAAAGTACAATCTGTTGAACATTGAACATTGACTTCAACTTCAAAAGTTTTTTCGACACTAAGGGAGTAGCAATACGATAAAAAACAATAGTCTACTTCCAATGTCATTTGGACAATAAGTAGCAATATAATAAAAATTAGATATAATGGTTTAAAGAAAAAGAGAATTAACAATTAAATCAATATTTTATACTAATTATAATTGAAATTCCAACCTAAATTATATATCTTAAAGTAACATCTTACTAAATAAATTTAACCTTAATCTCAGGCATAAAACCAAATATTAATTTACCTATTATATAATACTATACTATTTCATTTACTTTAACAAATACTAAAAAAGAATTATCATTATGTTTTTAATCTTACAAATTATTGTAAATAATTTCTAAAATTAGTTTATCTTAGAAAGGCTATTCCCTGTGTTTTGTACCCAAAAAAACTACAACCCTAAAATCCAAACATGCCACAGGAGCATGATCCAAAGATACGTCGAGCATCACACAACACTCAAGGGAAAGCAGACTCTCAGAAAAGCTAACAGCTATTATTCCCACGCCTTCTGCTCCATATTCTATTTCTTTTCCGACTTCATAAATGAAGTTCGTGGGTTCAACAAAGTCACTCAAAACGTCTTCTTCTCCATCAACTAAAATTTCCCCTCCTGATGTGTTGTTGACATCACCTTCAGATACATGTGGAGACACTTCATTGTTGCCCTGGCCAGGTTGCATAATAAATAAGATCAAAAAGTTATATATTTATTATCTCCGTACAAGAATATATCATATTTGCTTCAATGACAATACTTCAGAAGAAAATTTTCATATTTGAGCTCGTGACATTAGCCGATGAATATTTTTATTTTTTATTTTTTTTGAAAAATTCACCTTGTTTATCATTTTTAAATAAGCATATTTTATATTTTCTTCAGTGGCATTGTATATATAAGTAAATTTTATCTATGCTCCAGTGATATTAAGCCCACTAGTTTATCATTTTTTTATTTTATAAAAATGGTGTAAATGTGTGGTTTTTTAAACTTTATAATTTTGTCAATAATTTTTTTTTTAATCATTTTGAAAATAACCAAAGCAATATTTGTATAAAAAATAATAATAATAATAAATTTAAAAACAATGCAATTGTGAATTAACTAAATTGTAGCCTACACAATTGCATGTGTGAATTAAATATTATTTTCCCGTTTTAATAAAAAACAGTTACCAAAGAAATGGTCACTCTCATGCTTACATAGTCTTGTTCAAGATTGGAATTGTGGGGACCAAATCTCCCCATTAACTATTAGACCACATCATCATCATCATCATCAGGACTGCATTAATTTTCCTGTTATAATTAAATCCATAATTATATTTTCTAGGATAGTTTTGTTATGAATTGTTATCTTCGAAAACAATGAGCCTTTTAATTTTCCATGCTTCAATTAAAGAATACTCCTCCTCTAAAAGTCCTCTACTTGAAATTTCCCATGGGTGGTGTTATACTCCTATACCAATAGGTGTCATATATCATGATTGACTTGATGGGCTATGTAGTATGTTCATACCTTTCCTTGTTGCAAAGGTTTTCCATATTGTCAAAAAAATCAAAAAATTTAAAAAATGTAAAGAGGGTATACCCTAAAAGAAAAATCAAGGGGTGAAAAGAATAAAAAATGGCCAAAAAAGTAAAAGAAAATGAACCCCACCAAAAGAAAGGCCAAGGAAAGTGTGCAAGTCTAAATGCCACTACTTTTTGCTCTTATGTAATAAACAAATTGTGTGCAACTTGTATCTTATGCCACAATTAGTGAACAGTCAAACAACTTAAGCTTGGCTTGTTCATATTTGAATTTAATGTTTTAGAGATAGGGAATAAAATCTGACCAAACTGTTTAATCTTGGCAAATAAGTAGATAGGTAGAGTAAATAAAAGGATCTCAACAGCTTAATCTGAGCCCTTGGATGTAATAAGGTTAGACTTAGATAGATTTCTACATGTAAAAGAAAAGAAAGTGTGATAAGGGTTTGCCAGTCTAAGTGCACCCTAATAAAGAAGAAAAAATGCTAGGTTAAAGTAGGTAGGGTAGGTAGATGATGTTGCAGAATTACATGTGATGGATAATGACTCTAAATGTGTTAATACTTACTTTCATCACAAGTGCAAGGCAGACATTACACTAGAAGAATTTCAAGAAAAACAAGGTCAAATGATTAACTTCCCTTCTCATTTTTCCCTAAAATTCCACTAATTTCCCCTAAGTACTAAGGCATTTGAAAATTAGAGGGGCTCAAGGCATTTCCTTGACTTTTGGAGGGACCGGACCCTCGGCCCAATAATTTAAAAAAGCCTACGTACTTAAAACCATCCATAAGTCATTCATTTACTTCCATAAGTTTTTTCCTAAGTAAAATCCAATTTTACTTAGAAAAATTACGCAATATCCCATAAAAACCCTTTTTCATTCAAGCATAAGTTAAATACATAAGCATAATGTTTTTATACTTAGCGCTTTCTCATTCATTTTGACATATTAACTTTAAACTTATATTATTTAATTCCCCTATAACATCTACCCATTCCCATATTACTATAACTATATAAAATCCCCAAATATTACATATCCCGCCCCTTGGTTGAAATATAACCATAATACAACATTAATTTAAATAAGCATTAATTAACCCCCACGGTTAATTAATAACTTACTCGACCAATCATATTGCTCCCGATATGATTAAATAATCTTTGATTGTATTGGGCTCGCCCTTGTTAATCTCCCCTCATTTTTCCTCCCCGATAGTCGTCTGATCAACCACTCCACATCCACTGGTTGTCGTCCATATTGCATCTCCCTCCATGACCGAATGATAACGTGCGATCGCAGAGTGGTTTTGTGAATAGTGCCCCGTCATGCGTCACAAGATGTATGGAATTGTTGGCTCCTGGCTGAATACCACCCATCCACAAAAGCGGTGCGATACATACCGTTTACCGCCCTCCGCATACGACAAACTGTCATTTCCCGCGTACATCATCCATCCGAAATAACAAAACCCCTGCCAACCTTGACTTTGTGAATAAAAAAAAAAATGCACTTTATTTTCATCATTTTATCCTGCGACCAGTGCTCCCATGCAAAAAAATTCAAAATCAGTTGTTGAATATTTCCAACCGCCACTTTGCCAAACGATTTTTAGCTGAACCAGTCAGCTATTACCTGCACTTGTTTCCTCACTATTCACTTTCCGAAATAGGTATTTATCCAATTTCCGTCGAACCCTGCAAGTCTTGGTTTTTACTTTAATTCCACATAAAAAGACTAAAAAATAGTACAATTCGGTCTTTGTTTCACCCCATAAGTTCCCAGACTTGTAATTTTCCCCATTTTTCCACTGAAAACCCAAATTCCTTTCTGAATCCACAAGAACCAGAATATCAGAAGCACAATGGTGTGAAGACATGTTGAACCTTTTGTAAAAAATATCCTTGGATGAATTTTGGTTATTTACTACAGTAATTAATGGTAAAAAGGATAAACAGAAAATAAACAGAGAGCATAACAGTTAAAGAGTATCAGTGGTTAAAGTGTTTCAGGTAAAAGTCAGAGTGAAAGTTAAAATGAAGTTACAGAGCAGTCAAAGGTAAACAATAAAAGTAAATACAGAGGCAGTAAAATGGTAAAAAGAAATGAAAATACTTTCACCAACATTGAAGTTTGTCTAAAGTGAAAGTAAAATGGTTAAAAGAACAAAAAAGTGAAAAGATGAAAAACACAACAAGAAGGAACATTTTTGCAGAAATTTCATGTTTTAGTCATTGTCTTGCAGAAACTATTGTGATCAATCCAAGATGAATTTTGCAAAACCTAAGGAGGTTTATTTTCTTAAGAGGACCATCTACAAAAACCTCTCTCACTTTTCTAACAACTATTATGGTTTTGGAAATATTAAATAATGTTGGAAAGCACTTTTGCAGAAAATTCCAGTTAAGTCATCATTTTGCAGAGAAGATTGTGGCCAATCCGAAATACATCATACAAGACTGAAGGAGGTTTTTGTTCCTAAGATACCCATATACGAAAACCTATCTCATGTTTTGCACAGTGATTTCAGAATAGGAGATACATACACCTCTTTACAGGCTATTTTTCAAACTCTGTAAAAATCTGTTTTACACATATTGTTGCAGAGCCTATTGTGCACAGCTGGAGAGGAATTTTAGGAAACGGAAAGAGGTTTATCTCACCAACACATTAGTCCACAATAATCTCTTTCACTTTTTACATATATATTATGGATTGAGAAATAAAAAGATATTATTGGACACCAAGTTTGCAGAATTGTTGGAGCAGAGTGCACAAAGAAAGGAAGCAGTTAGTGACGTGGATGCCTCATCATCAACTAAGAGTTGGATCAAATTCGAGTTCTCCTCTTTGTCATCACCTATCCATAAAAAATAGTGCCAAATAGATGCATTAGTTTGAGTGTCCTTTACTTAAGTTCTATTTATGTAAAACAGTTGGAGAGATTTGTGAACTGATTTTGATATTTTTTCAAGATATTTTAGTTTAGAATTTGTATAAATACTTCACTCTGAGAAGTATTTGGGGAGTGGATTCTTAGAATTTTCTGTAATACTGATTATTTTGGAATAAAGTGTTGTTGGAAAAATTTCGCATGGCTAGCTGGATAAAGAATTGACACAAAGGACATTTCACAGGATTCTTGAGTCAGACACTGGATCAATAAGTCTTCTATCTCTTATGTTTTAAAGTTTTATATTTGTTTATGATACCATCTATGTTTCATGTCTGAATGATAAACGAAAAAGAATAATTCATAAAATGCTTGAGTGCAATCTATTTTAAATCTTTTTTATTCTTAATGTTTTCCTCTGAACTAGTATGAACAGTGAATTCTTAATTGCTCCTGTTTCCTAGTTTATTCATTTTGATTATTTGGTAAAGAATTCTTAATTGTTATTTATTAATAATCATTCAAGTTACCTCTTTTGAATATGATGAAGGATTCTTAATTTCCCTTCACCCATTTTGAGTCTGTTCCATTCATTTTAGATCTTTAATTGTTCCCTATTTGATTACCTTGCCCTCTGAAACCATCCCTTGTTAAGAAACTAAATCCAGTTAAGCCATCTTCTTTGACTCCATTAGCCCAATGGCCTAAACTACTCAGTCCTACCCCTCTGTTATTGAATTCCATCACCCAAACACAATCAAAATCCCTAAACTTTCATAACTAGCCTAATATCTTTCAAAAACAAAGCTAAAACTTAAAGAGAGAGCCCTCTCTGGGTACAGATTGGCTAGATTTTGTACCTAAAAGTTGGTTTGTGGTTACCTCGGACTATTTCTCTTGAACCTGGAGAAATTACTGAGTGATAACAGGTGGTCTCATGAATATCTCATGGAATTGTACGTTTAATGCCAATGCTCCAATATCACCCTAGACACTTCTAAAGCTAGAACATACCAATCGTGGAGGAAAATAATAAATGAATACATAGATCACAAGTCTTCCTCTATCAATTACAACTTGAATTTTTAGGAAATTGTTCACATCCTCCTCTATTATATATTGTGTTCTTGAAGTTACATTGACGGCCAAATAATCCACATAATATATGATGATTCGTATTTATGCAGGAATGCAACAGAATAAACATATAACCATAAATACAAAGATGCAGCAGAAATAACACTTCATTTCATTAATATCAAAGAACTGAAATTTGCTTACAGACAGAATGGAAACAAACTAGCTAGGGTGCTGGTAGCTATCTCTGAGAAGAGATGTGATGGCTACGGGCCTCTGAACTGAGTTACAATGAGGTTTGAGGGTCTATTTATTATTTAAAAATAATGGAAAACCCTAAACATCCAAAACCCTAACCCTAGGAGATGAAGCGCCAAAACTATGGGACCCATTTGGGTAAATTGGTGTTTTAACTTCCCCGGGACGTAACTTTGGCATACGATCTCTGTTTGATGCGAACCATACCTCATTAGAAAGATCTATCCGAGGACTACAAATTTTGAGTGAGCAACATACTCTATTGTTTCCAAAAAAACATCATTTAGGGCCTCAAAATGGCTCCGGAAGTTCAGGACCCGAAAAACTGATAAAAATAGTAAGTTGTGCCGAAACTGAAAAAATGAAAGAGACAATGGTGGGGCCCCAAGTGGAATAGGCAGGTGACCACCAATATCCACCTGGATCATTCCTCCCCATTTAGGAAGCAATGGTCCCCATTGCGTTAAGTTCCTCCATGAGATGAGGAAACTTCTGCTGAACTTGGTCCCTGGTGAACCACTTTACTTAGTGCAAGAGTTGGCTAGCTTTGACAACCCGATACAGTTGGATCTTCTGTTGGAGATTGTTCTTGATTTGCATGTCCATGATACAACCTGTGGTGGCCTATTCCATGCAGTCTAGGTTTAACTCTATTGGTGTGAGTTGTTCTGCAATGTTAGAGGTGTCCAGTAGAGGTGGGAAGTAAGGACGAAGGTGGTCCACATTGAATACTGGGTGCAAACCAAGGAATGGTGGAATACTGTGCTCGAAGGCATTGTTCCCCATAGCCTTGGTGATGGTGTATGACCCATATCGAAGTGGGCAAAGCTTGCAGTGGGGTCCAGTGAGGCGCTTCTTCTGCAAATGTAACCACACTTTGTCGTCGACCTGGAAGTTGTGTGGCACCCGATGTTGATCATGGTGTTGCTTGTACTTATCATTGGCTTTGTCCAATATGTCTTGAATTCATTCAATGAAGCTATTTGCATTGTCAACTTCAGACTAGACATGAGCCGAATCGGCGTGAGTAGCCGCAAATGGCATGGCTACGTCAATGGGACATAGTGGTTGGAATCCCAAGCCCACCTGAAAGGGGCTATGGCTGATTGAGATATGGAGAGCCCTGTTATAACTATGTTGTACATAGGGGAGGTTCTCGTCCCATGTGCGTGGATGCTTTGAATTGTACATGCACAGAATGTGTACAATCATTATGTTGATGACCTCTGTCTGGCCATCTGTTTGGGGATGGAAAGTTGTGGACTTGGTGAGCTTGGTGTCCAGCATTGACTAGAGGCTGGACCAAAATGTGCTGAGGAACCTGCTATCCTGATCTGATATGATAGACTATGAGATCCCAAAGTGCAACCACACTCGTTCAGAGAAGATTTTAGCAGTGGCTTCTGTTGTGATATTCTTCTTGCAGGCTGCCATAATGGCCATCTTCGAGAATTTGTCGACGACCATAAAAACACAGTCATTTCCATGCTTAGTAGAAGGTAGGCCCGACATGTAATCTATGGAGATGGATTCCCAAGGTCGACTAGGGGTAGGTAGCGGAGTATATAGGCCTTGATTCTTGATGGTCAGTTTGGCAATGGCACAAGCAGTGTAGGATCTGATGTGCTTCCCGACATCCTTTCGAAGGTTCGGCCAATAGAAATACTTTTGCAGTACTGCAACTATTTTCTCGACCCCGAAATGCCCAATGACTCGACTGTAGTGTGCTTCCCATATCATCTTGGCACGCTCACTTGGAGGAACACAAAGGTGTCCCAGGTGACATAAGAGTGCATCTTGGAGGTGAAAATTTAGAACTTGCATACCCCCCAAGAGTGCCTTGCATGTGTGGTCGAATTTGGGGTCGCTCTCATAGAGAAGCAGCCAATCAGAAGTCTCGTACCCACAAGAGTTGAGAACAGTGGTGAGTGCCATGATCGGTGGTCGACTGAGGCAGTCTGCAACATTATTGGTGCTACCCTTATTGTATTTCATGTTCAAATGAAACTGTTGCAGATATGTGGACCACTTCCGATGGAAATCATTCTGCAACTTCCCTTGTGTCTGTATGAACTGCAGGGGTTGGTGGTCTGTGTGGATGATTATTTCCTTCCCCAAAATGTAATTCTTCTATTGTCTACAAGCTTGCACAATGGAATACATTTCTTTGTCATAAGTGGGATACTTGCGAACTGTGTCAGACAATGTCTCACTGTGATATGCCACTAGATGTCCTTGTTGAGTAAGAACTGCCCCAATAGCATAGTCAGAGGCATTTGTCTCGATCTCAAATGGTTGTTGCAAGTCTGGTAATGTGAGCACTGGGGCAGAACAGAGGCTATTTTTCAATTCTGTGAACACCTTGTTGAGATTCCGACCAAAAGAATTTTGCTCTCGCTCCTCCCTTGGTGACTTGACTCAAGGTCCAAGTGATATGAGAGAATCCCAACACGAACCTACGGTAGAAATTAGCAAGACCCAGAAAGCTGCAAAGCTCTATTATAGTGGTTGGGGCTGGCCAATCCCGAATGACTTGGATCTTGGTTGGATCCACATGCACCCCCCTTTCATCAATAATGTATCCCAGATATTGAACCTGGGTCATGCCAAAAGGGCACTTCTCCAAATTGGCACACAACTTGTGTTGCCGCAGTGTTTGGAGGACTTGTCGGATGTGGTGGAGGTGCTCTTCCCAAGTCTGGCTGAAGATAAGAATGTCATCCAAGTACACCACTACAAATGAGTTTTTGAATGGCCGCAAGATGTCGTCCATCAAACTCATGAAGGTTGCGGGAGCATTCTTCAACCCGAAAGGCATGACCAGCCATTCGAAAAGGCCTTCCTTGGCTTTGAAGGCAATCTTTCACACATCGGAGGGTTCAATTGGTACTTGGTGATACCCAGACTTCAAGTCAATCTTGCTGAAATATTTCGCCCCTTTGAGTTGGTCCAGAAGGTCATCAATTCGTGGGATCAAGTACCTATTCTGGACAGTGATCTTGTTTAGTGCCCGATAGTCAATACAGAGTCTCCACGTCCCATCCTTCTTCTGTACCAACATGATCAAGCTCCCACGAGGTGATGAAATTGGTCGGATGTGACCTTTCTGCAATAGCTCCTGAATTTGCCTCTTGATTCCATCGTTCTCCAGAACAAAGCACCGATAGATCGGTCCATTGGGTAGCGGCGCACCTGGGGTCAGATCAATCGGGTGCTTGACCTGACAGTGTAGAGGAACCCCTGTGGGTGAGGTGAATATGTCCCTGTACTCCTCCACAACCTTGTCCATTTGTTGTTGTCGTGCAGAGGAGCCCTGTCTGGAGGTCATGGCCACAATCTTCTTCTTTCCCTAGGGCGGATCATCAGGAAAACGAATTTCCTGGTTTGGGAAATGAGCTTACTGCATTGTTTTGCAGTAACCAAAGAGATAGCGGCAGGAGGTGGTACCTCTCGTATCCTGTACAATTTCCCAAAGTAACAATAACAGCACAAGGCCAAGACTCATACACAACATGACACTTCCACAAGTATGGTTGTCCTAATAATACATCAGAAACATCAATAGGAACAACGTCACATAATACCTCATCCGTGAAGGGCTTGATGCTATAGGGAAGGCGGCACTGTTGGCTGACGCGGAGATATCGTCCTTGGTGAAGCCACCCGATGGTGTATGGATGTGGGTGAGTTGTGGTCGGCAAGCCCAAACGCTTCACGACGTTTGTTGGAATGAGGTTATTTTGGCTCCCATTGTCGACAATGAACTATACCGGGGAGCACTTTACCCACATCTGGGAGTGGAAGAGACGTTCCTCCTCCTCTAGATCTTCCGGTTCCTCCTTCTGGATCTTTGTAGTGGCAATAGTGGCATTGGGCTCCGCATCAATAATATGTTTCCCTTTGTCATTCCCCTTGTCAGGTTCTGATTTAGAGTCAGAGCATGCATCTGACTCAGAAGCCCTCATCTCCGCCACAAGTGACTGCTTGGCCCAACACTCACTTGTGTTTTGAGTGGAGCTCTTATGGAACTCACACCACTTTCCCGTGTCCTTCTTTGGCTTTGCGGTGTTGTTCTTTGCTTGTGGCTTCGACAGGTTTTCTTGAGCCGCCATGCCTTGGCTCTATCCTTTATTCTGCAGTTTGGGAGCCCCTTTCCCTTGCTTTTGATTCACAGATCCAAAGTCTTGCTTCTTCTGTTTGAATTTATGCTCAATCTTGGCAACATACTGGTATGTCGTACCAAGCGAGGAGATGTTGAGGAACTCCATTTCCTCCTAAATGTATCTGTGTAGACAACTACAATACTTTAGCACCAAATTTTTCGCTAAATCTTTGATACCCAACTTTATGTGCAAGGTATGGAACAGATTCGTCAGCTCATGCACATCTTGATCCCTTTGTTGTCGCAGTGTGCTCCATTGTATGTACTTGTCCTCATAGCTCCCCACGGGATAGTATTGTTCCTTGATGGCGTCTCGGAAAGAATTCCAAGTGGGTATGGCCGATAATAGAGAGGGCTTTGTCGCATCCTTTTTCTCACAGTAGGTTTCCCACCAGTCCTTGACATGGGGGGTAGCTTTGAGGAGTGCAAAACTAATCTTCTCCTGGTTGAAAAAGTCATGAACCGAGAAATATCCTTATAATAGATTCAACCATATATTTACGGCATCTACATCTATTTGATCATCAAATATGGGAATGTCAAAATTTACTTGTACCTTAAAAGGAGTCACACCTCTGGAGTAGCTGTTAGATGCAGATGTGTCGCCGGTGGGCAGCCATTGAAGGATCTGGGCAAAGTTATGCATCATCGCGTTCCTTTTTTTTCGAGGGCCTCCTCGAGCAATATTTTGATAGGATCTCCTGCTCCCTCATCTGTCTTTTTGTCCCCCATGGGCATCCATCGGGGTTTGCGAGGCTGATCTTGCAAAGGTTGGACCAGATCGAGCCCTAACTCCTTATACGCCGACCTCGTTGGGGACATGCAAAGAAGGATCGAGAAAAATCAGATCGCTCTGATACCACTGATTCAGATTTATGCAGGAACGAAACAGAATAAACATATAACCATAAATACAGAGATGCAGTGGAAATAACACTTCATTTCATTAATATCAAAGAACTGAAATTTGCTTACAGACAGAATGGAAATAAACTAGCTAGGGCACTGGTAGCTATCTCTGAGAAGAGATGTGGCAACTACAAGCCTCTGAAATAAGTTACAATGAGGCTCGAGGGCCTATTTATTATTTAGAAATAATGGAAAACCCTAAACATCCAAAACTCTAACCCTAGAAGATGAAGCGCCAAAACTATGGGCCCCGTTTGGGTAAATAGGTGCTTCAACTTCCCTGGGACGTAAATTTGGCATACGATCTCCATTTGACGTGAACCATACCTCGTTAGAAAGATCTATCCGAGGACTACAAGTTTTGAAAGATCTTTCGGTTTTCCCAAAAAACGTCGTTTAGGGCCTCAAAATGGCTCCGGAAGTTCAGGACCCAAAAAACTGCTAAAAATAGTAAGTTGTGCCAAAACTGAAAAACTGAAAGAGACAATGGTGGGGCCCCAAGTGGAGTAGGCAGGTGAACACCAATATCCACTTGGATCATTCCTCCCCCCTTAGGAAGCAATGGTCCCCATTGCGTTAAGTTCCCCCATGAGATGAGGAAACTTCTGCTGAACTTGGTCCCTAGTGAACCACTTTCCTTGGTGCAGGAGTTGGCCAGCTTTGATAACCCGATACAA
Organism: Pinus albicaulis; assembly: GCA_034641835.2. Classification (NCBI taxonomy): domain Eukaryota; kingdom Viridiplantae; phylum Streptophyta; class Pinopsida; order Pinales; family Pinaceae; genus Pinus; species Pinus albicaulis. The sequence goes on from CM076575.1 coordinate 593,560,144, forward strand.
TTGGATCTTCTATTGGCGAGTGTTCTTGATTTGCATGTCCATGATACAATCTGTGGTGGCCTGTTCCATGCATTTTGGGTTTAACTCTGTTGGTGTGAGTTGTTCTGCAATGTCAGAGGTGTCCAGTAGAGGTGGGAAGTAAGGATGAAGGCAGTCAACATTGAATACTGGGTGCAGACCAAGGAATGGTGGAATACTGAGCTCAAAGGCATTGTTCCCTACAACCTTGGTGATGGTGTACAACCCGTAGCAGAGCAAGCGAAGCTTGCGGTGGGGTCCAGTGAGGCGCTCCTTCTGCAAATGTAACCACACTTTGTCATCGACCTGGAAGTTGTGTGGCACCGGATGTTGATTATGGCATTGCTTGTACTTAGCCTTGGCTCTGTCCAATATTTCATGAACCTATTAGCGGATGTGTTGAATGCGTTTGATAAAGCTATTTGCGTTGTCAACTTCAGACTAGACATGAGCCGAATCGACGTGAGTAGCCACAAATGGCACGGCTACGTCAATGGGACATAGTGGTTGGAATCCCAGGCCCACCTGAAAGGGGCTATGGCGGTTTGAGCTGTGGAGAGCCCAGTTATAACTATGTTGTACATAGGGGAGGCTCTCGTCCCATGTGCGTGGATGCTTTGAATTGTACATGCGCAAAATGTGTACAATCATTATGTTGATGACCTTTGTCTGGCCATCTGTTTGGGGATGGAAAGTTGTGGACTTGGTGAGCTTGGTGTCTAAAATTGACCAGAGACTGGACCAAAATGTGCTGAGGAACCTGCTATCTCGATCTGATATGATAGATTATGGGATCCCAAAGTGCAACCACACTCATTCAAAGAAGAGTTTAGCAATGGCTTTTGTTGTGATATTCTTATTGCATGTTGCCATAATGGCCATCTTCAAGAATCTATCAATGACCACGAAAACACAGTCATTTCCATGCTTAGTAGAAGGCAGGCCCAACATGTAATCCATGGAGATGGATTCCCAAGGTTGACTAGGGGTAGGTAGCGGAGTATATAGGCCTTGCTTCTTGATGGTCGGTTTGGCAATGGCACAAGCAGTGCAGGATCTGATGTGATTCCCGACATCCTTTCGAAGGTTTGACAAATAGAAATACTTCTGTAGTACTGCTATTGTTTTCTCGACCCCGAAATGCCCAGCGACTCAACTGTAGTGTGCTTCCCATATCATCTTGGCACGCTCGCTTGAAGGAACGCAATGGTGTCCCAGGTGACATAAGAGTGCATCTTGGAGGTGAAAATTTGGAACTTGTGTACCCCCCAAGAGTGCACTATATGTGTGGCCGAATTCGGGGTCGCTCTCGTAGAGAAGCAGCCAATCAGAAGTCTCGTGCCCACAAGAGTTGAGAACGGTGTTGAGCGCCACGATCGGCGGTCGGCTGAGGCAATCTGCAACATTATTGGTGCTACCCTTCTTGTATTTGATGTTCAAATGGAACTATTGCAGATATGTGGACCACTTCTAATGGAGATCATTCTGTAACTTCCCTTGTGTCTGTATGAATTGCTAGGGTCAGTGGTGTACGTGGATGATTGTTTCCTTCCCCAAAATGTAATTCTTCCATCGGCGACAAGCTTTCACAATGGAATACATTTCTTTGTCATAAGTGGGATACTTGTGCACTGCATCAGACAATGTCTCACTGTGATATGCCACTGGATGTCCCTATTGAGTAAGAACTACCCCAATAGCATAGTCAGAGGCATCTATCTCGATCTCAAATGGTTGTTGCAAGTCTGGTAATGTGAGCATTGGGGCAGAACAGAGGCAATTTTTCAATTCTGTGAATGCCTTCTGTTGAGATTCTGACCAAAAGAATTTTTCTCTCGCTCCTCCCTTGGTGACTTAACTCAAGGGCCAAGTGATATGAGAGAATCCCAACACGAACCTACGGTAGAAATTATCAAGACCCAGAAAGCTGCGAAGCTATGTTATAGTGGTTGGGGCTGGCCAATCCCGAATGACTTGGATCTTGGTTGGATCCACATGCACCCCCCTTTCATCAATAATGTATCCCAGATATTGAACCTGGGTCATGCCAAAAGTGCACTTCTCCAAATTAGCACACAAATTGTGTTGCTGCAGTGTTTGGAGGACTTGTCGGATGCGGTGGAGGTGCTCTTCCCAAGACTGGCTGAAGATCAGAATGTCATCCAAGTACACCACTACAAATGAGTTGGTGAATGGCCACAAGATGTCGTCCATCAACCTCATGAAGGTTGTGGGAGCATTCGTTAACTCGAAAGGCATGACCATCCATTCGAAAAGGCCTTCCTTGGCTCTAAAGGCAGTCTTCCACACATCGGAGGGTTTTATTGGTACCTGGTGATACCCAGACTTCAAGTCGATTTTGCTGAAATATTTCACCCCTTTGAGTTGGTCTAGAAGGTCATCGATCCGTGGGATCGGGTATCTATTCTAGGCAGTGATCTTGTTCAGCGCCCGATAGTCAGTACAGAGTCTCCACATCCCATCCTTCTTCTATACCAACATGATCGAGCTCCCACAAGGCGATGAACTTGGTCGGATGTGACCTTTCTGCAACAGCTCTTGAATCTGCCTCTTGATTTCATCGTTCTCCAGAACGGAGAACCGATAGATCGGTCCATTGGGTAGCGGCGCACTTGGGGTCAGATCAATTGGGTGCTTGACCTGATAGTGCAGAGGAACCCCTCTAGGTGAGGTGAAGATGTCCTCGTACTCATCCACAACCTTGTCCATTTGTTTTTGTCATGCAGAGGAGCCTTGTCTGGAGGTCGTGGCCACAATCTTCTTCTTGCCCTGGGGTCGGATCATCAGGAAAACGAATTTCCTGGTTTGGGAAATGAGCTTACTGCATTTTTTTGCAGTAACCAAAGAGATAGTGGCAGGAGGTGGTACCTCTGGTATCCTGTACAACTTATTTCCCAAAGTAACAATAATAGTGCGAGGTAGAGACTCATACACAGCATGACGCTTCCACAAGTATGGTTGTCCTAATAGTACATCAGAAACATCAATAGGAGCAATGTCACGTAATACCTCATCCGTGAAGGGCTTGATGCTATAGGGAAGGCGGCACTGTTGGCTGACGCGGAGATCTCGTCCTTGGTGAAGCCACCCGATGGTGTATGGATGTGGGTGAGCTGTGGTCGGCAAGCCCAACCGCTTCACGACATCTTCTGAAATGAGGTTCTTTTAACTCCCATTGTCGATGATGAACTGTACCGAGGAGCCCTTTACCCACATCTGGGAGTGGAAGAGACGTTCCTCATCCTCTAGATCTTCTGGTTCCTCCTTCTGGATCTTCATAGTGGTAAGAGTGGCATTGGGCTTCGCATCGATAATCTATTTCCATTTGTCATTCCCCTTGTCAAGTTCTGATTGAGATTCGGAGCATGCATCTGACTCAGAAGCCCTCATCTCGGCCACCAACTACTGCTTGGCCTGAAACTCACTTGTGTTGTGAGTAGAGCTCTTATGGAACTCACACCACTTTCTCGTGTCCTTCTTTGGCTTTGCGGTGTTGTTCTTTACTTGTGGCTTTGACAGGTTGTCTTGAGCTACCATGCCTTGGCTCTGTCCTTTGTTTTGTTGTTTGGGAGCCCCTTTCCCTTGCTTTTGATTCGTAGATCCAAAGTCTTGCTTCTTCTATTTGAATTTCTGCTCAATCTTGGCAGCATACTGGTATGCCATACCAAGTGAGGAGATGTCGAGGAACTCCATTTCCTCCTGAATGTATCTGTGCAGACAACTGCGATACTTTAGCACCAAATGTTTCTCTGAATCTTTGATACCCAACTTTGTGCACAGGGTACGGAACAAATTCGTCAGCTCATGCACATCTTGATCCCTTTGTTGTCGCAGCGTCATCAATTGTATGTACTTATCGTCATAGCTCCCCACGGGATAGTATTGTTCCTTGATGGCATCTCAGAAAGAATTCCAAGTGGGTACGGCCGAGAACAGAGAGGGTTCTATCTCGTATTTTTTCTCACAGTAGGTTTCCCACCAATCCTTGACATGGGGGGTAGCTTTGAGGAGTGAAAAAATAATCTTCTCCCGATTGGAAAAGTCATGAACTGAGAAATATCCTTCCAATATATTCAACTATCTATCTATGGCATCTGCATCTATTTGACCCTCAAATACGGAAATGTCAAAATTTACTTGCACCTTAAAAGGAGTCGCACCTCCAGAGTGGCGGCTGGATGCAGATGTGCCGCCGATGGGTAGCCGTTGAAGGATCTAGGAAAAGGTATCCATCATCGTGTTCCTTTGTTTTTTGAGGGCATCCTCGAGCAATATTTTGATTGGATCTCCTACTCCCTCATCTTTCTTTTCGTCCCCCATGGGCGTCCATCGGGGTTTGTGAGGCTGATCTTGCAAAGGCTCCACTAGATCAAGCCCTAACTCCTTATACCCTGACCTCGTTGGGGACATGCAAAGAAGGATCGAGAAAAAGTGGACCGCTCTACTACCACTGATTCGGATTTATGCAGGAACACAATAGAATAAACATATAACCATAAATACAAATATGCAGTGGAAACAACACTTCATTTCATTAATATCAAAGAACTGAAATTTTCTTACAAACAGAATGGAAATAAACTAGCTAGGGCGCTGGTAGCTATCTCTGAGAAGAGATGTGGCAGCTACAGGCCTCTGAACTGAGTTACAATGAGGCTCGAGGGCCTATTTATTATTTAGAAATAATTGAAAACCTTAAACATCCAAAACCCTAACCCTAGGAGATGAAGCGCCAAAACTATGGGCCCCGTTTGGGTAAATTGGTGTTTCAACTTCTCGGGGACGTAACTTTGGCATACAATTTCCGTTTGACGCAAACCATACCTCGTTAGAAAGATCAATCCTAGGACTAAAAATTTTGAGTGAGCAACATCGGTCCATGGACCCATGTTGCTCCTGGTGTTCCCAAAAAACGTTGTTTAGGGCCTCAAAACAACTCCGGAAGTTCAAGACCCGAAAAACTGCTAAAAATAGTAAGTTGTGCCGAAACTGAAAAAATGAAAGAGAAAATGGTGGGGCCCCAAGTGGAATAGGTGGGTGACCACCAATATCCACCTGGATCATATGAATTGGAGTGTAAGAGCCTTGAGAGCAAGAAATGATCCTGGAAAAAATACACTTTTCTCTTGATCACCCTCCACACATCAAGTGAGAGTATGAGAATAAATATAATTGTGCAAGCGAACTCACTTAACAAATTTTTAATTTTAGGAGTATACAAATACCCCATCTTCGAGTATTAAACTAGAGAGCCCTATAGATTCTTCCCTTCACCACCCTATAACAAACAAGACTTTCAAGCAGCGGTAGTCCCTGCCGAGTCTAAAAATTTTAACTGGTTATAAGTGTGTTATTATTCATTTGCAATAAGTGTACTATTAATGGTGTGTTATTAATCCTTTTGGGTTCACCAAGGCTACTTTATTTGACACTTCCCAAAATTCATTTAATTGTATAACCACTTGTGAACCGCTCTATATTGTGAGTGCAAGATCATGCACTTTCCATTTACTATTTTTTCTTTGCCGTAAATATGCATAAATATTTGATTAATGTTAAACACACACGAACCTGGTACCATGTCTGGTTCGATTCTATCACAAATTTATTTTCCCAAGTGCAACTGGGAACTTCACTACTTTGCTAGATACATTTAATAGTGAGAGAAGTTATAACAGGTTTCATGTACTTCACCTGACATGCTTTAAAAAAGTAGCACTCGTGAATTCACAAATATTTATCATAGCTAGCAAGTATCTTTGCTTGATATAATAAAATCCATGCTATGTGGGGGCGTTGGTCCGGTCGTTTCTAAGAAACCAACCTTCTGAAAACGTGCATTTTCTAAATGGAAACCTCGTATTGAGGGGGTCCTTGTAAGATTTCCCCATCGCGTTATTAAACTAGAATTTTCCTTAAGCCAAATAGCATATTTCATGCATGTAAGGTTATTCCATCTAATTAGGCAAGGGGGCAGCAGTTCTAGTCTTATGCAAGTGGGTGAGGAATGAAGTGTAAGTCCATTACCCGAGTAGTTATTTGGTGTTTGTAGGGTTGTTTTGATCGATCCCAAAAGCTTATGAAATGCGCATTTGACTAATATAAAGATGTGGTTTTTCTAGGTTCAGAGTAATATTATCCACCGGTGTATCGAACTCGGGGTTTTATTAGGAAAAATTGATGAATTGTGGTATGTCAGGGTTATTCCATCCATTCATCCATCCATAAACTAAGTAGCAGGGTGAAATGGTAAGTAAAGTCTGGTAAACCAAGTTATAGCATGCACTTAAGTAAGGGGTAAGGTCATCTCGTCCATCTTGATAAGAGAAGTTCTAAGCAATACCTCCTAAGGTATTCATGAAGTTCGTAGTATAGGGAGACCAGGTCTAGTTCTTCGGGTGGTAAGGTTGTATCATGCCATCCTAAGAAGAGGTAAATATAAGTGGCCATTCCACGCAATAAAGTGAGTAATGAAGCAAGTGTCTAGGACATATATAGTTATTCAGGTGGGTAAATAGGCTCTGTGGAACTGAGCCTAGGCGGTTTTTCTTCCTTATGTTTAGCCTCCCTCATCTTTTTTGTTGAATCACTTACTGGGTTGGGCAGCACTCCATCGACTTGAAGGCATTAAGTGAAAGTTTGGTAGAAAAAGTAGCATGCATGTAAGTAAAGGTAGGCAGATTCAAAGGGTAGCAGCGATTGATACTCGCTCTCCTCAAGCAAGAAGGTGTGATTGAAGCTTGTGTGCCCCATATACCCACTTGTTCTGTTGTCTAATAATTTTATATCCTTCCTTCCATCCCCTATCCGCTCGTTGTAAGTTGGGAGATTATTCCTAAGTGGGTTAAGTGAGGAGGCAGGTAGTAAATCTATCTAAGGGATAGGCATCAACTACGGAACGCTACTCCCTGTTGTTGTCCACTAACTAACCTATTTCCCACTAACTAACTGGCCTTTTCCTACTCACTGTGTTGGATACAATCAGTTACTCACTTATGGGGGGAGACGTGTACAATGTACTAATAACTAATCTACCTGTAGCAATAATTCACAAGCAAGTAGGGTGGGTTCATAGGTGTGAATGGTTAAGCAACAACTAATGGGGTAATGTTTAATAATGTGTAGAGAAGCAACTTTCCAAGCTACAGAAGCCAGATAATTATATCACTCTTGGTAGAAGCCAAGAAAATGAAAACAAGAGGCCATGTCAGGTTAGGAAATAAATAAAGATGGAGAGCTACCAAGGCAGCCCGTAATGAGGTAAGAATAATTGTAAGGAGGGATATCCCGGTATATCGCTAATTTCCCTACCTACTTCCACCTTATTCTTGTAGTACGGAGAGATACCAGCCTGACCAGAATGGGGTGGATTCGCTCGCTATGGAAGGCAGGCAAGGCTTATTTCTTTGTTAGGGCATGTAATGTGGGGGGGGCATAGGCATGTCTCTTTTATATTCAAGATCTATATTGAGGCAAGGCAGTTAGAAGCTTAGGTGAGATAGCCACCCAGGCCACTTTTTATTACTTTGATTATCCAATTTGATAAACCTCCCTCTATTTTATTAGGGTGTGTTAGCACACTCGACTAAAAGGAGAGGGACAGAGTCACTCACTCATTCATATGGGTGAGGGTGTGTTAGCACACTCGAATAAAAGGAGAGGGATAGATTCACTCGACCAATAGGGTGAGGGTGAGCCAACCGAACTCTCGACTAAAAGGAGAGGTACAAACCCACTCACTTGAGGTACGAAGGAGAGGATGCATAAGCATGACTCAACCACTGAGAGAGGGGCCGCCATCGATTTCTTGTGAAGAACCGCCATGGGGAGAGGGCCCTGGTTGGGTGGGTATAGATAAGTGGTAAAATAAATCAAGCTATTAACCTTGCTTCCAAGTTTCATTAGGGAATTTTCCAAGTCAACAGGTGTAGAATTGATAACCCATACACCACCTTCCTTCCCACTCTCAAATTATCCCATTTCCATATCAGAGTGCAAATAAAAATTATTTTCCTAATTAACCCTAACCTTCTTCTCGGACTTAATATCCACTTACCTAATATATTTTATGGAAAAATATAATTACATATCTCATTCATGGCCGCAGCCTCTTACTTCTTGGCTTGGTTGGAAATGAAATAATAAGTAATGCATAATTACATAAAGAAATCATAAACAACTATATCTTTATAAGAGAGCTAATTGCACAATAAATTCCCGCCTCAAGGGTTTTTATTGGTGTAATAATTCCCTCAACCTTTGCTTTGTAATGGGAAGGGTAACTTGGGTATGCTCATCTCTAAAGAATGTATTGTGTGAGTTCTCTAAGACTTAAAAAAAAAACACTTCATGGTGGTGACCGGGGTGGGTGATTTATGCATAGTAGGGAACCAAACAAACCACTTTATTTTCTTGCGTCTTCAATAGAATAATAAATTATATCAAGTAAACCTAATAGCACCTTTGCTATCCTTCCAGGTAAGCCCTGATAATGATTCACTTGAACAATGGACACCCAGCTGGCTATTCACCCTGCCTTTCCACATATCTCCTCAAGGAGGTGTTGATTGGTTGAAAGAAAATATTATTACAAAGGCTTCCTACCCTGTTTCCATCATTGAACAAAGCTTATCCCATTGTGAAAAACTAAGTAATGAAGTCGAGATGCGATATCATGAACGAACGGACAAACAAGTCTATTTGACGATGACAATCATCATTTTTCATATGGTTCCAATGCATACATAATAGGGGCATCTACATTCTGAACATTGCCATTTTGAGGATGGAACTCATTTAAACCCACTGTGCCATTTTGATGAGTATATTTAGATATATGTCGGAGCACACACATTATGAATGTTTCCCTTCATGCATTTTAATATGCTTCAGACCTGACTCAATTAGCCAAATTAGTTAGTTGACTTGCGAGTCGCACACCTGCTATAATGACATTTTCGTGACGCCTGAGTGGATGGGGAAGTCGTTCGTTATATATGTATCCCTGTACATGCATTGGCGCACACACACTATTGACGTTCATGTCCAAGCCCCCTTTCTATAGTGTGGTAGTATCGCGGAAAGCTAATGACTTAAAATCAAGTGAGTTACTGACCTTCACGTCAGTGAAGGAAAGGATTTTCCTAATTTTGGGCTTCCTTCTTGAATCTTGCTACGGGGGAGATAGATAATCTTCATGTGTGGATACCCTTGGCTCAAGCATAATATTTGAAATCATCTTATATATGCCAGCCAAGAAAGTGAAATAACTCTGCTCAAGTAAAACAAATCAATCAGGATCCTGTAACCATGAAGGTGATTAGGATTGCGACGTACTGCTTTATCTGGATATTGCTCCAAAATATGGAGATCTGGTCTGGGTAGCCCCCTGCCTGCTGCTGGTAGACGTATATTTTTATGGAGGTATTCCTTCATGGTGTCCTGGTCTGTCTTTTTTTGGGTAGCCTTTTCGGCTGTTAAAACGATTGATGTCGAAGCACCCTATATATATATATACATACATATATATATATATATATATATATATATATATATATATATATATATATATATATATATATATATATATATATATATATATATTGGAATATATATTGGAATATATATTTGAAGCCAGGATGCAAAACATGGCGGTTCGAAATGCCAGCCATTGTTCCAGCCATCAAAAAGGTAGATGGTACGATGTAATGGTTACTTTTACCTATTGGGTGGGACTAACCAGTGACAATAAGGAAGGTGTTGCAGCTGGATTTCAATGGTGATCCGATGTTGGGGGTAAGGCCAGTCAAGACTAGCTATAGTTGATGTAGTCATACATGTCATAATAGCTTATTGATCCGGCCAGATGGAGATTTCTAATGGGAATCCAAAAAGAACCTTTCATTATTGGCTCCAATAACATCCATGAAGGACAAGTAGCCAGGCGAATAATATTACTTTGCATTGATATCAATTTATCACTTCTAATTGCGTCGATGCGAATAAATCTGGTTGGTTCCAGTTGGTTAAAGTGATTCGCATTTAGCATTATATGAATCTGAAACCCTTACCTCGAATATAAATCAATTTCAAAGTTTATGCTAGGACTTCTATTCCCCTAGCGCGGATCTGCTAGAGAAATACTTCATAGGGTAAAGGCTCTTTGTTTGTCTAAGTTTAAGGGGTGGTTATATATTATTTTCCCTTTGTACGCATGCGATAGATGGTGGTCATAAATTCTATGAGTTTTTTGGGTGTTTCCCGCCCACCACAACATGGATTATAAGAACCCAAAGTTTGAAATAAAATGCATTTGAAGCACACTTCCGACCTTCAAGCAAGTATTTCAACCTTGGAGTATTGATCTGGATTTTTTTCTAAATAAAAGTGATTCGTTAAGAAGTACCTCCTTGACCTTGCCCAGAGGAGAGGATGGATCTTCAAGATCAATGAAAGGAATGTGGGTTCTTCTAAACTACATACTTTAAAAATGACGCTAGATACTTGATGGCTAAATCACACAAAAGGCAGGTCAAGGATCATTCTGGTCTCTACCCAATGGAGTTCAAGGATCAACGAGTCAATCCTCACTCAATCTATCGAGTTTACCATATGGAATGGATTATCGAGTAAGTAAATCAGTGATTCAATCCATTCCCAGCAAATACATTCACAATCCATTCCAAGGAATGCTTCATCCCGCCTTTCAAATCCTTACAATACACTTCTTCCATCTCATCCCATTATATATGTTATAATGCTTTGACCTCTTTATAGGCACCAACGATAAGGGGACAAGGCACTCCAATGATAGAACCAAATCCATCAAATAAAAGAAGTCGATCCAGAAATATTGAGGGATATGGTCTCCTAATACCTATCTGTCTCCTTCATTCGATCCCTTTCCTTGCTCAAGACCTTTCTTTAATAGGTATCATAAGACTGCATCGGGTCAAGCGAGAGAACGTCAAGTAGGTTGGTTTCTTTGATAGAAGGGCCATCTAGAGAAGCTCCATCCAAATTATAATCACCGAAGACAAGGCTACTCCTATCTTATCGTCTGGGGCTGGAGACCCGAGACAGGACAACTAGTTACCCCAAAACCGAATGGGAAGGTGGGTGGCTTAATGGGTCAAACGAGAGTCTTACCTTTGTTCTTAGATATTCCTTATTTATGTTGCCTATCACTTTGAAATTGACCCACTAGGTAGAGGAAGGTCTTGTTCTACCTTCGAGAGATCAGTCTGGTCCTACCTTGCTTATTGGGTTCACTATCTCTATCTACTTCAGTCCATTCCTTTCCTTGGTTTACACCTTTATTTGGTGGAGGAACCTTTTACTCTTTCCTCCATACAGGGGGGTTACGGGAAGGCCAAGAAATGAGTGGGATAGCCCATATGTTATAGCAAGCAATGGGTGGGAGCGTTTCCTCGCTGGTAAGTTACTATCGTTTCCAGAACGTCCAACCGGTCGGTTCCAAAGAAGGTCTGGTAAGACCACAGGACGAAAGCCTTTGCTACAGAAGCATTGCTTCCACCTTCTCCCAACCTTCCATTTGATTCCACCTTCCACCGTCAAGCTCCTTCCTCCTCGTTCCCGTCAGAGATCTAGGAGCTTACTTTATTAGTTACTATGTCGGTTATCTATAACTTTGACATTTACCCAGTCACCTGGTCCTACCTTCCTTGTAAGGTCTGGGGGTGCTTCGATAGATGTGCCATCGATAGAAATCCAGGAGAAAGTCAAGGTTACGTTGACACGCTCAATGAGGAGGGACGAGCAGACCTTAGAGCCAACGAGAGCCACGCCAATGAATGGATGCCAGAAGGACAATAATGGAAAATAATTCCAAGTGCATCAGTGGCAGAAGCACAGGGAGAATCCACTAATGGGAGGTAGAAAAGGATGCTTACTAACAGGAGCAAGAATAAAGCACAAGCAAAGCCAACGGGAAAGACAATGGGAAGGTGTGTGGGTTCCAGAGAAGGAAAGCAAATACGTTAAAGGAAAAGGAAAGAAAACCAACCATCAGGTTAAAGGATGGGCTAGGATTGGTGGGCTTTTGTCACGGGAGATCAATTAATTGCCTTGGTTAAGAGCTTTCCTTGCTCCATAGAGAAATATATTGATCCTTATTTTTCCGATAACATTTCCATTTACCTGCTCACTTACTTTACGAGTGAGTTCCAAAGAGAAGCAACATCGAGAGCTTATCAATAGGAGCATTACTCATTGTCCGGGTGGTGGCCAAGGGTCTTGTTCTTGTCTTCTCTCCCTAACACTAGTAACCACATAATACAATCTAATCCTATGGTCTTGTTTACATATGTGATTTCGAGGGTGATACCTTAGGCAGAATGTGATGAGTAAGCATTATGCAGGCTCACCCGACCCAAGACGGTTAGGAAGCAAACTTGAAGACCAAAGGGGGAGGAGATGAGCTCTAACTTGCCTAACGGGAATAGTAGAGTCACTATCCTTACAACCTTAAGATACTTTATTGGTTTGGGAGTAAAGAGCTCCCTATCCCTATGGGTGAAAAAGATATTTTATCCCAGTTCACCCTCCATCTGGGTCAAGCACAGAAAGGGCACTTTATCTAGCAGAAGATCATGCGGGGTAGTAATTTATTTTTCAGCCTCGTGAAAAAAATATGCGTTATTATGTTGTGTTCTAGATTTCCACTTTCAAAACGTGATAAGAATAATTACTAATCATGTTTACCCACAACCTACCATCCTAAATCCTTATGACCTAACAGGGGAGCAAGTCGGGCAATTAATACATTCAACAAAGGACACATACCCCACAGGTACACCATGTACACACCACTAAAGAAAAAAAGCATATAAACAGTAGGTCAAGTGTTGATACCAATGGAACGAGTATCAATGATCAAAATCCCACATCCTTGCTGGTTGTTAGCACCCAGAAGGCACCGAGCGACCTTCCAATTCCTTGTTGTTCCTCCCCTTATTAATTCCCTAAGCCCGCCCACTAAAGAGATAGGTCACTTAATGAGCTTATATAGTCTTGCAACAACTTTCTTTCGTGGGAGTAAGACGAGTTTGTTGGCTCCTGCATCGAGGATGTTCGTAGGAGGCACTTGAACGCTTCTCCATTGTAAGTTTCTACGTCTCTTGGTTCAGAATAAACGCCTATCACTCCTAGGGGACTATGAGGTTTAGGGTAAACAAATATAGATATATGTAGATTGGCTATCCCACCTCCATTAGCATGCCTATAGTATGGCCAAGCCCTAATGCAATGAACGTTGGGGGGAAACAATCCCCATAGTTATGCTTTACCTCGCTTACCTAGACCGAATCAATGCAACTGAAATTACAAATATGAATGTACGAATTTTTAGTGACTTACACTTAGTTAATATGACTAACTTTAATTATTCATTATTAAGTTATCAAACTTAATTTAATATTATTCATCATTACTAATTAATATATTATAGGACTAGTTCTAATTATTCATTATTAAGATTATATTAATATTATTTACTATTAAAAAGTAATAAACTATGAAAATAATATTATTACGCTATTAATATTAATAATATTAAGAACTCACTATTAATTTCTATCAAATACTTGTGCCAAGTTTAGTTTTTTTCTCTTGTTAATTTTAGCGTTTTAAACTATTTTTTTAAGTTGGTATTGCTCTTCCATCCCCTTATTTATATTTATATCTCTTTTCTCCTTCTTTTCTCTTTATATTTATACCTCTTTTCTCCTCCTTTGCTCCCAACATTCTATCGTGATGATGGCTCCTGCTTTACACTCAAAAGGTCAACTTAAAAATGAAACTATGCATCATATTCCAGATGCACTCTCTTCTTCAACATAATGTTTGTATGATGAGAATCACAGATAAAAATTAGACTGGAATTTAATATTCTTGTTGTCTTTGTTGCAAACAACACGCCTTCCTTGTATTGAATATAAGGATTGCACTGCACATTTCCTATCAATACAAAGTCATGGGAGCATCAATCAAATCTAATGATTGTAATGATGATCATCTCCCAAAACTAACAATTCAATACTTTTCAAACATTTGTTAACAAGTTTGAGTGCTTGTTTCCACTGCAGTTAGCTCACAAGGTTATCTCAATTTTTGTAGTGATAATCTTAGCAACTAAGATTTTAGTAGTATAAAACCACGAATTGGTGGCTCTTTAATGCGTGTTATCAATGACTCTAGCAGGCAGTGATTTTCATATTTGTTTTATGCAATATATCTCATTAACCAATATATACAATGAAAAACATACCTTAAATATAAATTCATTTAAGTATAACAAATCAAAACACATCACTTGAAGCATTAATCATATCTATGCAGTAAATGATAATGGTCAAGAAATTTACTGCATTATTTTAGATATTCAGAAACCCCAATTATTTGCATGGCACACATATACTACTAGTTGTAAGTGAAGGTGATAAATATATTTTAGATATTTAGAAAACCCAATTATTTTCATGGCACAAATGTACTACTATTTGTAAGGGAAGGCAATAAATATATTATTGCAGTATAAAGTATAATGCAATATGACAAAAAGTCACACCCAATTGGCTTTATTTATCCAAATGCACATATAAATAAATGTTGAGACAATCATCACACTGTTCAGTTATTTAATATATTAAAAATAACACTTAAGTTTGTACTTTTTATATTGCTTAATCTTGTACCTAGTGTAAGGTTGAAGGGAGCGACTTTGGAAGGAAAATTAGCATAGCTGGATTTGTAGTGAATGACTTAGATATGATGAACAAGATTCAAAGCTACATTTTGTGAGCGTGGCTAGACCTACTGTAGAAGATTAGATGCAATTAGTGCATGGTGTCCACCACCCCATACACCTTCAATTCAACAATTGCATGACATCTAGTCAATTCCAATTTGCTTGCATGAGGATATGTTTGATATATCGGTGGACTAATAAACATCTCGGCTAGTCTTGAGTCCATCACATGCATTATGTGCTCTTTGAGATGGTGGTTTAATAAAGAACACAAACCAAATGAAGTAGTAGAAGCTAAAGTTGTCTATTACTGTTGGTTTAAGGCTCACTACCAACTTTGGAACTTGGCTCTAATGCTCAACGATTCCTAAAATATTTCCAAGTTTGGCTAGAAGCCACTCTTGTGCCAATTGAAGTGCCCACAAATTTTGATTTGTAGATGACCACAAACTGAATCACACTCATAACTTTGATTTTGGCTACAACTTGAATTATGGTTCAGGCTTAAGGCTCTGATTTTAGTTATTGCTCAAGGTCACTTATACATGCTTGATTGATAGAGCTTCAAAAATAGAATCTTCATTACCAATAACAAATAATAATCTCCTTAAAGTGAAAATGTGAAAATATTTTTACAAAGCTCACATGGACAAAGATCCAAAACTATGATCCTCCATATGGAAAAATCAACATGGGTGTCATTAGAAAAAAAAACACTATTTTTGAATTACCATTATTATGTTGTTTCATACCTAGCAAGTTGTCTCCTTATGGATTATTTAGCTTCAAATATTCTATCGTCAATAGTGTGCTTCTCCTCAATATATCCATATGCAACAAAAGGGTCTCCATAGTTGTCCAAGTTCCCATTTACCTCCTTCAGATGAGTTTCAATGGTCAAAAATCGTGTGCTCGATCAATAAAAATATAAGAATTAAATTAATTTGAAATTTCAAGGATTGGATGGATGTGGTTTACGTTATAACCAGTAAATAGAAGCTTGATGGGATTTTGTTGAATAAAACTGATATGTACAAGTAGGGCGGTAGGAGAAATGGTTTTTATATGTTCTCGTCGTCAAGCCTCCTTAAGAGAAGGACCTTATTTACAATTTAAGTGCTTATAAATGCATTCAAAGTAGATTTTTCAGCATTCCCAACACCATTAAATCAGCGCAAATACAAGTAGGCATAGAAAATGAAACAATAAAAAGCCCTTCTCATACATGCTCATCCCTGCGCGAAAAAATATCTGAATTTCCCTTTTGAGTGCTTGAAATCTCTAGAAATTTACAAAATATACCTCACTATGAAGCGATTTTGAATTATCGTCTAAGCGAGAAAAGATGCTGGACAGGGAGCGAGAGGACTGGCAGTTCCTGAACGTGTTGTGGATTATGTCGGAGGCCTTCAGGATTCTTCATTCCTGTGTGAAATATCTTGGGGTCATCACGCCAAACTTAATGCTCCCAGATTCATTTTCCATCCTTATCCATACACTTTTCTTAGACCCATTGATCTGAAAATTTGAGAAAAACGAGGGGAGTTGCACAAGCGAACAAATAATACGGTCGTTGGGCTCACACTTGATAATCTTCAAAGAAATACAGTGAACAATTCCTTGCACTTAAAGGACGAATAAGCCGAATTCAGTCCAAAAAACAAAATGACCGTCATTTATCAAAAAATTGGTAGGGTCAGAACTGTCCACACACATAGAAACGATCATGCGGGAATGTAAGTGTAATATTCCAAAAATTTAGCTTTCAGCTAAATGGAATATTATGGATTATTTTGTCACTAGGTAGGTGAATAAATGGGTAGGGAGGCCCATAAATCTCCTTAGCAACAATAAGAACACTTCAAGTGTGAAAGGAGACCCTCTAAGAATCTAAATAAAGCACCTTTGAGTGTGAATAGGGGTTAAAACATGTTTAATAGGTCAACTTTGACCAAATCAACAATGTTGTTATGGAAGAGTGGACATTTAATGAGGAATAACGTAGTTTTGGAGGGATATTGATTGCATGGAGGTAGTGACCTAATTGAGTGGGGCAAATGGCAAGGAAGCCCATATCTTATATAAGGAATACGATGGCATCCATAGGGAATATGTTTTTTGGTTATTATTTTGTATGTGGTATGTTTAGACTTCTTGCTTTCTTCAGTTGTTTAGTTGAGATTGTTGTGTTGTTTAGCACCGGGTGCTCCCGAGCAGGAATCCCATCTCTTTCCTTGAGAGGCCTATTGGAGGAGTATTGAACCTCATTTCCACACTCATGCTTAGGTTCAAGCTTCATCTTTCTTCATCAGCATAGTTTCTGCAGAATATTGTGTTGTGTTGTAGGGTGCAGCAGTGGAGAATTATATTGGGTGTCTTCAGAGCTAGTTGTGCAGTGGAGGAAGGTTTCCATCCATTGGAAGGCCTGTAAAGAAGCCCCTTGGGCTTACTTGAAACATTTAGCATCATGCCAAGGAGTATTTATCCCCTACAACACAGTTTCATTCCAGATCTGCGTTATTTTATGGAGGAGTTGCAGGGGTAGTTGCAGTGGTTGTTTTGGGATGTGATTTCTTCAGTGGAGGAGTTATTTTTTCATTTGGAGGATATATTGGAGAATATTTGTAGGTTTCTACATCAGCTTCAGCCACATATTCTCATTTCTGTTGTTGCAGCATATCTTCAGCCCTAGGGTTGCAACTTACAGGCACATTGTGTGCATTTTCCAGAAACGCCCTTGGGTTGTCTTGGAAAGCTGATCTAGTGCTCAGATATGTATGTATAATATCTATTGTGGCCTATATCAGTATTTTTCTATCATTGTATGATCTCCAGTTGTAGTTATGCTTAATATGACTGCATTTTAGTTTCTCTCCGGCATTTTTTATTGTAACAGCAGCTCATATTTGGGAGTGGTTGCTTATGGGAGGCATGTTTCCTCATTGTATATGATTTATGCCTCACTATTTTGTATTGATTTGCTACCATAATACATAATGTTATGACTTCATATTGGCCTCATGGTTTCATGTGTTAAATAATTGTTGTTGCTTTCATTTTATGCAATATATTCCTACTTTTCCCATTTGGGAATATTACAGTGGTATCAGAGCATAATCTTGGTTCAGCCAGTGCATTCAGCCAATATGTCACCATAAGGAGAAGATTCTCACAAGAAAAGGAGATGTACATAAGGGACAAGGACAAGACTCCAGTATTTGTAGGAAGGGGAGGAAGAGGAGCTCTCAAATCTTCTTTTTCAAACTATGCAGAGCATTCATGAAGATGTCAAGAAGATGAGAAGGGAGATGTGTAGGGAATCTCCAAGGGGGTTTGAATATGAAGAAAACCCTAGAATTTTACATGATGAGTGTGAGAATTCAGCCACACAATCTGATCTACAACACAGTATTATGCCCATATTTATAGCAAGAAATATGGAGGAAGAAGATGCACCAAAGGAGGAAACCTTGAGTGATTGTCTTAAAGATGTATGAATATCAATCTTGGAGATTCAAGGAGCACATGAGTTTCCAAGGGTTTTTCCAACTCAAGGAGAATAGAAAGCCCAACAAGCACAACAGAAATAGGAGGAGTAGATTCTTTCTACCAAATTTTGATGGGTCATCTAAAGCCACAACCAAGGATTGGATAGAGCGGCTAGACTCATATTTGCATCTACATCAAGTTTCAGAAAAGGAAGTCCTTAGGATAGCAGTGTTGCATCTTGAAGGTAAGGCTCATACTTGGTGGTTTTATGAATCATCTTCATTTAATCATGGAAATATAGCTACTTATGCAAGATTCACTACGAGATTAGTGAAGAGATTTGATAAAAACAACTTGAAACATCTATGATTGAGCTAGCCTAACATAAACATTCAAAACCTTTGCATGAGTTGGAAAGATCCATTACACCAACTCCACTTCAGATTTCTATTGAGGGGAATGGAAACTTGAATGATACCTTGCCAAGGGCAATATCCCCATTGCAGGAAGAGCTTTTTTCTCAAAGGGAAGGCATGAAGATTCATCCTTCAAGGGAAGACCAATATCTAGGGTCTCTCATTATTGAGGAGGTATTCTCAAATATTAATGAGGAGGAAGAGAAGAGAGGAAGTAACAACACTGTCACTTTAGTGGGAGAACCATCACCACATGGAGATGGGCATGCAGCTATTGCTTCAAGTGGAGGAGCTTTTGCATCTTTGTAAAAGGTTCCCAAGGAGCATCATGTGACAGTAGTGATGGGCAGTAACACCTTGATCAAAGGAGGAGAATAAAGGGTGGATCATCACCCAAGGATGGGGAGCATATAGAAGAAGGAGATTATTTTTCGCAGTGAAAGGAGGGAGAAATCAGTCCACTCACCTATACAGTCCACTTCAGACTTTGATGTCTCATTACATGGAGGCATTCCACCAGGGAGACCCCCTGATTGGAAGATGAATAAAGGGTTCTCTCAACATGGAGCAGTAGTGATGTATTTGGCTAGGGAAGGAGACTTGGGAAGAACTAGCACAACGCAAGGAACCTTTGATGGATCCAAAGGAGTGAGAAATTTTCTGATATGGACAATGCTATCTCCCACTCAGCTATTTGTGCTGAAATATGATTAAAAAATCTATAATGACATGAGCATGGTGTCAAATTCCACTCCATAGCCTTGGTGCAGCAAATGATACTTCCACACATGAGGAATATTTTTGAATATGACAAGAGGTTATTAACACTCTTGCATGCATTGGAAAAATTATGGAAGTTTTGGATGGGAAATGCCTTCCAAGAGGAGGTTGACCTCCATGTACTTCAATCTTGTCCTAGGAAATAACATTTGCAAGGGGGGCAAAAAAAGTGGGGTAACAATCCTCCAAAATGTGGCTCTGGCATTGAGCATGTCAAAAAGGAGAGTTATGATGTGACAAGAGCTTCATTTCAGATTTCTACAGCGCTGTCATTGTTGGGAAGCCTAGATCCATATTGGGAGTCCCAATTATTGGTGGAATATTCCAAGAACCTCTTCACATGTAAGGTTCCTGATGGGAATTTGATAGATGGGAGGTATAGAGTGGTTGATGGAGTCATTTATTTACATGATCAGATCTACTTGACTAGAGACTCCGAGCTAAAAATGGAGATTCTACATGCAGCATATGAGGAACTCTCTTCCGGACATGTATATTTCATTGAGTCTTATCACACCATCATGGAGGGATTCTATTGGGAGGATCTCAAAGAAGATGTGCATCAGCATATCAGAAGATATATAGCTTTTTTGATGTATGAGGAGGAAAGAAACCACCTTGCAAGGTTGTTTCAATCACTTCCCCTTTTGATGGAGAGATGGGAAGGATCATCTATGGATATCTTCACCAACTTGTCCACAATGTATTGTAAAGATTGTGTTTTGATGCTTATTTATCAACTAACAATGTATGTGCATTCCTTTACCATGCATTTGCAGCACATTGCTCCACAAGAGATAAAACTTCTTTGTGGATTTCATGGTCTTTTTGGGACTACATTCATGATGGGAATGGCCAATTTATGGAGGACTTTGGGCAAGATATGTTTTTCTTGGATCATATTCAGCCAACACCTAATGTCCTCTACCATTTTCAAGATTTTGAGAAGCTTGTGACAACAAGAAGGTGGTTGGATGGTCACTTATCATATCATATTTTGATACATCAAGAAGGAGAACAACGCTGGTCTCAATTGAGGGACTATTGTCACCATCCAAAATGTCATATGACACTTAGTCCATGTTTCTGTTGGAGCCCATATGGTGATGACACTATATTCACTATATGCATGAAGGATTGGGCAAGAAGACTTCCTAGAACCAATGAGTGGAATCATGAGATTCCAAGTATCTTTTGGCTTCAAGAGGACTATATTATTGCAGCCCAGAATTAGCAGCTCCAAATTTATCATAAATGGAGAGAGAGGAAGCATAAGTTGAATAACCTTACCTCTCACTTTCAGCCATGTAGCCCCTACACATTGCTTAAGCAGGGGATTGGTGATTGTTTCTATGAGCTACTAAGAATGGCACACTTTATTTGGATGATAGCATGGAGATGGGAGTCTCTCATTAGGAATGAGATCCCCTATGCTTGTCATCACTCCTACCTTGAGGTGGCCATTGGATAGCAAGAAGGTTTCCATATAGACCTTCAATCTTCTCATGATGAGAGCCTTTTGGTTTATCCACCAAAGGCCAACTTGCATATTTGGGAGAAACCATTGGGAGACAGAATTGTTGTAAAATATCTAAAGCAATGGTGGAGGCTATTTGATGAGGAGCCACAAGAGGAGGAGGGGAGAATTTTTCTCAACCCTTACAGTTGCTTGAGGACAAGCAACATTTTGGAGGGGAGGACTGTAATATTCCAAAAATTTAGCTTTCAGCTAAATGCAATATTATGGATTATTTTGTCACTAGGTAGGTGAATAAATGGGTAGGGAGGCCCATAAATCTCCTTAGCAGCAATAAGAACACTTCAAGTGTGAAAGGATACCCTCTAAGCAGCTAAATAAAGAACCTTTGTGTGAACAAGGGTTGAAACATGTTGAATAGGTCAACTTTGACCAAATCAACAATGTTGTTATGGAGGAGTGGACATTTAATGAGGAATAACATAGTTTTGGAGGGAGATTGATTGCATGGAGGTAGTGACCTAATTGAATGGGGCCAAGGGAAAGTAAGCTCATAACTTATATAAGGAAGAGAATGGCAGCCATAGGGAATATGTTTTTTGGTTATTATTTTGTATGTGGTCTGTTTAGACTTCTTGCTTTCTTTAGCTATTTAGTTGATATTGTTGTGATGTTTAGCACCGGGTGTTCCCGAGTAGGAATCCCATATCTTTCCTTTAGAGGCCTCTTGGAGGAGTATTGCACCTCATTTCCACACTCAGGCTTAGGTCCAAGCTTTAGCTTTCTTCATCAACGCAGTTTCTACATAATATGGTGTTATGTTGTAGGGTGCAGCAGTGGAGAATTATATTGGGTGTCTTCAGAGCTAGTTGTGCAGTGGAGGAAGGTTTCCATCCATTGGAAGACCTGTAAAGAAGCCCCTTGGGCTTATTTGACACATTTGGCATCAGGACAAGGAGTATTTATCCCCTACAATGCAGTTTTAGTCCAGATCTATGTTATTTTAGGGAGGAGTTGCAGGGGTAGTTGTAGTGGTTGTTTTGGGATGTGATTTCTTCAATGGAGGAGCCATTCTTTCATCCAGAGGATATATTGGAGAAGATTTGTAGGTTTCTACATCAACTTCAGCCATATATTCTTATTTCTGTTGTTGCACCATATCTTCATCCCTAGGGCTGTAGCTTACATTGGCACATTGTGTGCATTTTCCATAAACCCTCTTAGGTTGTCTTGGAAAGCTGATCTAGTACCCAAATCTGTATGTATAATATCTATTCTGGCCTATATCAGTATTTTTCTATCATTGTATGATCTCCAGCCATATTTATTCTTAATATGACTATGTTGTATTTTCTCTCCAGCATTTTGTATTGTAACGACAACTCTTATTTGGGAGTGATTGCTTATGGGATGCATGTTTCCTCATTGTATATGATTGATGCCTCACTATTTTGTATTGATTTGCTACCCTAATACATAATTTTATGACTCCATATTGGTCTCATGGTTTCATGTGTTAAATAATTGCTACTACTTTCATTTTATGCACTATATTCTTGCTTTTCCCATTTGGGAATATTATAGTGGTATCAGAGCATAATCTTGGCTCAGCCTATGCTTTCAGCCAATATGTCACCACAAGGAGAAGCTTCTCACAAGAATATGAGATGTACATAAGGGACAAGGACAATACTCCAGTATTTGGAGGAAGGGAGGAAGAGGAGCTCTCAAAGCTTATTTTTCAAACTATGCAGAGCATTCATCAAGATGCCAAGAAGATGAGAAGGGAGATGTGTAGAGAATCTCCAAGGGGTTTTGAATATGAAGCAAACCCTAGACTTTTACATGATGGGTGTGAGAATTCAACCACACAATCTAATCCACAACACAGTATTATGCCCATATTTATAGCAAGAAATATGGAGGAAGAAGATGCACCAAAGGAGGAAACCTTGAGTGACTATCTTCAGGAGTATGAATCTCAATCTTGGAGATTCAAGGAGCACTTGAGTTTCCAAGGGTTTTTCCAACTCAAGGAGAATAGAAGGCCTAGCAATCACAACAGAAATAGGAGAGGTAGATTCTTTCTACCAAATTTTGATGGGTCATCTAAAGGCACAACCAAGGATTGGATAGAGCAGCTAGACTCATATTTGCATCTACATCAAGTTTCAGAAAAGGAAGCCCTTAGGATAGCAGTGCTGCATCTTGAAGGTAAGGCTCATACTTGATGGTTTTATAAATAATCTTCATTTAATCATGTGAATATAGCTACTTATGCAAGATTCACTAAGATATTAGTGAAGATATTTTATGAAAAACAACTTGAAATATTTATGATTGAGCTAGCCAAACATAAACATTCAAAACCTTTGCATGAGTTGGAAAGATAAATTACACCAAATCCACTTTAGTTTTCTATTAAGGGGAATGAAAACTTGTATGATACCTTGCCAAGAGAAATATCCCCATTGCAGGAAGAGCCTTCAACTCAAAGGGAAGGCATGAAGATTCCTCCTTCAAGGGAAGACCAAGATCTAGGGTCTCTCATTGTTGAGGAGGTATTCTCAAATATTAATGAGAAGGAAGAGCAGAGAGGAACTAACAGCGTTGTCACTTCAGTGGGAGAACCATCACCACATGGAGATGGGCATGAAGCTATTGCTTCAATTGGAGGATATTTTGCATCTTTGCAAAAGGTTCCCAAGGAGCATCATGTGACAATAGTGATGGGCAGTAACACCTTTATCAAAGGAGGAGAAGAAAGGGTGGATCAACACCCAAGGATGGGGAGCATACACCATTATTTATTTCAAGGGGTTTATATACAGAAGAAGGAGATTTTTTTGCACAGTGAAAGGAGGGACAAATCAGTCCACTCACCTATATAGTCATCTTCAAACTTTGATGTCTCATTACATGGAGGCATTCCACCAGGGAGACCCCCTGATTAGAAGATGAATAAAGGGTTCTCTCAACATGGAGCATCAATGATGTATTTGGCTAGGGAAGGAGCCTTGGGAAGAGCTAGCACAGTGCAGGGAACCTTTGATGGATCCAACAGAGGAGTGAAAAATTTTATGATATGGACATTGCTATCTCCCACTTAGCTATTTGCACTGAAAGATGATTCAGAAATATATAATGACATGAACATGGTTTCAAATGGCCACTCCATAGCCTTGGAGTAGCAAATGATACTTCCACACATGAGGAATATTTCTGAATATGACAAGAGGTTATTAGCACTCTTGCATGCATTGGAAAAACTATGGAAGTTTTGGATGGGAAATGCCTTCCAAGAGGAGGTTGACCTCCATGTACTTCAATATTGTCCTAGGCAAGATCAGCTACAAGGGGGGCAACAAAAGTGGGGTAACAATCCTCCAACATGTGGCTCTAGCATTGAGCATGTTAAAGAGGAGAGTTATGATGTGACAGGAGCTTCATTTCAGATTTCTACAGCGTTGTCATTGTTGGGAAGCATAGATCCATATTGGAAGTCCCAACTATTAGTGGAATATTTGAAGAACCTCTTCACATGTAACGTTCTTGATGGGAAAGTGATAGATGGTAGGTATAGAGTGGTTGATGGAGTCATTTATTTCCATGATCAGATCTACTTGACTAGAGACTTGAAGCTCAAAAAGGAGATTCTGCATGCAGCATATGAGGCACTCTCTTCTGGACATATAGACTTCATTGAGTCTTATCACACCATGATGGAGGGATTCTATTGGGAGGATCTCATAGAATATGTGCATCAATATATCAGGAGATATGTAGCTTGTTTGAAGTATGAGGAGGAAAGCAACCACCTTGCAAGGTTGTTTCAATCACTTCCCCTTTTGATGGAGAGATGGGAAGGCTCATATATGGAACTCTTCACCAACTTGTCTATAATATATGGTACATATTGTGTTTTGATGCTTATTTATCAACTAACAATGTATGTGAATTCCTTTACCATGCATTTGCAGCACATTGCTCCATAAGAGAGCAAACTTCTTTGTGGATTTCATGGTCCTTTTGGGACTACATTCAGTGATGGGGATGACCACTTTATGGAGGACTTTGGGCAAGATATGTTTTTCTTGGATCATATTCAGCCAACACCTAATGTCCTCTATCATTTTCAAGCTTTTGAGAAACTTGTGACAACAAGAAGGTGGTTGGATGGACACTTATCATATCATATTTTGAGGGAGCAAGAAGGAGAAAAGCGCTAGTCTCAATTGAGGGACTATTTTCACCATCCAAAATGTCATATGACACTTATTCCATGTTTCTATTGGAGACCATATGGTGATGACACTCTATTCAATATATGCATGAAGGATTGGGCAATAAGACTTCCTAGAACCAATGAGTGGAATCATGAGATTCCAAGTATCTTTTGGCTTCAAGAGGACTATATTTTTGCATCCCAAGATCAACAGCTCCAAATTTATCATAAATGGAGAGAGAGGCAGCGTAATTTGAACAACCTTACCTCTCACTTTCAACCATGCATCCCCTACACATTGCATAACTAGGGGATTGGTGATTGCTTCTATGAGCTACCAAGAATGGCTCACTTTGTTTGGATGATATCATGGAGATGGGAGTCTCTCATTGGGAATGAGATCCCCTATGCTTGTCATCACTCCTACCTTGAGGAGGCCATTGGACAGAAAGAAGGTTTCCATATATACCTTCCATTTTCTTATCATGAGAGCCATTTGGTTGATCCACCAAAGGCCAACTTGCACATTTGGGAGGAACCATTGGGAGACATAATTTTTGTAAAATATCTGAAGCAATGGTGGAGACTATTTGATGAGGAGGCCACAAGAGGAGGAGGGGAGAATTTTGCTCAACTCATACAATTTCTTGAGGACAAGCAACATTTTTTAGGGGAGGACTGTAATATTCAAAAAATTTAGCTTTCACTAGGTAGGTGAATAAATGGGTAGGGAGGTCCATAAATCACCTTAGCAGCAATAAGAACACTTCAAGTGTGAAAGGATACCCTCTAAGCTGCTAAATAAAGCCCCTTCGAGTGTGAACAAGGGTTGAAACATGTTGAATAGGTCAACTTTGACCAAATCAACAATGTTGTTACGGAGGAGTGGACATTTAATGAGGAATAACGCAGTTTTGGAGGGAGATTGATTGCATAAAGGTAGTAACCTAATTGAGTGGGGCCAAGGGCAAGGAATCTCATAACTTATATCAGGAAGGGGATGGTAGCCATAAGGAATATTTTTTTTGGTTATTATTTTGTATGTGGTCTGTTTAGACTTCTTGCATTCTTCAGTTGTTTAGTTGGGATTGATGTGTTGTTTAACACCGGGTGTTCCTGAGCGGGAATCCCATATCTTTCCTTGAGAGGCATCTTGGAGGAGTATTTCACCTCATTTCCACACTCAGGATTAGGGCCAAGCTTCAGCTTTCTTCATCAGCGCAGTTTCTGCAGAATATTGTGCTGTGTTGCAGGGTGCACTAGTGGAGAATTATATTGGGTGTCTTCAGAGCTAGTTGTGCAGTGGAGGAAGGTTTCCATCCATTGGAAGGCCTGTAAAGAAGCCCCTTGGGCTTATTTGACACATTTGGCATCAGACCAAGGAGTATTTGTCCCCTACAGCGCAGTTTCAGTCCAGATCTGCGTTATTTTATGGAGGAGTTGCAGGGTTAGTTGTAGTTTTTTGGGTTGTGATTTCTTTAGTGGAGGAGCCATTATTTCATCCAGAGGATATATTGGAGAAGACTTATAGATTTCTACATCAGCTTTAGCCACATCTTCGCATTTCTTTTGTTGCACCATATCTTCAGCCCTGGGGCTGCAAATTACATCGGTACATTGTGTGCATTTTCCGGAAACCCTCTTGGGTTTTCTTGGAAAGTTGATCTAGTGCCGAGGTCTGTATGTATAATTTCTATTGTGGCCTATATCAGTATTTTTCTATTATTTTATGATCTCCAGCTGTAGTTATGCTTAATATGACTGTGTTTTAGTTTCTCTCCGGCATTTTGTATTGTAACAATAGCTTATATTTGGGAGTGATTGCTTATGGGAGGCTTGTTTCCTCATTGTATATGATTTATGCCTAGATATTTTGTATTTATTTGCTGCCCTAATACATAATTTTATGACTCCATATTGGTCTCATGGTTTCGTGTGTTAAATAGTTGTTGTTGCTTTCATTTTATGTACTATATTCCTGCTTTTCCCATTTGGGAATATTACAGTGGTATCAAAGCATAATCTTGGCTCAACTTGTGCATTCAGCCAATATGTCACCATAAGGATAAGCTTCTCACAATAAGAGGAGATGTACATAAGGGACAAGTACAAGACTCTTGTATTTGGAGGAAGGGAGGAAGAGGAGCTCTCAAATCTTCTCTTTCAATCTATGAAGAGCATTTATGACGATGTCAAGAAGATGAGAAGGGAGATGTGTAGAGAATATCCAAGGGGGTTTGAATATGAAGCAAACCCTAGAATTTTACATGATGGGTGTGAGAATTTAGCCACACAATCTGATCCACAACACAGTATTATGCCCATATTTATAGCAAGAAAGATGGAGGAAGAAGATGCACCAAAGGAGGAAACCTTGAGTGACTATCTTCAGGAGTATGAATCTCAATCTTGGAGATTCAAGGAGCACTTGAGTTTCCAAGGGTTTTTCCAACTCAAGGAGAATAGAAGGCCCAATAATCACAACAAAAATAGGAGATGTATATTCTTTCTACTAATTTTTGATGGTTCATCTAAAGGCACAGCCAAGGATTGGATAGAGCAGCTATACTCATATTTGCATCTACATCAAGTTTCAAAAAAGGAAGCCCTTAGGATAGCAACATTTCATCTTGAAGGTAACGCTCATACTTGGTGGTTTTATGAATCATCTTCATTTAATCATGCAAATATAACTACTTATGCAAGATTCACTAAGAGATTAGTGAAGAGATTTGATGAAAAACAACTTGAAACATCTATGATTGAGCTAATCAAACATAAACATTCAAAACCTTTGCATGAGGTGGAAAGATCCATTACACCAACTCCATTTCAGATTTCTATTGAGGGGAATGAAAACTTGTATGATACCTTGCCAAGGTAAATATCCCCATTGCAGGAAGATATTTTTGCTCAAAGGGAAGGCATGAAGATTCCTCCTTCAAGGGAAGACCAAGATCTAGGATCTCTCATTTTTGAGGAAGTATTCTCAAATATTAATGAGGAGGAAGAGCAGAGAGGAAGTAACAACGTTGTCACTTCAGTGGGAGAAACATCACCACATGGAGATGGGCATGAAGCTATTGCTTCAAGTGGAGGAGTTTTTGCATCTTTGCAAAAGGTTCCCAAGGAGCATCATGTGACAGTAATGAAGGGTAGTAACACCTTGATCAAAGGAGGAGAAGAAAGGGT
Organism: Pinus albicaulis; assembly: GCA_034641835.2. Classification (NCBI taxonomy): domain Eukaryota; kingdom Viridiplantae; phylum Streptophyta; class Pinopsida; order Pinales; family Pinaceae; genus Pinus; species Pinus albicaulis. The sequence continues at coordinate 593,588,529 of CM076575.1, forward strand.
GGATCAACACCCAAGGATGGGGAGCATACACCCTTATTTATTTCAAGGGGTTTATATACAGAAGAAGGAGACTGTTTTGCACAGTGAAATGAGAGAAAAATCAGTCCACTCACCTAAACAATCCACTTCAGGTTTTGATGTCTCATTACATGGAGGCATTCCACCAAGGAGACCCCCTAATTTGAAGATGAATAAAGGGTTCTCTCAACATGGAGCATGTTAGGTCCCTATATTACTTGTATAGTCCCTTATTGTTATTAGTGTAACCCCCATATTATTATTATTGTACCCCTATAACCCCCATATTATTATTATTGTGCCCTTAAATTATTATTGTTAAGTCGGCTAGGATTACATTGTGGCCTCACTAGGATTACATTATGGCCCCATGGACTCCTATATATAAAAAGGAGGTTTTGTAATTTGTATCATCAAAAAATTGTTCATTCATGTAATGTATTGGAGGTTTCCCCTCGAATTGGCTTATTTCTAAGGCATTGATATCTCTTTTATTCGATTTTTGGATCTAGTTTCACAACATTTGGTATCGGAGCTTTGGATTCTAGGGTTTCGCTGCTCCAAATAGGTCATCGTGGAATTTTCACTATAACCTTTTTTCAACGAAGGTGCAGAAGATGAAATTTTTAGAGTGCGAAGCCGAAATCCTATGGAACATCGTCGCAAAATTTTATATCTTGTTTTGCAATATTTTCGGAGATATGATCTGTGGAAGTTAGGGATTTTTGTAGGCTCCTGAATTTCACTTAAAAAGGTCATCGCAGAATTTTCAATATAGCATTTTTTATATGAAGGTTCAGAAGTTGAAATATTTAGAGCGCAAAGCCGAAATCCTGAGAAATATCGTCGCAAAATTTCAGAGCTTTGTTCGCAATATTTTCAGAGATATGATCTGTGGAAGTTAGGTGTTTTTCAGGCTCCCAAATTTCATCTCAAAGAGGTGATCGTGGGAAAATATTCATAACTCTCTCGCTCTGAGCATCGGATTGGAATTCTTTAAATAGTGACTGGAATTACACGAACTTTATTTTCCTGTTATAAATTTCAGAGCGAAAGGAGCAAATAGTGACATGTGGCAAGTCGTACAAGTTCGCTCTACTGAACCAGTCCATAATTAGGTCATTATGGGAGATTGGACATAAATTTGTATTGAAGAATCCAAGTCAAGTTAGACCTGTGGCATTTGAAAGAAGCTTCAGAGGACTACTACAGGGCCGAATTTCAGAGATTGAAGATTTGCAAGTATAGAGATAAGTCAATTTCAATATCGAGCTCCTCAAAAGCAAGTAAAAGGTGTGTATTTTGTTTTCCGAATTGCATAAGTCTTTTTTGAAGAATCAATTTGAATTGATTCCAAGGGAATATTGTAGAATAGATATCGGTATTGGATTCTCAAATGGCCCCTAAAAATAATTCAACACCTATTAAGCCTTTATAAGGCTCTACTATGACTCATGAATACAAAGAATGGCAACATGACATATCAAAATTACAAGAGCAAGTGCAACAAATTTCGCTCTCGCAAAGAGCAACAAAAAATGACATGGAAGTTTTGAAGAAATGCGTGGAAGCTAAGATGGATGGTTTGAAGAAAGGCATGGAATCTAAGATGGATGGTTTGAAGAATGGCATGGAAGCTAAGATGGATGGCATGGAAGCTGACATGGAATCTAAGATAGATGACATGGAAGCTAAGATGGAAAACATGAAGAATGATTTAAAAGCAGACATGGAAGGTTTGACAAAGTTGATACAAGAAATGTTTCCTAATGGTGAAAATATAGTAGAGGAAACTCATGATGAGAACAAAATAAATGTTAATCGTGATTTCATAAACTCTAATGTTGGAGGGAAGAACCACCATATTCCAAAAATGGATATGAGGAATTTTGATGGAAAGGATCATGTAACATGGATACTACAGATGGAGCAATATTTTGATCTCAATAATGTGCAAAACACACAAAAGGTATACAAATACATTTGTATGGTATCGATGGCTTTGCTCCCATAAAAAAATATCACTTCGTCAATTTTTACCGAGGAAATGATAGCACATTATGAGGATACAAATAGAAACACTTTCTTTAGCAAATTGATAAATCTCAAACAAAAGTGTTCAGTGTGGGAGCACATTGAGGACTTCCAAAAATTGAATATAAGGGTAACTGATATTCCATAGGAACACAGGATTGATCTCTTCATAGGTACTTTAAAGGATAACATCCAACATGAAGTTCGTGTTTTGGAACCTGATTCATTGGAGAAGGCATTTAGGTTGGCAAGAAAAATTGAATGTAAAATTATGGTGACAAGGAAGCCTACCAAATACTTCTATAAAGATGGAAGTGTTGCTACTCCTAGATTTCCACAACCTACAAGGTTGACACCACAACAATTGGAAGAAAAAAGAGAAAAAGGGCTTTGCTACAGTTGTGATAGCAAATACACTAAAGGTAATAAATGTGCTGAGAAGAAATTATTTTACATAGATTGTGAAGAGGAAGAAGAAAATGAACAAGAATCTTCAAAAGAAGATGATATACACCAGGAACCAGCCCTAGAAGAGGAAGAAATGAGTCTGACCATATCATGTAATGCATTGGCAGGAATTACCACTCCTCAAACTCTCAAGATAGAAGGAAATATCAAGAAGAAAAAGGTAATAGTGTTGATTGATTCAGGTAGCACCCATAACTTTATTCATTGTAAGGTAGCCAAGGAATTGAATTGTTTCCTATACCCAACACCAGAATGTCAAGTGATGGTTGCAAATGGAGGAACTATAAATTTCTCTAGAAAATGCCATAATATCAAGCTAACCATGGGGGAATACGTATTGAATAGTCCAATGCTTTCCATTCCTATGGGAGGTGTTGATGTTGTACTAGGAGTACAATGGTTACAATCTTTGGGTATGGTAGCTTTTAATTTTCAAGAAATTTTCTTGAAATATTTTTCAGAAGGAAAGGAAGTCGCATTACGGGGTATTGCAGGGAAGCCGAGAAAGATAATAAGCTCTAATGTCATGACAAAGCTTCTAAAGAAAGAACAACGAGGCGTAATTGCACAATTATGCTCACTAGAAGTTCCAACATCAAAATCATCTATTTTTGCAGATCTCCAAAAAGTCTTGGACAATCATTCCAAGGTGTTTGAAACTCCCAAATGACTCCCACCTATTCATGATCATGATCATGCTATTCATTTGATTCTAGGAAGTGTTCCTCTAGAAATCAGGCCTTATAGATATCCTTATGTCCAAAAGAGAGAAATTGAACGTACGATTGCAAAAATGTTAGAGGCAGGTATAATTCAACCTAGTCAAAGTTCTTCCTCTGCTCCTGTAGTATTGGTACACAAGAAGGATGGATCATGGTGCATGTGTCTGGATTATAGGGAGCTCAACAAGATCATTATTAAAGATAAATTTCCCATTCCTGTGATTGATGAATTTTGGATGAATTACATGGAGCAATTTATTTTACCAAGTTGGATCTTTGTTCAAGATATCATCAAAGGAAAGTATTTACAGAAACCTATTTATGAAAAGGAAATGTTAGCAATCCTGCAAGCACTAAATAAATGGCGAACTTACCTATTGGGAAGACACTTCAAGGTAAAAACTGATCATGATAGTCTTAAACACTTTTTGGAACAAAGGCTATCTTCAGAAGAGAAAAAAAATTGGGTCACAAATATGTTGGGTTATGACTTTGAAATAATCTACAAAAAAGGGAAGCTAAATGTTGTTGCAGAAGCACTTTCAAGAAAAAATGAAGAGGTGGAAGCATTTCTTTGTACCATTTCTATTATCCAACCAGATTGGATAATTGAAGCAAGAGATGAATGGAAGAAGGACGAAGAAGTGTGGACACTCATTCAAAATTTGCAGCAAGATCCTAGTACATATGATAAATTTAGTTGGAAAAATGATTCCTTGTGGTACAAAGATCAATTTTATCTTTGTAACAATTCCCCACTAAAACAAAAGGTTCTTTTGGAATTGCACACTTCTCCTTTAGGAGGACACTCAAGATTTTTAAAAACTTACCACAAGGTGAAGAAATAATTTTTTTTGGGATAGCTTTAAATCTGATATTCAAAAATTTTTGGCAGAATTTTTGGTTTTCCAGTAGAATAAAGTTGAGACAAGTAAGACCCCGGGTCTTCTAAACCCTTTATTCATTCCAAGTCAACGTTGGGAGGAGATTTCAATGGATTTTATCATAGGTTTACCTAAGTCCAGGAAAGAGTGTCATCATGGTGGTAGTTGATATAATTACCAAGTACGCACACTTTTGTGAATTATCTCATCCATTTAAATGAAGCACAGTTACTACTACATTTATGGACACAATTCAAAAGCTACATGGAAACCCAAGGGTTATTGTGAGCGACAGAGATCCCATTTTTTCTGGAAATTTTTGGACAGAGTTATTTTCTTGTTTGGGTACTCAATTAGCTCATAGCTCATCTTATCATCCTTAATCCGATGGTCAAACTGAGATAGTAAATAAATGTTTGGAAGGATATCTTCCTTTTTTTGTATCTGATAAACAAACACAATGGGTCAAATGGTTACCTCTCGCTGAATGGTGGTATAACACTTCCTTCCATACTGTAGCAAAAATGACCCCATTTATGGCACATTATCGATATCATCCACCATCCATCACATCATCTTTAAGAGAAAATTCAAAGGTTCAAGCAGTGGAAGATCACATCGAGCATCAACAAGAAGTTATCCAACTCTTAAAGGATAACCTGAATTTGGCACAAAATCGAATGATACAACAAGCAGATCAACATCGCAGCGAGAGAATTTTTCATGTAGGAGACTGGGTATTTTTACAGCTACAACCATACAAACAAATGTCCCTCAAGCAAGCTAAGAAGGATAATAAATTATCGCCAAAGTACCATGGTCCTTACAAAGTGTTGAAAAATATTGGTACTATGGCATACAAATTGGAGCTTCCTGCTTCTTCAAGGGTGCATCCAGTTTTCCATGTTTCATGCTTAAAGAAGGTTATAGGTGAAAATCTTCCAGTTCAAACAATATTGCCAAAACTTGATGAGGAAGGAGAAATAATATTGGAACCTGAAACGGTCACGGAAACAAGAACTCGACAGCTGCAGAATTGATCAATTTCAGAGTATCTCATCAAGTGGAAGAACTTAGCCGCTGAAGATTCTACATGGGAGGATGAGAATTTTATACAGAAGCACCCAAAGCTACTTAAGCTTTGAGGGCAACACTTTTTTGAAGGAGAGGGGCATATTAGGTCCCTATATTACTAGTATAGTCCCTTATTGTTGTTAGTGTAACCCCCTTATTGTTATTATTGTACCCTTGTAACCCCCATATTGTTATTATTGTCCCCTTAAATTATTATTGTTAGGTCGGCTAGGATTACATTGTGGCCCCATGGAATCCTATATATAGAAAGGAGGTTTTGTAATTTGTATCATCGAAGAATTGTTCATTTATGTAATGTATTGGAGGTTTCCCCCTCGAAGTGGCTTATTTCTAAGGTGTTGATATCTCTTTTCTTCTATTTTTGGAGCTGGTTTCACAACAGAGCAGTAGTGATGTATTTGGCTAGGGAAGGAGCCTTGGGAAGAGCTAGCACATCATAGGGAACCTTTGATGGATCCAAAGGAGGAGTGAGCAATTTTCTGATATGGACATTGCTATCTCCCACTCAGCTATTTGCGCTAAAAGATTATTTAGAAATCTATAATGGCATGTGCATGGTTTCAAATGGCCACTCCATAGCCTTGGAGCAGCAAATGATACTTCCACACATGGAGAAGATTTCTGAACATGACAAGAGGTTATTAACACTCTTGCATGCATTGGAAAAAATATGGAAGTTTTGGATGGGAAATGCCTTCCAAGAGGGGGTTGACCTCCATGTACTTCAATCTTGTCCTAGGAAAGATCAACTGCAAGGGGGGCAACAAAAGTGGGGTAACAATCCTCCAACATGTGGCTCTGGCATTAAGCATGTCAAAGAGGAGAGTTATGATGTGACAGGAGCTTCATTTCAGATTTCTACATCGTTGTCATTGTTGGGAAGCCTAGATCCATATTGGGAGTCCCAACTATTGGTGGAATATTCCAAGAACCTCTTCACATGTAAGGTTCTTGATGGGCAAGTGATATATGGGAGGTATAGAGTGGTTGATGGGGTTATTTATTTCCACGATCAGATCTACTTGACTAGAGATTCCAAGCTTGAAAAGGAGATTCTACATGCAGCATATGAGGCACTCTCTTCTGGACATGTAGATTTCATTGAGTATTATCACACCATCATGGAGGGATTCTATTGGGAGGATCTCAAAGAAGATGTGCATCAACATATCAAGAGATATGTATCGTGTTTGATGAATGAGGAGGAAAGCAACCACCTTGCAAGGTTGTTTCAATGACTCCCCCTTTTGATAGAGAGATGAGAAGGCTCATCTATGGAACTCTTCACCAACTTGTCCATAATATATGGTAAAGATTGTGTTTTGATGCTTATTTATCAACTAACAATGTATGTGCATTCATTTACCATGCATTTGCAGCACATTGGTCCATAAGAGAGAAAACTTCTTTGTGGATTTCATGGTCCTTTTGGGACTACATTCAGTGATGGGGATGACCACTTTATGGAGGACTTTGGGCAAGATATTTTTTTCTTGGATCATATTCAGCCAACACCTAATGTCCTCTACCATTTTCAAGTTTTTGAGAAGCTTGTGATAGTAAGAAGGTGGTTGGATGGTCACTTATCATATCATATTTTGAGGCAGCAAGAAGGAGAACAACGCTGGTCTCAATTGAGGGACTATCGTCACCATCCAAAATGGCATATGACACTTATTCCATGTTTTTATTAGAGCCCATATTTTTATGACACTCTATTCACTATATGCATGAAGGATTGGGCAAGAAGACTTCCTAGAACCAATGAGTGGAATCATGAGATTCCAAGTATCTTTTGGCTTCAAGAGGACTATATTATTGCAGCCCAGTATCAGAAGCTCCAAATTTATCATAAATGGAGAGAGAGGCAACGTAAGTTGAAGAACCTTACCTCTCACTTTCAGCCATGTAGCCCCTACACATTGCATAAGCAGGGGATTGGTGATTGTTTCTATGAGCTACCAAGAATGACTCACTTTATTTAGATGATAGCATGGAGATGGGAGTCTCTCATTGGGAATGAGATCCCCTATGCTTGTCATCACTCCTACCTTGAGGAGGCCATTGGACTGCAAGGTTTCCATATAGACCTTCCATTTTCTCATGATGAGAGCCATTTGGTTTATCAACATAGGCCAACTTGCACATTTCGGAGGAACCATTCAGAGACAGAATTGTTGTAAAATATTTGAAACAATGGTGGAGGCTATTTGATGAGGAGGCCACAAGAGGAGGAGGGGACAATTTTTCTCAACCCTTACAGTTACTTGAGGAGAAGCAACATTTTGGAGGGGAGGACTATAATATTCCAAAAATTTAGTTTTCAGCTAAATGAAATATTATGGATTATTTTTTCACTAGGTAGGTAAATAAATGGGTAGGGAGGACCATCAATCTCCTTAGCAGTAATAAGAACACTTAAAGCATGAAAGGAGACCCTCTAAGCAGCTAAATAAAGCACCTTTGAGTGTGAATAGGGGTTGAAACATGTTAAATAGGTCAAATTTGACCAAATCAACATCGTTGTTATGGAGTGGACATTTAATGAGGAATAACACAGTTTTGGAGGGAGATTTATTGCATGGAGGTAGTGACCTAATTGAGTGGGTCCAAGGGCAAGGAAGCTCATAACTTATATAAGGAAGAGGATGGTAGCCATAGGTAATATGTTTTTTGGTTATTATTTTGTATGTGGTCTGTTTAGACTTCTTGCATTCTTCAGTTGTTTAGTTGAGATTGTTGTGTTGTTTAGCACCGGGTGTTCCCGAGCAGGAATCCCATCTCTTTCCTTGAGAGGCCTCTTGGAGGAGTATTGCACCTCATTTCCACACTTAGGCTTAGGGCCAAGCTTCATCTTTCTTCATCAGCGCAGTTTCTGCAGAATATTGTGTCGTGTTGTAGGGTGCAGCAGTTGAGAATTATATTGGGTGTCTTTAGAGCTAGTTGTGCAGTGGAGGAAGGTTTCCATCCATTGGAAGGCCTGTAAAGAAGCCCCTTGGGCTTATTTGACACATTTGGCATCAGGCCAAGGAGTATTTATTATCTTTTTTCATTCAAAGATATTAGTTGTTTCTGACCTTGCTTTACCCTAATTGTGATTTTACCGAACAAAAAAAAAAAATTTGAAAATTTTTTTTTTTCGGTAAAAGTGATGTATTGGTCCGAGTGGAGGTAAGGGTAACAGTCTTTTTCTTTCTCTTTTCCACATGTACATATATTTTTTAGAGATAGAAACATTTCTAAAAAAGAAATATGGATATATATTCACTACAACGCAATTTTAGTTCAGATTTGCGTTATTTTAGGGAGGAGTTGCAGGGGTAGTCGCAGTGGCTGTTTTGGAAGGTGATTTCTTTAGTGGAGGAGCCATTATTTCATCTGGAGGATCTATTGGACAAGAGTTGTAGGTTTGTACATCAGCTTTAGCCACATATTATCATTTCTATTGTTGCAGCATATCTTCAGCCCTAGGGTTGCAGCTTACATTGGCACATTGTGCGCATTTTCCGTAAACCCTCTTGGGTTGTCTTGGAAAGCTGATCTGGTGCCCAGATCTATATGTATAATATCTATTGTGGCCTATATCAATATTTTTCTATCATTGTATGATCTCCAGTTGTAGTTATGCTTAATATGACTGCGCTGCAGTTTATGTCCGGCATTTTGTATTGTAATAGCAGCTCATATTTGGAAGTGATTGCTTATGGGAGGCTTGTTTCCTCATTGTATATGATTTATGCCTCGCTATTTTGTATTGATTTGCTACCCTAATACATAATATTATGACTCCATATTGGTCTCATGGTTTCATGTGTTAAATAATTGTTGCTGCTTTTATTTTATGCACTATATTCATGCTTTTCCCATTTGGGAATATTACAGTAAGAGCAAGGTACAAAAACAACCAATAGTTTCAATATTAATAATAGTTGCAGATCTCAGAGACTTAGATAAAAGGGAAGATTTTACCCATGAAGATTTGCTTTGATACCACTGTTGAAATGTGAAAACCAAAATAAGAGAACAAGAATGAATTTCTATTTGATTAAATATGGTACAATTTGCTGAACATTGGGTTCAAATTCCAAAGTCTATTCAACACTAAGGGAGTAGCAATATGATAAAAAAGTTTGAATGCCGTTTGGACACCAAGTAAGAGTATAATCACACAATGGTTTAAAGCAAATGAGCATTAACAAGTAAATCAATATTTTATACTAATTGTAATTGAAATTCCAACCTAAATTAATATATATCCCTTAATCTTAAGCATAAAACCAAATATTAATTTACCTATTATATAATACTATACTATTTCATTTACTTTAACAAATACTTAAAAAAAACATCATTATGTTTTTAATCTTACTAATTATCGAAAATAATTTCTAAAATCAATTTATCATTACGTTTTTAAATCCTAAAAATTATTAAAAATAATTCCTAATTAACAAAGGATGTTGCGTATGTTTCGTACAAAAAAAAAAAAAAAACTACAACCCTAAAGTCCAAAAACATGCAAGGAGCACTACATAGCAAGGAAGATAAATTAACGGGAGTAGAAGCTAACAGTTATTATCCCCCTCGCTTCCTGCTCCATCTTCTATTTCTTGTCCGACTTTATGAATGAACTCCACAGCTTCAGCGAAGCCACTCAAAACGTCTTATTCCCTGTCAACTACAGTTTCCCCTCCTTTGCGTTGTGGACATCGCCTCCAGATGTATCTGGAGGCACTTAATTTTTGCTCGGGCTAGTCTGCATAATAAATAAGATCACAAAGTTATATATATATTTATACAATACTTCAAAAGAAGATTTTCATATTTGATTTCGTGACATTAGCTGACCAATATGTTTTTTTTCGAAAAATTCAACCTATTTATCATTTTTAAATAATATGTTTTTTTTCGAAAAATTCAACCTATTTATCATTTTTAAATAAGCATATTTTTATATTTCGTTCAGGGCCATTATGAATATACATAAGCATATAAACAAACTATAATTTATTATTATTTTTTTTAAATAATAAATTTAAAAGCAATGCATTTGTCATTAAGTAAATTGTACCTGACCATACAAATCCAACACGGGCATTGCTTTCCCTGTTATAAAAGCTGCATGGTATATTTTTGTTTCTTCACCCAACACAGCCCATTCATTGCACTTCTATATTAGTGTGTTCTTTACCTCATTTTTCAAGCAATCAATAATCACATATGCCAATAAACACCCTAAATTGTTGATTGCATGAGCTGAATAAACATCAATAGCTTTTGATGTTTTGTTCAAGCTAAAGTTTGCAGTGGCCGTCATGTTGTTCATGGAGCCCTGCATATTTTCCACACTCACTTCACTTCCTTCGTCGGAAATCAGGGATTTTATATCTTTTATCATTTGCTTCTGGATAGTCCGCACCTATTCGGATTGAGTGGACTTCATCTTCAGTTTCTTATTCCAAATGTTTTCAAGAGTGTTTAATTCCTTGTCGGCTGCCATACTTGCTAAATTGGCTTCCATATCTGAACTTTCAACAAAGTCCATCTGAGCCCATGCTTCAGAGAAAGCTTTAAAAGCATCATCAACAACTCCAGAATTAGTATCACTGTAATAGCAGAACATAAAATGGATCAATGACATCGCTCTTATCTTCCATGAATTTTGCCCATCATACATCAAAAACTTTTCCTGTTCACCTTCATTTGCATCAGGAGCCTCTTTTTGCAGGCGTCTTATTATTTCTATCAAATCTGGACTACTATCCTTGCCTTGCTGCATATGTTTCTTTGTTGACTTAAATGTCGATTCATTGGCTATCCATAGGCTCTCGACAATTTCTCCATGCATTGCTATGCTCTCCAAAACTTTTCTGTATTTCGAAAATTCTGACTTTGATGTCTTCGAGCGACACAACAACATAATCTTTTCACGGGTCATTAGGAATGGCCTAAATAGAATCGAAGAGAGAAAGAAATAAGCTTTGATGAGTAAGACTATGAGTATTTGCAGTAAATGGCATATGGAGAATACTAAAGTATCTAGCTGAACTGCTATGATTAAATCCACGATAATACTTTCTAGGAGTGTTCTTTTATGATTTCTTTTCACCCGAAACAACGGGCCCTTTAACTGTCCATGTTTCAATTCAATAAGACTCCTCTTCCAAAAATCCTCCACCTGAAATAAATTTTGTCAAACTCTAGGGAAATATCTTATTGCTAACCATCTGACTAAGACAACGATCCATCCGATTAAGGCAAACATGAACTGAAGAAGAATGGTCGTTTTATTTAATGGATTGATATTCTTATAATCATCTTCGTAAATGCAGCTCCATTTAACGACCATTAGTATAACAGAAACTGTGAGCAACAGGCCAGCGAATGAACTTATAACTGACCTCACCATAATATATTCAGGCTGGCTAGAACGAACCACAATCCAAAATTTGAGGACATGGTCCCCAATGTTTCCACAGTCTGTAAGTGAACTAGAACAACACGAGAGCTCCGAACAGACCTTTTTATTTATCATAATACGAATTCTTTTTCCAGCTAAGACAACACATATAGAGAGCAGAACCAACAATATAATGGCTATGAATATCATAGCACTGTACACTTTGAACCATGCATGTTGATAATGAGGGAAGTAAGCATATATGAGGTAAATCTCATGAAACATATGGAACAATACGTTTAATGCCAATGCTCCAATATCACCCCAATCACTTCTAAAGCCAGAACTTACCAATCGCAGAACCAAATAAGAAATGAATTTACAGATCACAAGTCTTCCGCTTGCAGTTGATCGAATGCTGCAAGCGGTCGGAGTGGTTGTTTTTTTAAGTACCCGATCCAAGATTCTGCTGATCTTATCAATCTTTGCTGGGGTTGAAGCCCTTTTCTCTGATATGGTTACTGCACATAAGAGTTGGGTGTCGCATTTGCGCTCAAATTTTTATGTGGCATTGAGATATCAGTGTTTTGTTGTATGGGTTCAGAGAGGCGGATCTGGAGTGTGCTATTTGTGCCAGTTGAACGTATGGGAAGAAACAGATAGTCGATCCGTTCAAAAACTCGTGTGGTAGTGAATTCCGTTGTGTGTGAGCCGTCAGACTAGAATATTCTTGGCATTGCAGATCTTGCAAGTTTTGTGTCTCTATCCAGCTGTCGTTGAATGGTCGAGCAACACATGGAGGCTAAGAATGTTGAAATGTTACTTTCAACTGTCCCTCTGCAGAGCCGTTTTCCATTTTTTATCTCCAGTTTTTTCTCCTCCAGCCGCTTTCCAAAAGAGATGAACAATTAGTTTCAGTTTTTATGTTGATCGGCGCAGTGCTCTGCGTTTAAAAAAAGTCTTTTTATTTTTGTTTGGGGAAAGACTCTGTATTTGGTAAAACAGAGTACTTTTATTTTTTATATGACACACAGAGATATTTTTTATATATGCGAGTGTTTTTTAACCCCGTGGTCCCCACAGGTACAGTGTCTTGTTGATGATGGAGAATGCAATGCATTCATCGCAACCATATGTTATATTAAATAAAAAATCGCCCTCCACTGTAAGCCCAAGTCTGCGGGTCCATAGACCCTCGGAAATATCATATACAGTGGCAAGTTGTATTGAATCGGAAGCCTTTTTGTATATGGCCCGATTGCACAATGGAAAACTGGAACCGATGAGTTCAATAGACCACAGTTAAATTGTATCCATCGCGTCCGATTATTAATCGGCATCGGAAATGTTTTATGTTATGAACCGATTTACATTGTTGAAGTCCGGAGCCGATGCCATGTTATATGGCAGAGTTAATTTGGTCATTATGTCCGTTATTCAATCGACATCAGAATTTTCGTTGAACCGTTTGTTTTGTTATATGATCCGGACCCGATGGTTTTATTATGGCGCAGTTAAAAGTTGATTACGGGTCCGCCTTTCAATTGGAAATCGGAGTTTTTCCATTTGGCCCATTTGTTTTGATTAAGTCGCAAACCCGATGCAATTATAGATTGGATTTAAATAGCGCGATTCAAAGCACTGTTGTAGTGGGCCCGAAGGTCTTTTAAACAGACTTTAGTTTAAGTTTTTTATATAGTTTTGATGTTTTGTTTTAATATATGCGTGGCATATATAATGTGTAAAAGCCCGTGAGGCAATGTTAAGTTTTTAATTTGAAAAGCACAGCAGTGCGTAGAAAACCAAATACACAGCAGTGTAGTGTTTTGTAAGAGACAGAGTGTGTTATTTTGGACAGTGAGACAGAGAGTTGTTTTAGCACTGCGTTTGAAGCAGTCTGAATATTTTGTAAGCCCTCTGTTGAGGAAGTAGTGTAACAATTTATTTTCAGTTAATGAATAGAATTTTTCAAAGTGTGAACCTCTGCCCCTGTGAGTGAAATTTTTATATTTCTCTGTGTTAAAGAGGAGAGTATTATTCTCTCTGTGATTTGTTCTGGAATTTTCATAAATTCCAACATGGTATCAGAGCTAGTCTAGGCTCTTTGAAGGTGTCAAAGAAGTTGAAGGAAGGAGTTCTTTGTTGCAGCAACTTCTCCAGTAGAGTGAAGACTCAGTCAATAAGAATCCAAGGTATTTCTCAAGTCATTTTTTTTTTGTGTTACTGTTGAAGACAGTCAGTTCTTTTAAAAACACAGTCAAGTATTTTGAAGCATAGTTAAGAGTGCAAGAATGGCTGGAACCAGCACTAGCATGGGTATTGGAAATACCCAGCTCCCACAATTTAATGGGAAAAACTATGACTACTGGGCAATAACCATGAAAGCCCTGTTTGCTTCCCAAGACTTATGGGAACTTTTTGAGGATGGCTTTGAAGAGCCAGCAAATGAAAATGAGTTTGATGGTTTAACTCAGGCAGAAAGAGAAATGTTGAAGAGAAATAAGAAGAAGGATTCTATAGCCCTCTACTTTTTGTATCAAGCAGTGCATGAGAGTGTGTTTCCAAGGATAGCAGTAGCCAAGAGATCCAAAGAAGCATGGGAAACTCTCAATACAACCTATCAAGGCATGGAGAAAGTGAAGACAGCAAAACTACAGTTGTTGAGGAGAGACTTTGAGACTCTCTGCATGAAGGAGTCAGATAATATTGATTCATTCTTCACACATGTGATTGGAATGGTCACACAGTTAAGGTCTCATGGAGAGATTCTTGAAGAAAAGAGGATTGTGGAGAAACTCTTGAGGAGCCTACCCTCAAGGTTCGATGTGATTGTCACCACCATAGAAGAGACTAAATATCTCACAAACTTTTCAGTGGATAAGCTACATGCATCACTGATGACACATGAGCAGAGATTGGGTAGAAATGAAAACTCATCTCTAGAACATGCCTTTAAGACCCAAATGTCTTTCGGAAGAGGAAGAGGGCAAGGCAGAGGAAACAAGAGAGGAAGAGGCAGAAGCCAAAACAGAGGTGGAAGAAACAGTGCAGCAAATGCTTAAGGAAGGGGCAGCGATCCAAATCAGCATCAAGGCCAAGGCAGCAGCCAGCAAAGTGGTCAGCAACATGCTCAAGGACCAAGGTATGATAAATCCAATGTCCAATGTCACTATTGTAAAAAATATGGACATTATGAAAATGAATGTAGGAAGAAGCAACGTGATATGAGTAATAGAACAAATGCAAATTTCACCAGAGAGAATATCAGCCAAGATAAATTGTTTTTAGCTTGTAATATGGCTGAGGAAAAGAGTGAAGATTTATGGTTTCTAGACTCCGGTTGTAGTAACCATATGACAGGAAACATAGCCATGTTTTCTATGTTAGATGAGAGTGTGAAGTCACAAGTCACACTAGGGACTGATAGTCAAGTTTTTGTTATGGGAAAAGGAGAATTAAATGTTTTAACAAGGAAAGGTGTAAAGAAATCCATAGCAGATGTTTATTATGTTCCAGGAATGAAATGTAACCTCTTGAGTATTGGAAAACTTGTTCAAAAGGGGTACAATGTTTTCTTTGAGGATGATGTTTGCACCATCATGGATAAACCACTCAGCAAACAATGTATTGCTGAAGTGAAGATGACAAGGAACAGGATGTTCCCTCTCAGGATGATAGCAGATTTGAAGAATGGAGAAGAGATAGCAGCAGTGACACAAGAGGCTTTCCAAAGCGAACCAAAAGATGACAATTGGTTGTGGCACTTGAGATTTGGACATCTCAACTTTGGAGGTCTTAACTTGTTGAATAGAAAAGGAATGGTAAGAGGTTTGCCATTTATTGAGAAATCGGACAACCTTTGTGAAGGTTGTATCTTGGGGAACAACACAGAGAAAGTTTTCCTTCCGAGAAAAGCATAAGGGCAAAGGCACCCTTAGAGATTGTCCACTCAGATTTGTGTGGACCGATGCAAACTCCATCACTTGCTAGCAGCCACTATATGCTAACATTTATTGATGATTTTACTAGAAAAACTTGGGTTTACTTTTTGAAAAACAAAAGTGAAGTGTTTGAAAGATTCTGCAATTTCAAAGCACTTGTTGAGAACCAAAGAGGGCTGCATATCAAAGTCCTAAGGACTGATAGAGGAGGTGAGTGTATCTCTAAAGATTTTCTACGTTTTTGTAGAGAAAATGAGATTCATAAGTAGTTTACAACTAGATATACTCCCCAGCAAAATGGAGTTGCCAAAAGGAAGAATAGAACCATAATGGACATGGTAAGGAGTATGTTAAAGGCAAAGAATTTGCCTAATGATTATTGGGCTAAAGCTGTACATGGTGCAACGTACATTTTGAATAGGTGCCCTACAAAAGCAGTTATGAACAAAGTGCCAGAAGAGGCATGGAGTGGCACAAAGCAAGGTGTCACACACATGAAAGTTTTTGGATGTGTGGCTTATGCACACATTCCGGATCAGCTAAGGAAGAAGTTGGACAACAAGGGGGAGAAATCTATTTTCATTGGATACAGTGAGGAATCCAAGGCTTACAGGTTGTACAACCCATCCACCAAGAAGTTTATTGTGAGCAGAGATGTTCAGTTCATCGAGGAGGAAGCTTGGGATGGAAGCAAAGAGAAAACAGTGAATGTTAAACACTATTTATCTCATGATGAAAATGATAATGAGTTGGCTGAAATACATCCCCAAACAGCAGCACCAACACAAGGG
This sequence comes from Pinus albicaulis, assembly GCA_034641835.2. NCBI lineage: Eukaryota > Viridiplantae > Streptophyta > Pinopsida > Pinales > Pinaceae > Pinus > Pinus albicaulis. The sequence goes on from CM076575.1 coordinate 593,604,882, forward strand.
CAGCAAGAGATACCCTTGAGGAGAAATGAAAGTGCTTCTCCAAGCACACCATAAGGAGGAAATTCAAGTGCTTCTTTAAGCATTTGTGCACCTAATGAAAGAGGTAAGAAGTTCAGAAATTTGAATGACATTTATGAACAAGAGGCAGCAAATGAAGGTATAAATTCTTTGTTTGCTTTATATTATCATGTTGATGACCCTATCCACTTTGAAGAAGCTATCAAATATAGGAAATGGATAGAAGCTATGGATGAGGAGATTAATGCCATAGAAAGAAACAAGACATGGGATTTGGTTGAACTCCCAAAAGGTAAAGATGTCATTGGAGTTAAATGGGTCTACAAGACCAAGAGTAATGCTGAAGGCAAAATAGAGAGACACAAGGCAAAACTTGTTGTCAAAGGGTATAAGTAGAAGCATGGGATAGACTATGAGGAAACTTTCACACCGATTGCTAGAATGGAAACCGTGAGAGCAGTGTTGTCCATAGCAGCACAAAACAAGTGGAAAGTTTACCAAATGGACGTGAAGTCAGAATTCATAAATGGATTGTTAATGGAAGAGGTTTACATTGAACAACCTCTCGACTATGAAAAGAAAGGCCAAGAGCACAAAGTGTGCAAGTTGAAGAAAGCTCTTTCTCGGCTAAAGCAAACGCCAAGAGCGTGGTACAGTAGGATAGACTACTATCTACTGGAAAATGGATTTGAAAAGTGTGAGGGAGAAACCACCCTCTACATCAAAGAAAAGGATGGTAAAATTTTGATTGTGGTTTTATATGTTGATGATGTTATTTTCACAAGTAATGATGATTACCTTATTGAAAATTTTAAAATAGTCATGAAAGAAGAATTTGAAATGACTGACATGGGTTTGTTGAGATACTTCTTAGGAATAGAAGTAGAACAAGATGAAAATGGGATTTTTATCTCACAGGCAAAATATGTTAATGAAGTTCTTGAAAGATTTAATATGCAGGAGAGCAAAGCAGCAATCACTCCCACAGTGATGGGATTAAAACTCAGCAGAGAGGACAGCAGCAAGGATTTCGATCCTAGTTTGTACAAGAGCATAGTTGGCAGCCTCATGTATTTGACTGCAACTAGGCCTGATATAATGCATGTTGTTAGTTTGATTTCCAAATTCATGGAGAAGCCAAAGGATGCACATTAGCAGGCAGCGAAGAGAATTTTGAGGTATGTTAAAGGTACTAAAAGGTTTGGTATTTAATATACTGCTTCAGAATGTTCATATTTAATTGGATACACTGACAGTGATTGGGCTAGAAGTGTGAATGATCGGAAGAGCACTTCCGGTTATGTTTTTCACATGGGTTTGGGAGCCATTTCATGGGCTTCTAAGAAACAACCCATTGTAGCATTGTCTATAGTAGAGGCAGAATATGTGGCAGCTACAACAACAGCGTATCAAGCAATTTGGATGAGGAGGATGCTAAGAAGTTTGTGCCAAGAGCAGGCAAAAGGAACTATGATTTTCTGTGACAATAGCTCAGCAATTGCATTATCTAAGAATTATGTGTTTCACAAGAGAACGAAACACATTGACACAAAGTTTCATTACATCAGGGAATTGGTAAACAATGGAGAAATTATTTTGGAACACTGCAAAACTCAGGAGCAGTTTGTAGAAATTCTGACCAAGCCATTGGGGCAGAAAAGTTTTGAGTTTTTGAGAAAATGCCTGGGTATGACTGATAACCCAGCAACTGAAATTAAGGGGGAGTGTTGAAATGTTACTTTCAACTGTCCCTGTGCAGAGCCGCTTTCTATTTTTTATCTCTAGTTTTTTCTCCTCCAGCCGCTTTCCAAAAGAGATGAACAGTCAGTTTCAATTTTTGTGTTGATCGGCGCAGTCCTCTGCGTTTAAAAAAACAGTCTTTTTATTTGTGTTCAAGGATAGACTCTGTATTTGGAAAAACAAAGTACTTTTATTTTTTATATGACACACAAAGATTTTTTTTTATATATGCGGGCATTTTTTTTAACCCCGTGGTCCCCACAGGTACAATGTCTTGTTGATGATGGAGGATGCGATGCATTCATCGCAACCATATGTTATATTAAATAACAAATCGCCCTCCACCGTAAGCCGAGGTCCGCGGGTCCACAGACCACGCGGCAATATCATATACAGTCGCAAGTTGTATTGAACTGGAAGCCTTTTTGTATATGGCCCGATTGCACAATGGAAAACCGAACCCGATGAGTTCAATAGACAGCAGTTAAATTGTATTCATCGCGTCCGATTATTAATCGGCATCGGAAATGTTTTATGTTATGACCCGATTTACATTGTTGAAGTCCGGACCCGACGCCATGTTATATGGCGGAGTTAATTTGGTCATCGCGTCCGTTATTCAATCGGCATCAGAATTTTCGTTGAACCGTTTGTTTTGTTATATGATCCGGACCCGATGGTTTTATTATTGTGCAGTTAAAAGTTGATTGTGGGTTTGCCTTTCAATCGGAAATCGGAGTTTTTCCATTTGGCCCATTTGTTTTGATTAAGTTGCAGACCCGATGCAATTATAGATTGGATTTAAATCGCACAATTCAAAGCGCTGTTGTAGTAGGCCCAAAAGTCTTTTAAACAGACTTTAGTTTAAGTTTTTTATATAGTTTTGATGTTTCGTTTTAATATATGCATGGCATATATAATGTGTAAAAACCCGTGAGGCAATGTTAAGTTTTTAATTTGAAAAGCACAGCAGTGTGTAGAAAACCAAATACACAGCAGTGTAGTGTTTTGTAAGAGACATAGTGCATTATTTTGGACAGTGAGACAGAGAGTTGTTTTAGCATTGCGTTTGAAGCAGTCTGAATATTTTGTAAGCCCTCTGTTGAGGAAGTAGTGTAACAGTTTATTTTCAATTAATGAATATAATTTTTCAAAGTGTGAACCTCTGTCCCTGTGAGTGAAATATTTATATTTCTCTGTGTTAAAGAGGAGAGTATTATTCTCTCTGTGATTTGTTCTGGAATTTTTATAAATCCCAATAGAGAACACACTTGAGTGACGTGGAATCCATGCCACTAAGTGAAGAAAACCCACCGTTACTCACTGCCAGGACATGCTATAAATCTTGTCCACCAAATTGTCTTCGTGAGGTCTTGATTGAATTCGTTGAACTCTGGATATTTGTCTAGAACCTTCATAATATTGAATGCATTTATCACCAACTTTACGGGCAGATATTCTGATCTCATGGCACCATCATTATTGAGGTATTTTCTGCAGTAAACCTAGAGTCAATCAATATTTTGGAAGCTTGCAAAATGTTTTTACTTGGGATTATGAATATCCAATGTAAATATTTAGGTGATGCTTCTATTGTTGTCCGTGGATGGAATGGTTCTCCATTTGGAATTAATGGGCTAGCTTTGACAAGCTAGAACTTGGGATAGGTAATATTTTCCATGTTCTTTTGCTCGCATATACAAGTGGTTCTTAGGTTTGGGACATTGAAGATGAAAATGATGTGTATGAGATTCTCTCAAAGCGTGATGCCCCAGTTGAATTTATGAAAATACAACCACGGCCAAGTACACTTGACCCAAAAGATAATAAATTTAAAGAAGTATTTCTGTTATTTTTGTTACCATTGATGTTATTGTCATTTAAGGAGAATATGCTAAAAGTAGCAGAAGCTTACCTCAGTCAGGTGGCAATAGTTTTTTCCAAACGGTTGTTCATTTCTATTCCCTGAGACACTTATTTAGCTAAACTTAGGTTTTGGTCAGCCATATATTTAGTGCTCTGCAATCCTCGTATTATAGATATTTCCCTTGAAACACAAATATCTTATTTTGATGTAGTGGCTCTTGGGAATTCTTTTAGTGTGCATAGAATTGACATGTGTGAGCCTTGGTGCCAGCACTGAGACTAGGAGAAGCGTGGTAGTGTTGTGTCGAAGAAAAGTCGAAGTGTAGGTGTGGAGGAGACTATGCAGCTCACTTTGCAGCGTTGAAGCTGAGGCAAATTCAGTAATGGGTCAACAAAAGAGACTGAAACAGTCTTGAAGAAAATTGGAACATATGAGGAGAAAGCATCAAGAGATAGGTCTAGAATTTGATGAAATCGTTAAGAGGTTAATACCAGATCTACCCTCTTTTTCAGGTATGAATTATGAAAGCTCGGAAACTGAAATGAAAACAATATTATGGATGGTAGATTTATTAAATTATGTTGAATATGATTTTTTTAAATCAAACCATAATATGAGTACAGATGCATCAACATTACAACTTATAACAATTTCATTATATGAAAACATCAGGTTCAATATGCTACATCAATATGGTAAGATTCAAAATGAAAAAAATTTATGGGATATTTTAGAAATGAAGTAGAATTTGAATCAAGGCAAAGATAATGAAGGTATTACTCTTGAAAATGATGATTGTGCTTTCAGTCTCATAACTGATTATGAAACTGAGGATGGAAACATTGAATTGAAATGATGGATAATGAATATGTTCTTGTATTTGAAATTGAAACATGTGATAATGAAGAAACAACCATTGTTGTAGAATATGAAATTTTTTATGAAGAAAGCTTCTCTAATGAAAAGACCTATAAAGTCAAATTTGATGAGAACTATGTATCTCATGATGAGTGGATCAATTTGATGCATGAAAAGCATCTTATTGATGATTTGTTGTTCGGTGAGAAGAAAATTCTATCTCCATATACATTTCAAATGCGGGCAACATGTTTGCAATGAAATAATTGATTAAAGAATTTGAAGGCATGAATCAACAAACTATGTCAGCAGAGAAAGATGAAGAAATGAAAGTTCTCTTAAAGGAGCAGGATGACAAGAGCCAATATGGTCTTCTTTATGAATTTAACATTGTCTTTAAGTGTGAAAATATTTCCATAGAGGAAGAAGAAACTGAAAATATTAAGGACAAGTATAAGTCCCAAGAACCTGTAGCATTGAATACAAATAATGTTATCCTACAATCAAGATCAAGAAATAGGAGATTAAGAGTTCAAGTGTTCCACCTTTGGGGTATAAAACGTGAAAAAGAGGAGAAGCTCCACCACTATCTTAAGGCAAGAAAAGTGAAGATAAAACTTCACCAACAAATGAACAAGCATGGACTCCTTAACAAGAAGACAAAAATGAAAGTTCAATTATCAAGTTTTTTATGTACCATTGTAATCCTAGCTGAGACTGAGACCAAAAGGTGTATGAAAGTCTTGGAAGAATTACATTTGAATTATTTAGGGAGATGTTAGGAGTACTAGTGAACCCTTTCTCCATTAAGGGGGAGTGTTGGAATTAATGGAGAATGTATTATTAGAGAGAGTCAATTCGTTAGTTGTGCTTGTATCCTAGTTTAGGAATTAGTTCCTACATTCTAGGAGTTAGTTCTAACTCTCCTATGCATACGTAAACCTATATATTCTTGTTGAATGATGATCAATGTAGAGTGTTTTCTCTGAGGCAGACTCTAGGTGGAAGCTCACTTGTGAGCTGCTAAGTTTATGAATATATCAGGTTTCTTCAAATTCTATCATTTACAGGTATGATAATTTCATTTTAAATTGAATTTTGGATCATTGTGAGGGCCTATTTAAATGCACAATAAGTTCATTGTAAATCATAAATTTCCTTTGTAAGGCCTATTTAAAGGCACGACGATTTCATTGTCAATTTCCTTTTGTATAATTGTAAAGAAACGGTAGAACCTAGGTGGATACGGTAAGAATCTCTAATTATTTATAAGAAAAGCTTGACCATTTCTTGTAAATGTAGTTGATATTAAATGAATCACTTAAATTTGTAATTTTTTCATTTATTTGTATATTTTTCATATTTTTGTGTATCTTCTTTTTTTAATAAATGCAAAAACAACACTTAATATAAAATAAATAAAAAATTTAGATTGTCTTTCAAGCAATTTGTAGCATCACTTCACTTTAAAATTTTAACACAATTCATAGTGCTTTATCCCATCATCCAACCACTACAATAAATTATATAGAGGACAAAATGTATTTATGCATGGAGTCGTGTTGCTGATGACGAGTTATGGATTTGAATATCTTAACAGAGAAGATCATTCATTAACCACGATACAATATAGTTAATAATTGATTTATTTATTATCTAGAGTAATAGTAATTTATGATTTTGGTTGTTACAAGAAGTTGCGGGAACGTGAGGTAGTTACATTTCCCTTGGGAAATGAACTGAAAAACATAGAAATTACTCCCTCTATAATACGTGATTTGATTGTTTCTAATTACAAAAGTTTTAATAAAATTAATTTTATTGATAACTGATTTTATTGTTTAATTTATTCTAGTTTTCTTTGGTTTTCAAATCTATAGTAGTTGTTATTTATTTTCATATTGGGCCAAATTCATTAGGAACAAAGGTAAAATAGAATGTTGGTAAAATACAAAAGCATTGATAACTTAGCTATTTAAAAAGCTACAACAATCACCATTGCTTCTGCTGAGGAGGAAAAGCAAAGGATGCTTAGGTTGAAAATGAACTTTCTTAACAAATTTCGAGAGATTGCAAGAACCAACACCACCTAGTAGATACTTCGTTTGGGTATAGTTTTTTAAAAGTTATATTATGGTTTGGATTTAAATTAAGGGTGTAGTAACTTCACCATATAATCTTTATAAAGATTTAATTATGTCGATAGGAATTTTATTATGAAGTTGTTGTTGGTGACATTGTTGAGATTCGTCGTCCTCTGACAATCTCAATAGTGTCGGTACCATTATTCAACCATGTCAATATTATTAAAAATTATCTCTCACGTTTCCCCAAAATTTTGGTTAACATACCCTATCTTCCGGGCCATGGACAATGGTGAAGACTTTTCCACGCTCAAGCTATTCATCATATTCTCTCTTGTGTTCTCCTCTCTTAGCAACATAGTCAAAGAGCTCTTCGCTTATGAGTATTTTTTTTCAAGCCCTTTAGTCAGTTATGGTGGGATGAAACTGTGCCAACTATAGTCACCAAGGTCGAGCCTCAAAATCATGTTTCTATAATCTTTCCAAACTTTTTATTTTTTAATTTTTTAATTTCAATTATTCGGAAGTGCTTTCTAAAACATTCTCTAACCTCAGAGAAGTGATTTTTTTTCTTCAATCGCCCATAAGTTGAACCAACCTCGTCCTTATGATACTTATGCCACTTTGTTAGGACAAACCACATTGAGAATGGAACCGTGGATGGCTTAATACATTTTCAAGCCCAACAGTATACCAATGGTTTGTTGGCGCAACATTTTAGATTTTCTATTTTGTTAGCCATGCCTTTTTATAAGTCACAATTTATCTAGAAAAACGTATGTTATTTGTATAGGTTGTTCTTCATCTTGAGCAAGATCGGGTCCTTTCTATTCGCGAGAATGCAAGGTTGCAAGGCTTTCTTGATTATCACAAGCTTCATTCGAGTGTGAAGGAAAGGTAAGCCTCAAAATATGCTTGAAATGTCTTTAGATTTTTCATCCTTGCTGCTAAACTATAATATATATTACTAATATTCTTTTATGTGCAGATATATTCAAGTAGGAAATGTTGTGGAAATACTTGTTACAAGGGCTTTGGGCTTTGCCCTGGGGATGGCCATACAGAAATTGTGCACTGATGAGCTAGTAGTTAATCTCCTTAACAAATTCCCTCTTTTCTTTGGCAACCAGCAAAATGAGGATGGAGCTATGGACATGGGAGAGAAGAGCTAGTTGTAGTGTAATCCATTCTCTTTCTAGGCCCATCTGTTAGATGTTGTTGCTTAACTTCCCCCAGCATCTACATGAGGTGCAGTTTTCGTGGCCGAGAAATCAAAATAGAAAGCTTCCAAGTAGACTAGACTTTGCATTTGCATGGATTTGCGGCTTCCATCCCATGGGAAAATAAACTTCTAATGTCCGAAAAAATCTTAAGTCCTCAGTCTTTACTCCACATTCCATAAACTATTTTCTTATTGTAACTATCATTCTGCTCTGCAATTGACTTATTCTCAAAGGATATTTATTCATGAAAAGGGTGTTCCATTCCATTGACATATATGGAAGCATGGCATGTGTATTGATCATATCTCCAGTCAACTACAATAGAAATTTTCAGTCTGACCGAATCAAACCCTATGGGAATGATGAACATTGGTTGTTGTTCATGCAATTAACAAGGCAGAAGAAACATTCAATTTTCCCACTTTTAATCCTTTGGCAATGTGCATGTGTCAAGACTATACATGCCAGATTATTCACATGGTTATAATAATTACTTCAAATTTCTCCGCAATTTTCACCTATCTGCTAAGTCTCCCATTAAATTATAAGCATGCTAACTCGCCCATTAAATTATAAGCCTACTAACTCACCCATTAAATTATAAGTTTGTTTTAGAGGCATAAAAAAAAAAAACTCGAAGGCTATCATTCAAATTCTGAACTGAGTGAATCCACCTCTAAAGGAGTTATAATATCATTCATCTCGATGAAATTTCCATCCAAAACATCGAGGGATAATTTATAAGATCATTAAGCTCTATGAAATCTCCATTCAAAACATCAAGGGATAAATCATGTTTAGTTGATAATGATGAACATATTTTTTATTTCTCTTCCTCCGGTATCATGGTGTATTGAAAATGCAAGTTGTAAACATCATCCTTAATGTCATCTTGCATAGGGTTTTGTTCATCACCACATGTAACTTTTTCCAGATTCGTGTCTACAAACTACTGAGGCTGATTGGTGAAAGCAGTGTGTTCTATTGGTCCATATTCTTCCTTATCCAATTTTGGATCATTAGGATAACCAATGTGTGTCATTAAGAACATATGAAGCTCATAATTATTAGGGACCTCTGAATCCCCTCTAAGAGAAAGAACATCATTCAGAACTAAACCCTGCCCTAGAAGCATGCCATCTGGTGTAATGTTGAAGTCAATTGTAGCTTGAGCGACATTTTGTATATTCAACGAAGATATTTCACTATGTTCTCCATCAAGGTATTCAGTTTTGTTCACTTGAGAGGATGAAGCAATGTTGGAATCGCGATTGCCGTTAGACCAAAACCTGCAGGTGTTAGTCTCCACTACAATTGCCAGGTTTAGGATCCATGAGAGGCAGTTAGCCCATGTCGTGAAACACATGGGGAGCATTGAACCCAATGTCCAACAAGTAGAACAATGTTTACATCTTCTTCTAATGTTCTTCTAGAAGACTTTACAAAGTACATATGATTTTTGCATTGTATTTGAATTGATATCATTGCAATCATCAAGAATGTACTCATGCATCCACCAATTGATTCTTTCTCCATGGAGAACATGCCCTCTGTAGAAAACTAGAGTCTTATTAATCCCTAGGACTTTAGAGGATGCAAAAATAGTTCGGTCTTTTCAAGTCAACTTCCAGTGAATCAGCTTGGTCGCTCAAAATTTCCTTGATCCAATAGGGCATTCTACCTTTTTGGGGCTGAAAAAACACCCTTTCAAGTTTCTTCCTTTCAGGCATGATTTTCCAGGAAAATCCCATGGTTCGCACTTGTATGGATTTTCCTCTGAAATGACACTGCAAGGTTGAGGCCACCCATATAGTTTTCTTTTTAGATATTGGGTGAACAATTCTTCATCTGTTGGGTGAAAGAAAAATCCAGGTGGTTAAGAATTGTGTCCCATCTGGATCTTCAAATTTATTCAAATTATTTTAAATAAATTGTGGTCTATTAATCACAAACTCAATATGGTGTTGAACTTCTAGTAGATAAAGGAATAAACAAACTTGGAAAAGATGTGAAAATCACAACAATGTCTCTACTAGGGCTCCTTTTTAAATGCAATTTCGATAGAAACTCATTGCCCATGAGAAGAAATCGTTCACATTTTCACATGTTATAAATACCTTGTTGCCCAACATCATCAACCGATTTGTTCTTCTAATTGTGTTTCATGGAGAGGTCATGATACCACATTGAAATAGAAGAGATAACAGGCCCAGTGGAGTATTCATGTAAATATAACCTTTCTTCGACACTTTTAGTTACTGCTAACTTGCCCAACATACAAATGGTAGAATTTAATTTTCAAAACTAATGGGAGTTCAGTAGCTTAACTTAGTCCATTACAAACAATATTTCTACAATTAAATATAAAAAAATGACCAATAAAATAGAGGTGTCACTCTTACATGCCCTTTTATATATATTGGACATTGCTAAGAATAATGCATTTAAAGCCAATTAGGAACTAATGACAATATCCTTGAAATAGAAAAATATTATGATTTGCCAAAATAATTGATGCTCAGACTATGAACAAGTAGAATTGATCTAATGATTACCATATTACCAAGTATAAAGCTCCTCACATCCATCCTAGCCACACTGCAAATGGCAGTGCTCCCCCAACTTTCTGAAAAATCACCCTCAACCATGAAAGTCCATTAACCCAAAAATGTCCCCTTTCACCAAAAAATTTATCTAGAAGACCCTTAGAAGACTCTTTCAGCTACATCCTTCTTTTCAAACACCATACGAGCAAAAATCTCTTCCTCCAAACGAAGTATCAGAACCCCACAATTCCCCAATCTTCAACGACCAAATAAATATATTTCTCTGTAATCTACATCCATCCAAAAAATCTAAAATAAAAACACAACTAATAGCACCGAGATGCCTCTTCCAACACTAACAGGCTCCAAGCACTAACATAAATAATAACACTTATCCTTTAACAAAATTTGTTCAATGCACCACAATGTTCCTCCATAGAATATGCAACAATGCTCCACAAGGGGAAGCCTCTGCCACACTTTTGGTGTTGTTTCCTTGACATGGGTCCCGTGTTGTGGAGCTCCGTCCTTGCTGGAAAGCAATTCCTGCTCAGCTTACCTCTTTAGGCCTCCATTGAAATTAGAAGAGGATGTTGAGATTTCTTCTTTGCATTCATATTGTTAATATTTTGTTCTCAAGACTTATGCTGGTGAAAATTCCTTTTAAAAGCTAGTTCTTGTTCCACCGTTGAGAATCTCAATCTTCTTCCACCTTGGAGAATCTCAATCTTGTTCCACCTTTGAGAATCTCAAGAATGTTGGATTCTAGCCCTATATTCTTGATGTTTCATTTTGGTTTGGTTTTGTGTTTTACTTCCCTTCAATTTTTTTTTTTTTTTATTACTAATAATATTATATATATATTATTTTTTTATTTATTAATACTATTTCTATTGTAATAATTCATTTTTAAAATTCTTTTGACTATATGGTTAAATATGAATAGATATATAATAAGATTATAATTTTATTAAGTATTTGTTCCAATATTTATTTTTCTATGACTTTATAACCATTATATTCCCTTCTCATTGATGTTAATATATATTTTTTTAATTCATAACTAATTAATCATTTTAATATTTTATTTATGATCATTATTTCCATTCTAATAATATATTTTTGAAAATTCCTTATGACTATATGATTAAATATGAAAATATATATAATAAGATTATTTTTATTAATTATTTATTCCATTTTTATTCTTCCTTGCCTTTATAAGAGTTATATTCCCTACTCTTTGAAGCAATAAATTTTTTTAATTCACATTTCATAACTAATTAATTATTTTAATATTATTATTAAACTAATTTTTGATTAATAATCCTTTTTTAAATTAATATATTTATTTTATTAACATTATATTCTAATGGTTATATTTGGAACATGGTGCATCTCCACTATTTATATCCAATCTGAGATTTAATTTTCTCAATTTTGTCCAGACAATGAACCTTATTAGATGGTTCAAAACTTCGACCCTAATCTAATGATGTGATTAATCTGAAAAAACTTATCTATAACATTATGGATCACAAAATTCTGAAATCCATAATCTCAAAAACCACAATGTTTGGCCATGTCCCTGTAGTGCATTGACCTCCATCACAATTAAAAAAACGACACGGCACCAGTACACAGTGGATACCTGTTACAAATGATGTTGTGTGAAACATGGATCAACATTATGCTCTGAAATCATATAATAGGTCATAAGAGTTATGAATTCGAGATCAGATATGGAAGGTCCTTGCAGCCATACTGAGACAAGTCTCGAGAGGGGAATACAAGTTGTGAAACATGCCTTATTATACACACGATTGACATTTAAGGAGTTTAATGGCGACTGTCGAAGAGGATACAGGTTGGACAGCTCCTTGTGTGATAGGAGCTAGGGATTCATATTCCAAGCCAAAGAGGGACAGATTTGATAATAGGCAGAGGTGCGTTACGATCAAATACTATAATGTGGAGTGAAAATGACGCCCCACCCAAGGCCATATTCAATGCATGGAGTTTTAGTGAAGTACATCAATTCCGTGGTGTTTCTTGTCTCGTTTTCTGCCTATCTTTGCTATCCCTCATCGATGACAGGTCTCATCCTATATGATACCTATGCATGCTTTATCCATGGCTACATGGTTTTCTTTTTCCTGAAGCAAAAACACCAATAGCAACAATTTCTAGATTGGCATTGAGAGCATTTCTTTTATTCAACGTTAAGATACAAGATTGGAGGGATCGAAGGCTGATAAGTGTGGAGTTGAGGGTAACTTGGATCCCCTTATCCAATGATTTACAGACTAACAAGGATGTGTAACCCAACAACATTCGATCTTGCAAAATCTGAGAATTGTCCCTCATTGTCTCTTGCAAAAGTTGAGAAATGCGAACTTAGTAGTAACTTAGAGCACTTGAATGTTACTGAATCTGATAACAAGATTTGAGTAGCTATGAATGCCGTTAAAGCATACAAATTGATCGGGAAAGCGTCAGTTGAGGTCCCCACACCTAGAAATGAATTATAGAGAGGCTCGAGCCGTAGAGGCAATGAGGTTCTCAAAACCATCGAAGGATTCAAAAGTTTAGGAGCCTACCCTGTAACAACACATACAAATATAGACATTCTAATTATAACATTCCTCTATGCAGTCTTCTTTGCTACAGGGAAATTTATGATATGGCAGAGCTGCTCTCAACTTATTAGTTGTGTGTTTCTCATTTCTCCTATTTCATGTCTTTCCAGGGGTAAAAATACCAATGAACGTAAATGTAATGTTAATGTATGGTTGCACAACCTGTCTCAACTCATTAGTTGTTTGGTTCTCATTTCCGGTATTTCATGTATTTCCAATAGTAAAAAATACTAATGAACCTGAATGTAATGTTACTATATGGTTGACCCATACGAAAATTTCTTACCAAAAGGAGGTTGTTGTAAATATTAGAATGGAAAGTGCTAAATAAGAAAAGGACATGCACAAAAAGGATGCTGCTATAAATATCATTTTAGGAGAATGCAATGGGTTCTTTTAAATAGAAAATTTCAAATGAGATTAATATATTTATTCTAGTTTAGATACGGTGGTAAATAAATACTTAAGGATTTCTCAAATTGCAATAGATAATGACACCAATTCAATTTTTTTAGGCTTTTGAGCACCCCATGAAATGAGTGTTTCTCAATTGTTTTTTTCCCATCCAAACAACTTCTCATCATAATTTGGAGGATGTTGTTTAGAGAAGACAATAGAATATCACCTTGATGTGTCCTCTAGTATTGCTTCTAGTCTAGTTATGATTTCAGTGATAGAAATCTGATATATTACATATTCTATAATGCACTTTTAACTACTTTGAATATTACATATTCTATAATGCACTTTAAACCACTTTGAAAGCTCTACTTTACCAATATTTTAGTCTTGTAATTAGTTATTCCTTCAACGTCCTCATCAATATTTCATGCAGTGCTACATTGCATCACTCTACATTCATCTACACTTATATCGACATATCTTTGCACCTTTTTGGTGCAAATACTAGTAAATAATATATATATATAAACATTTATTTCCCTTAAAACCCTTAATACAATAGTATAATGATTGATATTTTATCAAAAATATTAGAGATTGAATAATAGAAGAACATATATTTCCTTTTTATAGTTTACTATTTCTTTAAAAAACAAAAAGACTTGAAAGGATTGTTTTCATTCTCACAGATTTACATATTTGATAGAAACTAGCAACGCCACCACTATACTTCTTTATGCATTGAAACTATGAGGAGATTTTTCCAGATCATAACTCGTGTAAAAAACTATAAATTATTGCATTATTATCATGTGAGATAACACTCTTCGAGATTTTGTGGATGATCATGAAGAAAACATTGTTGAGCGAAATCACCAGAAAAATAGACTGCGAAAGAACACTAGTAACACCTGCGCAGCTGAATCAAGGTATGGCTCATCATTGAATTGAATTATCAATGTATTTTGTAAAGAATTTAATGTTATTTACAGTGGTATAGGTATGAAGTAAAGTATTTGATTTCAACTTTTCAGTTTTCTTGAGATGCAATCAACTATGTTCTTTATTTTTTCAAATTTATATGTTATGCCTAGTGTCTACTCAACACCTCAAATTATACATTCATGCTCTGCAATGTTCAACACTTTAAATTATTTAAAACCAATTTACTATACATATGCTTACTTTATTTAAAATCATTGCTATTTTTTCTTTTTCCATATTTATTTTCTCATACACTTAGCTTTAATAAATTGTAATTTGTGAATTTCATTTTGAGAAATTAAATACATATGTTTTAGGACTTTGTTTGGGATGAATCGTTATTGTTCAGCTTTCAAGTTTCCAGATTCCTCACTGTGTGTATCTCAATGCTAAAATTAATTTTCCTCTTTCGCAAAGCTAGAAAATTGTAGTCACTTGTAGCAGTTGCAATTCTTGGCCATACTTGTAGCAGTTGCAATTCTTAGCCATAAAAAGATAGCAAAAGATGTGATCTTTCATTAAGAAAATCGAAAGAGAGTATTACTTATATCTCCACTCCAAACAACCAAACATAGCTCAAAAATCAGTCCAATGCATTTTAGCAATCTATTTGATTATGGACAATCTTTTTTTCTCATCACACTATTTTAACAATAATTTTGAAGAATTTTCAAGATGATTCCAATTTTGTTGGGTTTTAGTTTCAAATGTGATTGTGTTTAAGTAGATTCTAATGTTTAAAAGATTATGGAAAGTTGTTTTTGGAAGCATTTTAGTCTCGTCCACATGTCTTTAAAATCTCTTTTTCCAAAAATTTTTAAATGAGAAATAAATTTTTTATATCATTTTGATTTTGGAAAATATTTTTTTATATAATTTCATTTTTGTTAAAAATTGTTATTAGAATTCATTTTATAAAACCCTCTCGTTAATACATAAATGAAAAATAAAAATAAAAACCTACATAGTGATTGAATTGGAGGATTTTATTGCTAATGAATAAGTAGTACGGGATCACATCTTTATTTCCACGCATGGGACCTGTCCACCAAATATGTCCTACAACAATATTTAGATTCTATATGGATTTATTCTAATGTAATCCTTAAATCTAGCAAAAATAAATATGTAATTTACCTTTTTAAATAAATTATTTAATGATTTAAGGTTATTTTATTCCTCTCCTTTGTGTTCACATTCAACACCATTTAAATGCATATCTTTGCATAGGTGCGTAATTAACTAAATGCATGTCTTGTGATTAATTAATGTGTCATGTCATTAATTAAATGTGTGTCCTATGAAAACATGAAATATTTTGAGAATCTGAATGCACTTTTCATTAGCATCCAAGAGAAGTTTATGGCTAGTCCTCTGGTGACTTCTGTGATTTTCTATGTAATATACTTTAAACTATAGTTGGAGAAAATCCTCCTCTTTCAAGTATTACCATGTCCAACTCAATTCAACCTAGCTTCCATGCTATGTTATTTGGGTCCCATTTTTTACTGTCTTTATGCAAGTCAAACCCATACGTACTAGTGTGTGGCCCTGTAGCTGAGTTTGAACTTTAAATTACAACTACAATATAGTTCACTTTGGTTCAACAATATCACTAGGAAAGCTCAAGAAACTAGACACCAAAAATATATATATGAAGGGGAAAATATACTTAGCCCTTTGGGGTACAACCTCCTTCATCAAAGCCCTGAAAAATAATCTAGATATAGAATATTTATTACAACATTAATTCTTATTTCTAATGTCTTCTTAGCATCCTAAATCACATTATATATAAGCCAACTTGTCCCAATAAACAACTTATAGAAGCAACTGAGAAACCACTCATAAATAATGAGAACTCATATCTAATTTTCAGATCTGCAGCATATGAATGTGGATCACAATGGTAAACTTAATATTACAAAATAAATGAGTATATAATACAACACCTCAGCTCATCCCAATCAAGTAAAACATGTCCTTTCATCTCATCCAAGAAGGCAAACCCCAATTGCTACCAAACCTTAGTGAAGCCATCCACCATCAACAAGAAACCCCTAGCAATACCAAAGTCTAGCAAGGCATTGTACTAAGCTCTGTTAGCTGCAACCTCCACAACAAGCTAAGGTCATACCTAGAAGTCGATCCTTGTATCTCTTAGTTTCATCACACAATTTTTCAAGGAGATTCACAAGCTTGGATCACATATGAGCATGGAGCACTCCAGGCCTTCTCTAGAACAAATGATAGACAAATCATAATGCATCAAGTCTTCACCTAAACTCTTTAACTCTTACATCATATAAGCCCAAGGTTTGTTACAACAATTCCAATAAAACCATAAAATGACTTTTTGTTATGCTTTACACTTCCATCAACCTATAAAGCTATAAAAATTTGGAAAGATATTGTTAATAATGATTTTCTATTGCGAATTTGTTATTAATAAATAAAACTCATTTTATTTATCTTATAAATTAAACACATCTAATTCACTGATTTTAAAATTCAATATTTTATAATCAAAACAAGCCCGTGGGAAAGCTAGCTATTCGACGTGGTTTCAAAATCTTAAATAAAGCCACATGATTAAGATAAGATGAATACGATTTCCACCTAAAACATAAATTAAAATGATTACATTACTTTTAGGTGCACCAACTACAAGGGGTGGGGAATTTGCAAAGTTCCTGCATAGTAGGAATCTCAAACTTCATAAAGTATAATTCAATGGTCAATTCTTAAAAGGCACTTAGGAAACCTACATAATATGTCACTTTGAAGATGAAAAGTATTTTCTTTTATATTTTTTAATATATATTTTTTTCTAATTTTTTAATTCAATTTTTTCTTAAGACTTTTTAAACATAAAATTAGAAATTAGAAATAATTTATTTTAAAATATAATATTCTTAAAAATTAATTATCATTCTATTTTTAAAATTCATATTTATTATGATAAACAGTGTACAATCAACAACTTAGCATTGCCAACAACTTAGCATTGCCATTGAATGCTATATAAATTAATAGATAAAAAATTAGATATACACTAAGATAAGTATTATTTAAAATCCTCCCTACAAAACACAAAGCTATAGAACATTTATTTTCCTATTTGCTATGTTCCTAATTTTAACTTCTCAAATTTTTCATAATCTCCTTAAATCTCATATGTATTTGAACAAAGTACTCATATCGATTTTAATGTGCCACATTTTACACCTTTCACATGATAGTACAACTTAAACAATTTATTGATTCAACAATTTGTTTTAGTTACTAATATAGTTTGGATTGTTGTGATGTAATTAGTTTTTACTCAAAGTATTGGTCCAATGTTATTAGTCAAAATATTGGTCAAAATGTTGTTGTTGTCATGTTCTGTTTTTTTCCAAGATGTTATATAAAGATTTTTCTTTATCTTTTAATGTGTTATCCACCTAACAAGTTGGTTCAAGAACTTTCATGCTTATATACCATTCAATAAAAATATACTTTAGTTTAAAAGAATAAATTTCCAAAATTATTTCACATGAAATTTTTTTAGAGGTATTAAAAATATATAATAATTATGATATATATACTCTTATTTTTATTTTAAAAAATATTTAAATAAATAAAATTAATAATAATAAATTGATTTTATACAAATATACATGTTATATTATTAAATAAATTTAAAATTAATTATTATAAAAACAATTATATTGTACTATAATTTAAATATATATAAACTAATAATTATTTTGTTAACATAAAAATATAATAATTTTAAAAACTAATTGTTAATAATAATAAAATATTACTATACGTAAACACAAAAGAGAAAATAAAATAGCTTGCACATATAAAATGTATTTGGAATTCCAAAAGATCCGTCAACCATCCAATTGGAGGTCATTAAAAGTATGAAAGTTTTACTTTTAAAGTTAATATTTTCTATGTTTTACTTTTAAAGTTAGTATTTCTTTTAGGTACCCATATATTTAATTGAACAACTATTTTCTGGTAAAAAAAGACCATCTCATTTAACTCGGAAAAAAAAAGCCATTATATAAATTTAGTTTTTTTTATTGTTTTAAAAGAAAAATGGCTATTAAGTAATATATGACTTCATATTTTATTAAACATAAAAATTAATTAATTAATTGAGATTTATCTAAGAGAACTCGTGGTCCTTGACTATATTAAAAAATTAAAAGGAGAGTTTATGTAATAACTTGTGGATTTGCCATTTCTGTGAGAATATGAACATCAAGGATGAAAATCACTTCTTCTTAGAGTGTTCGACGTACAACCACATTAGAGCTCAATTTCATAATCTTTGTTGCAATACTGACCTTCGTAGCCTTTTAAGATGTCAAAATCATAGTGAGCTCGGGAGGCTTCTCTCCAAGCTTTTTGAGCATAGGAATAAAATCTTAAATCAAAGTAAATAACTCTTTTCTTTAGGTCCGATAGACCAAAGATTGATCTCAGTAGAGGTTAATCATCATCATCATCATCACCACCACCACCACCACTATATTACGAGATGCATTATTGCCTATAGAGGAATCCATAGTTACAAAAAGAGTCCATGAATGATATGAAGACGTGGAAGCCCTGGTTGATCTCGGTCTAAATCATGGGATATCCTTAATAAATATTTACAGGTTATGTTATTAAAGCTGTCTTTTTTTCAGTAAGAAAAAAACGATGTAGTATTACTGTTCATGTTAAAGCTGTCTTGCATACATTTACTTTTCCTTTGTATAGTTGTTGATCATTGATTGCATAAAGGCGTGCACATTTCAAAAAATATGAAAATATGGCAACTTTGGACAAGGACGTGGGCCATGAATTAATATGGCGAATGAAGTCAAGCACATGGGCCATGAATTAATTGCGATTATGGTTCGTTGGTTCTCAGAACGCCGAGTCCTTATCACTTTTTTTTAATTGTACAAACGCTCGGAGCGCTGAGGCGGCGTTGGTACTATATAGAGCATCAATTCTTTGGACAGGGTATGGGTTGAAGGCGATTATTATTTCTATATAGCTTAGTTCCTTCAACCCATACCTTGTCCAAAGAATTGATACTCTATCTATATAGTACCTGATGCCATACCTAATTTTTTGTATTAGCTAGTAAGCGCAACCGTCCATAATGTATTGACAACATAAAGAACGACATTCCACTGAATTTATTATATAGACTATACGAGATCCCGGACAGGCCCGGTCATTACACTGAATTTATTATAGACTATACGCTCTCATTGCTGGATGTGATTTGTGCCAGACGGTATTCACTATCGTCAGTACTCGTATGGTATGATATGACAATCGCTCTCATTGCTGGATGTGATTTGTGCCAGAGAGTATTTACCATCGTCAGTACTCGTATGGTATGGGATGACATGACAATGGTCAGTGCGTATTCTTAAAAAGCAACATGATTTAGAATTTGGTAAAGATTTTGAAAAAATCTTGTAAAGATTTTATCAGAATCTTGTTTAGATAAAAACCAAAGCGAAACAAACATGAATTAATTAGTAGCAAGAACATAATCATCTGCTACTTCCATTATGACGTTACATCGCGGCCATTACACTGAATTTATTATAGACTACACTCTCATTGTTGGATGTGATTTGTGCCAGACGGTATTCACTATCGTCAGTACTCGTATGGTATGATATGACAATCGCTCTCATTTCTGGATGTGATTTGTGCCAGAGAGTATTTACCATCGTCAGTACTCGTATGGTATGGGATGACATGACAATGGTCAGTGCGTATTCTTAAAAAGCAACATGATTTAGAATTTGGTAAAGATTTTGAAAAAATCTTGTAAAGATTTTATCAGAATCTTGTCTTAGATAAAAACCAAAGCGAAACAAACATGAATTAATTAGTAGCAAGAACATAATCATCTGCTACTTCCATCGGTCCTTAGGTTGAACTGAGAAGCCTGCGGGTGTATGTGCTCGGCATACATCAGAACCTAAAGTGGCCAGTTCATTAGTGAGTCTATATATTTTTATGTCTGTGTGTTATAAGTCAAAAAAATCTGAGACGGAGTCTGTAACTCGGCCAGGAAGCCTCTGGTAACGATCCTTCATTCGTGAAGATCATAAGTCCAGTAAAAGCCGATACAGTCAATCTCTGATACAGAGAATCCATTGTAATCTGATTGAGAAGCATTCTGTTAATAAAGAAAGAGAATACTTTCATCTTGAGTTTCCGCATTATTACTCTGTGTGCTTATATTTGCTGTTAAGATACTTGCACTACTATAAAAGTTCGCCATAAGTTCGCTGGAGTTCGCGAAGTGCTACGGATCGCTAAGGCCGTTTGAAGGCATGGAAGCCGTGTGGTAGGCCGCTAGAGTGTGAGGGCACAAGTAGGTTCGTCTGGGTTCACAGTTGGGTTCATAACAAGCAGTGTTCAGAGAAACTTAACAAGGCCAAGTCGGTTGGTTAACGACCGCAAGCAAACTTTAAGAAGCCTCTGCTAGAAATTGGTATCAGAGCCAATAAGTCGATGCTGTCGCCTGGTTCAAGATCTTGAGTAATATCTGAAAGTCTTTCTTTCTCCCTTTTGAAATGGATTCCTCAATGTCAAAGTCTGTATCTTTCAGAGAGCTTGCAGATGAAGAGCAAGCAGAACAAAATCCTCTCAAAGAAATGTTTGCGTCCAGTAGTGGTCGTGTGATCAATGAGTCTGATCACCTATATGAAGAGGTTGAGCCTCAAGCACGTTGGGTTCTTCCCAACATAAAGCCCTCTCAGGTATATAATGATCTAGGAGTCTGGCACCTGAAAGCTGCCACTAGAATAACTATTAAGGAGTCTGTGTCGAGTATCCAGGAGAATAGTGACCAAGCTCAGCTGATCTCCATCTTAAACCCCAAATAACTTCAAGCCGAAGCTAGAAAGTTGGGAACTCAGTTTTTACATTTGGGTTGTTTAAGAGTTGGCATAAATTCTCTGGTGCATCAAGGAGTCGATGCATATGTGTTAGCCACAGTCCGTGATCTAACACATAATATGTACACTGATTCATTAATCGGAGGGATAGTAGCTCCACTATCCAATGGGTCAGTCTGGTTTGACTGTTACCCTAATTTCTCAGTGTCAGTTTTTGATGAAACATTGGTCGATATTCTTCAACTTCAAATCCGAACCATGGGATTTGATATGAACAAAAAGAGAAGGAATATCGCGATTCAGTTTCGTGGCTGTTTTCGCCACACATCCACAATGTTTCCTGCAGTACTCCATGCCCCCAGCAGAGAGTCAAAAACCAGTGTCGTTGTGCTCACAGATTCTAAAAATCAGAAGATTGAGCACCAAGCCATCAAGTGGGAAGATCTGGAATTTCCCAGGCATTGGACAATTCCAAATCCAAGACCTCTGTCTATTCAGAAAATTACGTCTGCCAACATAATCGAAGATCAATCCTCTGCAACCTTGTCCTTTCCCAGAAGGTCAACCATAGATCGCAGAAAGATTGAAGCTGAGTGTAAAAAGTCTCCTCGGTATATTTCACCCGATTGTATAGATACGGGTTGTAGTTCTATCGTTTCAAATTGCAGTCATGTTTCTCTTTTTGAGTTTGCACAGATAGTAAATTTCCAGCCAGTTAATGTAGAATGTCCTCAATGTAAGCAGTCTGTCAATCTGCAAAATCTTGCCTATGTTGTTCTGCATAGTAATCATAACCCCAGAACAGGAGAAGCCCCTCCAAGCACCTCAGTCAGTCCTTGTCCAAATCCTAAGTGTTCTGACATACCTTTTCCACATGAGGATCTGCATGTTCTGATGATGCACTTAGTTCCTCACCTGGAAAATGAAGATCCGAGACTTACCCAGATCTTAATGAATCAAAGACCCCCAGGTACTCCCAGATATGGATTGGGTTATGTAGAGCAAGCCAATAAGCTTATTCCAGAATGCAGATTCAGAGATTTGCCCCCAGGAGTAAAGAAGCCATCTATCGCTGAGATTCAGAAGTTTTATACTCTGATGGATGGATGTTTCAGATCAGAGATCCCAGCACAATGGATGAAACAAATGATAAATTGGGATCTATTCACACATCCAGAAGCTGAAGGTTTTGCAGCTGCCTTCCCTAAAGAAGAGAAGTTGAAAATGTCAGCAGAATGGAAGGAATACATGGAAGAAAACAGTGTGTGGATTTCCTTCTACTCTTGGAAGAAGAAAATGGAGAATGATGTTGTATTAATGGCTGATACTACAACATCTTCCTCACATTCTTGGACCGCATTGGATGGCAGTAAAATAGAAACCTCCACTACCTACCCTCCTTTCAGAATTATTGTGATAGGAGAAGGATCTAACTCTGCACATGCTAGCCCTCTGGTCCAGCATGATAATTCTTTAATGGGTAGTGAAGGAAGAGTTCAGAAGGTGAGTGAGCAGTTAAATTGGACAAACACTGCACTCACAGGTTTGGAGAAAAATGTTGCTAAGACTGCCCTGGTCAAAGACCAGATAGATTCTATCCAAGTCTCATTCAATGATGTACATAAAGTTTTGAATTCTGTACAGTGTGATTTACAGGTAGTTAGAAGTATTACAGAAAATTCTTCTATTAAGTTTGATGAGGTTGAGAATTGTGTCATAGATCAATCCATGGCTACAAGACAGTCTGTATATAAGTTGTCAGAAAAATTTGAGAATTTAAATGTCAAGAAACCCAACAAGCCAATTCCAATGTCATTCATTTCTGGTAAAGCAAAAGGTGTTGTGCCACATGAGATCCCTAAACCCGAGTCAATTTCTCCTATCTCTCGGTTTCCTCATCTCATGCCCAGAGAAGTTCCCCAGTTGCCTCTTGTGTCTGAGTCAGAGTCTAAACCTGAGTCAAAACCAATTGAAGAGCGATCTGAAAAGATCACTATTGCAGAAGTCATAAAAGACTCAGAGTCCAAAGACCATGTCTTTCCTATCTATGAGCCACTAGAGCCGCAGTTCACCAGACATGCAGCCCCTGACCTATATGGTGCAGGAAAGATTCCCCAGAGGGAAACATTTCATGATGGGAGTCATAAGGAGTGGAACATAGATAATATGTCTGCACACCAGATCCGGCAAATACTGGATCAGATGATTGTTGAGTATAAGTTGATGTGTGCAGATGGAAAGAGTGAAGTTGAAGCATGTAAAACAATCATGCAATGTTTTACTGGCACACTGGCAAGATGGTGGGAACTTGAGTCTTCTCCAGCGTTGATACAAAGGATGGAGAAGGAAGTTCTAAAAGATGAGCAGGGTGACATCATGTTCAACCCTGATGGCACTGCACAAATAAATATGATTGGTGCTCTCACAGCACTAATCCAAGAACATTTTTGTGGATTGGAATATGTTGCAGCTGATAAGCATGAAATGATATTGATGAATTTAAAGTGCAACAATATCAATCAATATGAAGACTTCCACAGGGATTGGATGCAGAGAATATTCTGGGTAAAGGATCCCAAGAATATATTATGGAAGCAGGTCTACCTAGCAGCTTTACCTTCAAAGCTGGTAGACATCTTGAGAATGGAAGATGCTTTCCCCTTACCATTAGAGACTTATGTGTGGGGAGATCTCTATGGTATTGTAACTAAAGTTTTGATTTCTTTATGTACCAGGTCTAAGATGCAGAAGTCCATTGATAAACTCAACAGACTTCCTGGTACCAAATCCTTTTGCAGTAAGTATGGCATCACAGTGGATGATCCCCTTGTGCACAGAAGAAAGCACAAGAGACAAGCAAAAAAGGCTTACAAGCAAAGTAAGTCTACTTACAGACTGAGCTCTGCAAAGAGACGAGAGCTTCGCAGACCTAAGAAGCACATCAGACCTAAAGCCCCCAAAAGGCAATCCAGATGGAGGCCTAACACTCATTATTACCAGCCCCATGATATCCGGCCTAAAGACACAAAGCTGGCCAGAATGAAAGAAGTTGAGTGCTGGTTATGTGGTCAGAAGGGACATACATCTAATCTGTGTCCTACTGCTTTAGAGTCTAAAAGAGGTCTAGGTAAGAAGTCTAGTAAGTATGCCAAGAACAAACAGCCTTCTTCCTCCCAAACCACTGTCAAGCAAGATCCCGATGCCTGTGCCTATTGTAAATCCACATCTCATAGGATTTCTGATTGTCCATCATACCCAGGTCGTCGTTTGTCTATTCAACAACATGCCATTGATTCTACTTCTTCCTTTGATGACTACTCTTCCTCCTCTTCCGAAGAGCAAGTCAATATGTATGGCCACTGTTCAGACCCGGATGCTTGTAAATGTGATTCTTCTTCTGATTCTGATTCTGATTCTTATTCCTCAGCCATCGAAGATCCACCTCATGTCCTCATGGCCCAAACCGACAATGATTTGAAGATTTTTGCCCAGATTCGAGCTATGGAGGAAGGAGATCTGAAAAATGCTCTCCTCAATGCCTACATGAAGAATCTTCCTGGTTCTTCCTCCAGTTCTTCTTCTTCGTCTAAGAAGCCAAATTTTGTTGAAGCTTCTTATGACCGGAACACAAAATCGTATCTCCAACAACATAGCAAAGCTCGTGGACTCTCTTTGGGGGAGGTGAGTAAGGAGATACATGATCTAAAAGCTGAAGTGCGCAGTATTAAAAATGAACTTTCTGTTCTGAAAGCTCAGAACAACCAGCCGGCTTCTCCTTCAACAGTTCTGTCCAAACAGCAGATAAATTATACACTGCACTCTCAGCCACAGACTGAAGTCCAAACTGCATCTAGCAAGTTTGTTTCCTCAGGCTTCAGTGAGATCGGGGACATGCAAGTCCTCGCAGTTCAGTATCAGCAGCACCACATTCTGGTAAATCTTTGTGTTGCTGGTAATATTTATAAGGTTATTGCATTAATTGATTCTGGTTCAGATCTTAACCTTATATCTAAGCATATAATTCCTTCAAGGTATTGGACTACAGCAGAAAAAGAAGTCCAAGGATTAGGAATGAAGCAATTAAAGTTTGAAGTTTCAAAAGCCACTGTCTGCTTTGATTCAAAGTGTGTCAAATTATCCTTAGCAGTCTCAGACATTCCTGTTGATTGCATTTTGGGTAATGTGTTTTTAGCAGCGGTAGAACCACATGGGTCGTTAGATTTCCTGATAACTCTGCAGGAATTTTTATTACTGTTTCTGGTAAAAGATTTGAATTGCCATATGTTTCCAGAAATAGAATCTCACCCATGGTGCAGATAATGCAAGAAAAGGAGAAAAAACTTCAAGCTGTTGAGAAAAGCCTGGTTGAGCTTAAAGATCACAAGGAGACTATCAGAGTCGAAGAACAGTTAAGATCTCCAGAGACTCAGAAAAAGATTGCGGAAATCTAGAAGGAGTTTGAAGAGACGTGCTGCTCTGAAGAGCCAAATGCCTTTTGGCATAGAAAGCAGCACAGCATTGAGCTGCCCTACAAGGAGGGATATACTGGCAAGCCTTGTAGGTCAAGAAGCATCCCTATGTCTGTCCATGACAGACAGCATTGTCAGAAAGAAATAGAACAGCTTCTACAGAAGAAGCTAATCAGAGAATCCAGTAGCCCATGGAACTGCTATGGATTCTATGTGAACAAGAGAAGTGAGCAAGTCAGAGGAGTTCCAAGATTAGTGATAAATTATAAGCCTCTGAACAACGTATTAGCAGATGACACTTATCCGATCCCTCACAAGAGTGATCTGATAAGAAGAATCTCAGGAGCTAAGGTGTTTTCCAAATTTGATTTGAAGTCTGGCTTCTGGCAGGTTGCCATTGCAGAAGGTGACAGATGGAAGACTGCATTCAGTGTCCCTCATGGACATTATGAATAGAACGTGATACCTTTTGGTCTGAAGCATGCCCCATCAAAATTCCAAAAGGTAATGGACTCTATCTTCAAACCCTATGTAGATTGGTTGCTTGCATACATTGATGATCTACTGATATTTTCTAAAAATCTGAGTGACCATTTCAAACACCTGAAGATATTCATGAAGTTGGTCAAAAGAAATGGTCTTGTCCTAAGTAAAAAGAAGATGGAGTTATGCATGAGATTAAGTTCTCTTAGATACAGATTGGAAATGGCGTATTTGCTCGCAAAGATCATCAAAGACTGGAGTTTGCAGATAAGTTCCTGATGTCATTCTTGATAAGATCCGGAAGGTGAGGTTTTATAGGGTGCCTCAATTATGTGAGCAATTTTTATCCCACTGTGCTATCGATTTATCTCTCTCAAATCGTAGACTTTAAAAACCCTAAGCCTTGGACTGACAAGCACACCCAAGCAGTCAGAGAAATAAAGTCTAAGGTAAGAATTCTGCCCATCCTGCATGTCGCTGATGATAATGCTTATAAAATTGTTGAAACAGACGCCAGCAATGTTGGTTGGGGAGGTGTGCTAAAACAAAAGCCAAAGAAAGAAGACCCGAAAGAAAAAGAGCAGGTTGTTCTATTCGCCTCTGGAGTCTGGAGCAAAGCTGAGGCAAACTATGCTCCTATTGAGAAAGAGGTAAAAGCAGCCTGGTATTGTTTAAGTAATTTTTCTGTTCATTTGGAAAATAAGTATTTTCTGCTCAGGACTGATGCAAAAGCTATGGAAAAAGTTTTGTCAAAAGAAATTAAGAACCCTGAAGATGCAAAGTTTGCAAGATGGTTACATCGCGGTCATTACACTGAATTTATTATAGACTACGCTCTCATTGTTGGATGTGATTTGTGCCAGACGGTATTCACTATCGTCAGTACTCGTATGGTATGATATGACAATCGCTCTCATTGTTGGATGTGATTTGTGCCCGACAGTATTTACTATCGTCAGTACTCGTCTGGTATGACGAGCGAAATGGGATAGTTAGAATAATTAATGTGGTTGGGCACTATTTGTTCAGTTAAATTTAAATTCATTAAATTCATTTAAATTTTCATTAAATTTATTTGAATTTATTAATTAATTCTCAAAAAATATGTATTATTATAAGAAATAAAATAAAGTCTAATAAAATTTTTAAAAAATTGAAATAAAATATTTTAAAAAATAAATATATTATTTGTTTCAAATATTCATTTTACATTTTAAATTTTAATTTTAATTCTGTCAAATATTTATTTTAGATTTTAGATTTTAATTTTAAAACAATCCTCAAGTCTGGATAATCAACTACTTACCCAAACCATACACCTACCAGCAACAACATAATAACACATGTATAGAAAAAGAATAATACATAAATACACAATTAAATGATACCAGTAAAATCGCTTTAAAAGGGAGACTTATTTCAGGAAACCTCAATAAAGCTAGCCTTCTGAATTTTAGTCAAGCACATGGGCCATGAATTAATTGCGATTATGGTTCGTTGGTTCTCAGAACGCCGAGTCCCTAGCACTTTTTTTTTAATTGTACAAACGCTCACAGCGCTGACGCAGCGTTGGTACGATATAGAGCATCAATTTTTTGGACAGGGTATCCGTTGAAGGCGATTATTATTTCTCAGGCTATATAGCTTAGTTAATGCGGTTGGAGTCCTTCAACCCATACCTTGTCCAAAGAATTGATACTCTATCTATATAGTACCTGACGCCATATAGAACGACATTCAGAATAGATATATCTAAAATATTAATGACCATGGCAACAACACTTTGACGTTCACAACCAGAACCAATTAACCCCAAAAATAATACTTTTATAATTCAGAATATTATTTTATAGCTCAAGAAATATGTATTACTATAAGAAATAATACAAAGTACAATAAAATTTAAAAATTTTAAACAAAAAATTTTAAAAAATAAATATTTTTATTTTTCAAATATTCATTTTAGATTTTAAATTTTAATTTTAAGTCAATCCTCAAGTCTCGGTAATCAACTACTTACCCAAACCATATACCTACCGACAACAACATAATAACAAATTTATAGAAAAAGAATAATACATAAACACACAATTAAATGATCCGAGTAAAATCGCTTTTAAAGAGAGACTTATTTCAGTAAACCTCAATAAAGTTAGCCTTCTGAATTTTTTTTGGATAAGATACCAAATTCAAATTAGCTTGTGAATTAATAATCTTCCCCACAGAACCTTGTGTATTTAATTTGTTAATTTTTATATAAATTGAGTAATAATATATGTAATTTAATCACTAATTAGATGGTAGAAAAATAGATTAAAATATTGTAAAAATAAATAAATTTTACTGTGCAAACTTAAATTATAGAATTTTATAAAATTTTCCAATTAACCCCAAAAATAATACTTTTATATTAAATTTCCCAAATTAATACTACTTTTATATTATTGAATTTAGACGTCCTTTCATACCACCAGTGAGATTACTATTTCTTTATAACGCTAATGAGATAATTATTAATACTTCTAAAATTTTACTTTAATACCAAAAGTAATAATACTTTCAATAATTTAACTTATTAAATTTAAATGTTTTTTATAACGCTAACGACATAATTATTAATACTTTTAATAATTACATTGAAGGTGTTTTTTTATGAAGTTGGGTGAGCAAATATTATTCATCTCAGCCAATGAGAGTGTCTCATTTTTGTCTTTCTGTCCAATGAAAAATTGACACGTGTTAATAAGCCATTTTTCCTCACCAGTGTCGATTCTCTTTCACTTTTCCAGCTTAGACTCTCATTTACTTTTCCCGTTTACTTTTCCGGCTCATTTACGTTTCCTGAGAACACAACAGGCTCATAGGGCTTCCTGAAGGCGCAACAGGCTCACATGTTAAATTAGTGTCGGCTATTGGCTATTGAGTTTGCTCTGCAATGACCATGGCAAGCTCAACAATGTTGCAGGGAACATCATTTCTCCAAAATAAGTGAGTGGACATTCAATCCAATCAAAAATGGCAAATGGGTTCTCAGTACAAGTCATGGCAGCAAGCGGGTTTTCAGCACACGCAAAGATGGCTTAGCCCAGGCACGAAAATCACAACCTTCAACCTCAGAAACCCTGGTTGTGTGCGTGTTGAACCATAAGAGGTCTCAGCAGATCTTGAGCCAGAAGCCAACTCAGTGCCTCGTGAAAGCAATGATACAAGTTGTAGGAGGAGTCATAGTGACCAAAATATCAGGGAAGAAGTTAGGGTTCTTGGCACCGGTGTCAGCCATGGTTTCTCTGCGAAATATGTACCCTTCTGTTCAGGGTCCAAGATGGATGAAGAGTATTCGCTTGATGAAATTGTATACAGGTGTCAATCCAACACCCTGTTGGACGTCCAATATGACATGGATGGTTTAAAATGATATGATGGCAAATATTGAACAAACTTCTCTGATTCTAGAGTAGGAAAGACCACTTGGCCTTATGGGTCAGGTGTTTGGAGTAAAAAAGAATGGGTTCTGCTTAGAATAGATAAGTATCACATTATTAGTGCCTTTGAGGGGAATTCTAATGTGTTTTGGGTCGAGAGGTAAAGGAAAGAGATATTGGCCATCAATGATCTGTGGGTGAAGCAATGTGGGATCAGTCACATACAAATTTTTAAGGATCTTGGGGTGGCTATAAATAAAACAAAATGCACAAAGATGTAATGTGTGTGCGATTGATCATGTCTCTGTTCTAAAGGCTCTCTCTCATGCATTAGAAGTTACAGAAGAAGCTTATCTTGAAATGACAGATAGGGTTCTTGATGAGAATTCAGAGCATGCATTGATGGGCTCTTATCTATTGGTGATGTTGATGAAGGATCAAGATATGTATGTGATGAATATTGGTCACAGTCGTACTATTGTGTCATAGCTGGGTCTGGAGACAAATTCCACTACAAAGCAGCATTGTGGTTATCGAAAGGGAGATGGGCATGATAGGATGGGTTCAAGGGAGGCCTTTGTAAGTCAAAATTAGAGGATATAATAGAGAAACCTCCTACAGATTCTGCACCAGTTGAAGCCAATGGGAACGATGGCTCAGAATTTACAGCTCCTGGAACAAAGTTGAGTGCATTACAGTTATCAACATATCACAGTACCAACATTGAAGAAGTGATGAGAATTAAAGTCGAACATCCTGATGACAACCAATCTATTTTGAATGGTTGAGTCAAAGGCCGCTTGAAAGTCACTCGTTAATTTGGAGCATGATTTCTCACTCAGCCTAAGTGGAAAAATTCCCTGCTGGAAACGTTTAGAAATGATTGTATTGGGACGACTCCATACATCACTTGCATGCCTTTCCTTTGTCATCATAGACTTGGTCCAAATGATCAATTCTTAGTCCTTTCATAAAATGGTTTGTATCAGTATTTAAGCAATCAAGAAGTTGTTTCCCAGGTGGAGTTGTTTATGGCAAATAATCCTGATGTTGACCCTGCGCAACATATCATTGAAGAATTACTTATTCGGGCAACCAAGAAAGCTGGTATGGACTTCTATGAATTGTTGGATATGCCTCAGGGAGATCGTCAAAATTATCATGATGATGTTTCTATTATGGTAATAGCACTCGAGGGAAGAAGAATATGGAGGTGGAGGTCCTCACATAAGTATTAATGTGATTCCTACACTGCAATTTTTTTTTTATGTCTGCACATGGAGATTTGGACACTACTTATTCATTCCTTGTCTGTATGGTGAGTAAGTGAGGTTTGTTTTTTGTTGACTACAAGCTGATTTCATATGTATTCCCAGTAGGGCAAGACGTACACACTTCTTAGATTTTGGCCGTTTGCATGTATCTTGCTTAATGGGTATTCAATGTGTTCATTGTAATTAACAATGATGCTAAGAGTAAAGAAAATTTCTTACACCATGTATACCTGAGATATTGAGGCAACTTTAGAAATGCCTTGTGCAAAGATTAGTTGTTTATTTAGATTTGAAAGCTTCATAACGAAATGATTCATTTGCAACAAGGTGGAAACTTCTAAAGAGGGGATTACTTCGGTCCTATAAGTATCTACAATCAACTATTCTGTAGAAAGCTAAAGTTTACAAATCCATTCCCAAGGTTAACCATAGAGCCTTATCATTGTACTATTTTAGTTTATGAATTGGCACATTATGTTGCGTTGTACAAACATGTTTGTGAAAATTCAAGAGCATTTGTTATGAGCCAAGTTTAATATTTATCCAAACTTGGCTTCGTATGCTTTCAAAACTTTGGTTTCAGGATAAAAATCAAAATTCCAAAAGGTAATGGACTCTATCTTCAAGCCTTATGCGGATTGGTTACTTGCATATATTGATGATCTGCTAATATTTTCTAAGAATCTAAGTGACCATTTCAGACATTTGAAAATTTTTATGAAATTGGTCAAAAGGAATGGACTTGTCCTAAGTAAGAAGAAGATGGAGTTATGCAAAACAAAGATTAAGTTCTTAGGACATGAGATTGAAAATGGCCAGATTGCTCTGCAGCATCACGCACTGGAGTTTGCAGATAAGTTCCCTGATGTCATTCTTGACAAAACCCAGTTGCAGAGGTTTTTAGGGTGCCTCAATTATGTGAGCAATTTTTATCCCAATTTTGCCATTGACAGATCTCTGTTAAATCAGAGACTCAGAAAAAACCCTAAGCCTTGGACTGACAAGCACACCCAAGCAGTCAGAGAAATAAAGTCTAAGGTAAGAATTCTGCCCATCCTGCATGTCGCTGATGATAATGCTTATAAAATTGTTGAAACAGACGCCAGCAATGTTGGTTGGGGAGGTGTGCTAAAACAAAAGCCAAAGAAAGAAGACCCGAAAGAAAAAGAGCAGGTTGTTCTATTCGCCTCTGGAGTCTGGAGCAAAGCTGAGGCAAACTATGCTCCTATTGAGAAAGAGGTAAAAGCAGCCTGGTATTGTTTAAGTAAGTTTTCTGTTCATTTGGCAAATAAGTATTTTCTGCTCAGGACTGATGCAAAAGCTATGAAAAAAGTTTTGTCAAAAGAAATTAAGAACCCTGAAGATGCAAAGTTTGCAAGATGGCAAGCCCTTTTTGCATACTTTAGTTTTGAAATTGAGCATATTAAAGGTTCTGATAATTGCATTCCAGACTTTTTAAGCAGAGAATACCTCCAGCATCAAGAACAGGAGAATGACAATGTAAAGCAAGTACAGTTTCATTGTTTTGTCATTCTAACTGAATGGAACCAGGCCTATAAGAGAGAAGAGCTCAGATATATTGCAGATGATGAGCCCTGGCCTGTTTATGTAGAAAAATGGAGGCCAACTTGGATCCTCCGAAACACTCAAGTGCTAGATGGAAATTTGCAGAGTCACACGGATTTACAGCACTTGGTCCCAGGCAGGAAGGTGTACCCAAAAGGTAATAGGTGGATACATGAGAAAATGTATTCACACAGCATGGCTGCCTCACATGAAGCTGAGAGATCCCTCTCAGAAGATTTTTGGGATCTGTATGTCATTTGTACTGGTGGCAGTGACAGATCGAAAGAATATTATAAATCCTATGTAATAAACAGAGTCAGAAAAATCGGCACATATACCCATGGCAAATTCATTTCATGGCCGCACGACGACCCAAAGCTTATTTTTCCTGATACTGTTTACAATTTTGCAGGTTACGAAAGACTATGGTGGGATCTCCTTAACAAAGATGGACCAGAAGAGACCCACTACACAAAGCTTAAATTTGCCCCGACATGGATAAATGAGAGAGAATCACAAATTCCATGGCTAACAAATTGGTGGTGGCATTATGGGGTTAGTCCTTATAGCATGGATCCTGACTGTTATCAAACATATCATAGACATTTTTGTGATGAATGTCTTGCAGGACCAGCTGGCGAGTGTTTTCATTATCCTTGTAAAACTGTTGGAGAACTTGCCAGTCTAGAACATAATATGTTAGGAAATCCCATATTAAAAATGCACATGCAAATGCACCATCAATGGCTTGTCATGACAAAGATTAAGCACCAGATAGTGCTTAATAAACCCATGATCGTCAGAAGACTCTACACAAAGGCATGGGATGATGAGTTCTATCATCTCAGATATCCGGGAGTCAGAATTCTGGATGAACCTGCAGTAGAATCCAGTACAAGTGGTCCACGGGAGCCCCACTCATGAAAGGTTTTCCCTATGTACATATGATACCTAGTCACGGGTTCATTGTGACGTAGCTTTTCTCTTGGAATTTTCCTACGTCAGAAAAGTATCCAATGTGTATTTATTGATTCCTCGTGGGAATGACATCAGGGAACTTATCTGCAAACTCCAGTGCGTGATGCTGCAGAGCAATCTGGCCATTTTCAATCTCATGTCCTAAGAACTTAATCTTTGTTTTGCATAACTCCATCTTCTTCTTACTTAGGACAAGTCCATTCCTTTTGACCAATTTCATAAAAAAATTCAAATGTCTGAAATGGTCACTTAGATTCTTAGAAAATATTAGCAGATCATCAATATATGCAAGTAACCAATCCGCATAAGGCTTGAAGATAGAGTCCATTACCTTTTGGAATTTTGATGGGGCATGCTTCAAACCAAAAGGCATAATATTCCATTCATAATGTCCGTGAGGGACACTGAATGCAGTCTTCCATCTGTCACCTTCTGCAATGGCAACCTGCCAGAAACCAGACTTTAAATCAAACTTCGAGAACACCTTGGCTCCTGATATTCTTCTTATCAAATCTCCTTTGTGAGGGATTGGATAAGTGTCATCTGCTAACACATTGTTCAGAGGCTTATAATTTATCACTAGACGCAGAACTCCTCTGACTTGCTCACTTCTCTTGTTTACATAGAATCCATAGCAGTTCCATGGACTACTGGATTCTCTGATTAGCTTCTTCTGTAGAAGTTGTTCGATCTCATTCTGACAGTGCTGTCTGTCTTGGACAGACATAGAGATGGCTCTTGACCTACAAGGCCTGCCAGTATATCCCTCCTTGTAGGGCAGCTCAATGCTGTGCTGCTTTCTATGCCAGAAGGCATTTGGCTCTTCGGAGCAGCACTGATCTTCAAATTCTTTCTGGATTTCAGCAATCTTTTTCTGAATCTCTGGAAGGCTTAACTGTTCTTCGACTCTGATAGTCTCCTTGTGATCTTTGAGCTCAACCAGGCTTTTCTCAACAGCTTGAAGTTTTTTCTCTTTTTCTTGCATTATTTGCACCATGGGTGAGATTCTATTTCTGGAAACATAAGGAAGTTCAAATCTTTGACCAGAAACAGTAATGAAGATTCCTGCAGAGTTATCAGGAAATATAAAAGACCCATGTGGCTCTACTGCTGCTAAAAACACATTTCCCAAAATACAATCTACTGGAATGTCAGAAACAGCAAGGGAAAGCTTGACACACTTGGAATCAAAGCAGACAGTGGCTTTTGAAACTTCAAACTTTAATTGCTTACATCCTAATCCCTGTACTTCTTTTTCTGCTGTGGTCCAATATCTGGAAGGGATTATATGCTTCGATATGAGGTTAAGATCTGAGCCAGAATCAATTAATGCAATAACCTCATAAATTTTTCCAGCAACACAGAGTTTTACCTTGATATGATGTTGCTGATACTGGACTGCGAGAACTTGCATGTCCCCGATCTCACTGAAGCCTGAGGAAACAAACTTGCCAGATGCAGTTTGGACTTCAGTCTGTGGCTGAGTGTGCAGTATGTAATTGTTTTGTTGTTTGGACAAAACTGTTGAGGGAGAAGCAGTAGACTGATTGTTCTGTGATTTCAGAACATTGAGCTCGTTCTTAATATTACGCACTTCAGCTTTCAGATCATGTATCTCCTTACTCACCTCCCCCAAAGTGAGGCCACGAGCTTTGTTATGATGTTGGAGATACGTTTTGGTGTTCCGGTCGTAAGAAGCTTCAACAAAATTTGGCTTCTTAGACGAAGAAGAAGAACTGGAGGAAGAACCAGGAAGATTCTTCATGTAGGCATTGAGGAGAGCATTTTTCAGATCTCCTTCCTCCATAGCTCGGATCTGGGCAAAAATCTTCAAATCATCATCGGTTTGGGCCATGAGGACATGAGGTGGATCTTCGATGGCTGAGGAATAAGAATCAGAATCAGACTCAGAAGAAGAATCGCATTTACAAGCATCCGGGTCTGAACAGTGGCAATACATATTGACTTGCTCTTCGGAAGAGGAGGAAGAGTAGTCATCAAAGGAAGAAGTAGAGTCAATGGCATGTTGTTGAATAGACAAACGACGACCTGGGTATGATGGACAATCAGAAATCCTATGAGATGTGGATTTACAATAGGCACAGGCGTCGGGATCTTGCTTGACAGTGGTTTGGGAGGAAGAAGGCTGTTTGTTCTTGGCATACTTACTAGACTTCTTACCTAGACCTCTTTTAGACTCTAAAGCAGTAGGACACAGATTAGATGTATGTCCCTTCTGACCACATAACCAGCACTCAACTTCTTTCATTCTGGCCAGCTTTGTGTCTTTAGGCCGGATATCATGGGGCTGGTAATAATGAGTGTTAGGCCTCCATCTGGATTGCCTTTTGGGGGCTTTAGGTCTGATGTGCTTCTTAGGTTTGCGAAGCTCTCGTCTCTTTGCAGAGCTCAGTCTGTAAGTAGACTTACTTTGCTTGTAAGCCTTTTTTGCTTGTCTCTTGTGCTTTCTTCTGTGCACAAGGGGATCATCCACTGTGATGCCATACTTACTGCAAAAGGATTTGGTACCAGGAAGTCTGTTGAGTTTATCAATGGACTTCTGCATCTTAGACCTGGTACATAAAGAAATCAAAACTTTAGTTACAATACCATAGAGATCTCCCCACACATAAGTCTCTAATGGTAAGGGGAAAGCATCTTCCATTCTCAAGATGTCTACCAGCTTTGAAGGTAAAGCTGCTAGGTAGACCTGCTTCCATAATATATTCTTGGGATCCTTTACCCAGAATATTCTCTGCATCCAATCCCTGTGGAAGTCTTCATATTGATTGATATTGTTGCACTTTAAATTCATCAATATCATTTCATGCTTATCAGCTGCAACATATTCCAATCCACAAAAATGTTCTTGGATTAGTGCTGTGAGAGCACCAATCATATTTATTTGTGCAGTGCCATCAGGGTTGAACATGATCTCACCCTGCTCATCTTTTAGAACTTCCTTCTCCATCCTTTGTATCAACGCTGGAGAAGACTCAAGTTCCCACCATCTTGCCAGTGTGCCAGTAAAACATTGCATGATTGTTTTACATGCTTCAACTTCACTCTTTCCATCTGCACACATCAACTTATACTCAACAATCATCTGATCCAGTATTTGTCGGATCTGGTGTGCAGACATATTATCTATGTTCCACTCCTTATGACTCCCATCATGAAATGTTTCCCTCTGGGGAATCTTTCCTGCACCATATAGGTCAGGGGCTGCATGTCTGGTGAACTGCGGCTCTAGTGGCTCATAGATAGGAAAGACATGGTCTTTGGACTCTGAGTCTTTTATGACTTCTGCAATAGTGATCTTTTCAGATCGCTCTTCAACTGGTTTTGACTCAGGTTTAGACTCTGACTCAGACACAAGAGGCAACTGGGGAACTTCTCTGGGCATGAGATGAGGAAACCGAGAGATAGGAGAAATTGACTCGGGTTTAGGGATCTCATGTGGCACAACACCTTTTGCTTTACCAGCAATGAATGACATTGGAATTGGCTTGCTGGGTTTCTTGACGTTTAAATTCTCAAATTTTTCTGACAACTTATATACAGACTGTCTTGTAGCCAGAGATTGATCTATGACACAATTCTCAACCTCATCAAACCTAATAGAAGAATTTTCTGTAATACTTCTAACTATCTGTAAATCACACTGTACAGAATTCAAAGCTCTATGTACATCATTGACTGAGACTTGGACAGAATCTATCTGGTCTTTGACCAGGGCAGTCTTAGCAACATTTTTCTCTAAACCTGTGAGTGCAGTGTTTGTCCAATTTAACTGCTCACTCACCTTCTGAATTCTTCCTTCACTACCCATTAAAGAATTATCATGCTGGACCAGAGGGCTAGCATGTGCAGAGTTAGATCCTTCTCCTATCACAATACTTCTGAAAGGAGGGTAGGTAGTGGAGGTCTCTATTTTACTGCCATCCAATGCAGTCCAAGAATGTGAGGAAGATGTTGTAGTATCAGCCATTAATACAACATCATTCTCCATTTTCTTTTTCCAAGAGTAGAAGGAAATCCACACACTGTTTTCTTTCATGTATTCCTTCCATTCAGCTGACATCTTCAACTTCTCTTCTTTAGGGAAGGCAGCTGCAAAACCTTCAGCTTCTGGATGTGTGAATAGATCCCAATTTATCATTTTCTTCATCCACTGTGCTGGGATCTCTGATCTGGAACATCCATCCATCAGAGTATAAAACTTCTGGATCTCAGGGATAGATGGCTTCCCTTTATACGGGGGAAAATCTGCGAATGCACGTGCAGATAAGCTGGTGACATCCTACATAGCAATCCATATCTGGGAGTACCTGGGGGTCTTTGATTCATTAAGATCTGGGTAAGTCTCGGATCTTCATTTTCCAGGTGAGGAACTAAGTGCATCATCAGAACATGCGGATCCTCATGTGGAAAAGGTATGTCAGAACACTTAGGATTTGGACAAGGACTGACTGAGGTGCTTGGAGGGGCTTCTCCTGTTCTGGGGTTATGATTACTATGCAGAACAACATAGGCAAGATTTTGCAGATTGACAGACTGCTTACATTGAGGACATTCTACATTAACTGGCTGGAAATTTACTATCTGTGCAAACTCAAAAAGAGAAACATGACTGCAATTTGAAACGATAGAACTACAACCCGTATCTATACAATCGGGTGAAATATACCGAGGAGACTTTTTACACTCAGCTTCAATCTTTCTGCGATCTATGGTTGACCTTCTGGGAAAGGACAAGGTTGCAGAGGATTGATCTTCGATTATGTTGGCAGACGTAATTTTCTGAATGGACAGAGGTCTTGGATTTGGAATTGTCCAATGCTTGGGAAATTCCAAATCTTCCCACTTGATGGCTTGGTGCTCAATCTTCTGATTTTTAGAATCTGTGAGCACAACGACACTGGTTTTTGACTCTCTGCTGGGGGCATGGAGTACTGTAGGAAACATTGTGGATGTGTGGCGAAAACAGCCACGAAACTAAATCGCGATATTCCTTCTCTTTTTGTTCATATCAAATCCCATGGTTCGGATTTGAAGTTGAAGAATATCGGCCAATGTTCATCAAAAACTGACATTGAGAAATTAGGGTAACAGTCAAACCAGACTGGCCCATTGGATAGTGGAGCTACTATCCCTCCGATTAATGAATCAGTGTACTTATTATGTGTTAGATCACGAACTGTGGCTAACACATATGCATCGACTCCTTGATGCACCAGAGCATTTATGCCAACTCTTAAACAACCCAAATGTAAAAACTGAGTTCCCAACTTTCTAGCTTCGGCTTGAAGTTCTTTGGGGTTTAAGATGGAGATCAGCTGAGCTTGATCACTATTTTCCTGGATACTCGACACATACTCCTTAATAGTTATTCTAGTGGCAGCTTTCAGGTGCCAGACTCCTAGATCATTATATACCTGAGAGGGCTTTATGCTGGGAAGAACCCAACGTGCTTGAGGCTCAACCTCTTCATATAGGTGATCAGACTCATTGATCACACGACCACTACTAGACGCAAACATTTCTTTGAGAGGATTTTGTTCTGCTTGCTCTTCATCTGCAAGCTCTCTGAAAGATACAGACTTTGACATTGAGGAATCCATTTCAAAAGGGAGAAAGAAATACTTTCAGATATCACTCAAGATCTTGAACCAGGCGACAACGTCGACTTATTGGCTCTGATACCAATTTCTAGCAGAGGCTTCTCAAAGCTTGCTTGCGGTCGTTAACCAACCGACTTGGCCTTGTTAAGTTTCTCTGAACACTACTTGTTATGAACCCAACTGTGAACCCAGACGAACCTACTTGTGCCCTCACACTCTAGCGGCCTACCACACAGCTTCCACGCCTTCAAACGGCCTTAGCGATCCGTAGCACTTCGCGAACTCCAGCGAACTTATGGCGAACTTTTATAGCAGTGCAAGTATCTTAACAGCAAATATAAGCACATAGAGTAATAATGCGGAAACTCAAGATGAAAGTATTCTCTTTCTTTATTAACAGAATGCTTCTCAATCAGATTACAATGGATTCTCTGTATCAGAGATTGACTGTATCGGCTTTTACTGGACTTATGATCTTCACGAATGAAGGATCGTTACCAGAGGCTTCCTGGCCGAGTTACAGACTCCGTCTCAGAGTTTTTTGACTTATAACACACAGACATAAAAATATACAGACTCACTAATGAACTGGCCACTTTAGGTTCTGATGTATACCGAGCACATACACCCGCAGGCTTCTCAGTTCAACCTAAGGACTGTGAGTAATGAACTCCGTGATGCGAGCAGATCGCTTGGATAGCGCAGACGCAGAGCAGGGAGAAACTACTCGGACTCAAACTCAACACACAAAACTCAAACAACCGATGCCCACAAATGAACCTTACCTCTCCTTATATAGGAATGAGAGGGGGACAAACATTACTGTGCATCGTTAGATTCATGACACTTGGCAGAAGATCATCGTTTTCGGGTAACACCGAGAGGTGACATCCGCACGGAGATCTGTCGTACCGACAAATTAAAGTGCAAGACACGTGAAATACACTGTGGATACCTTACAAAGGCCCACGAGGAATCAATAAATACACATTGGATACTTTTCTGACGTAGGAAAAGTCCAAGAGAAAAGCTACGTCACAATGAACCCATGACTAGGTATCATATGTACATAGGGAAAACCTTTCATGAGTGGGGCTCCCGTGGACCACTTGTACTGGATTCTACTGCAGGTTCATCCAGAATTCTGACTCCCGGATATCTGAGATGATAGAACTCATCATCCCATGCCTTTGTGTAGATTCTTCTGACGATCATGGGTTTATTAAGCACTATCT
This sequence comes from Pinus albicaulis, assembly GCA_034641835.2. NCBI lineage: Eukaryota > Viridiplantae > Streptophyta > Pinopsida > Pinales > Pinaceae > Pinus > Pinus albicaulis. The sequence goes on from CM076575.1 coordinate 593,645,214, forward strand.
GGTGCTTAATCTTTGTCATGACAAGCCATTGATGGTGCATTTGTATGCGCATTTTTAATATGGGATTTCCTAACATTCGTAACCTGCAAAATTGTAAACAGTATCAGGAAAAATAAGCTTTGGGTCATCGTGCGGCCATGAAATGAATTTGCCATGGGTATATGTGCCGATTTTTCTGACTCTGTTTATTACATAGGATTTATCACTGGGCTGTACTCTGTAAATGAAACAACTATTTTTCCCTTTGATGCCACTACTTGGCTTCTTGTCACTCTCTTCATTTCCTGCTTATTGGCCACTTGCTTTTGTTTAGCCTCTTTGACACTTTTTGACCTCTGTTTTGTAGGTGATGGAGTTGCTGCAACAAGAACTTTTATCTTCTCTATCCTTTTCTCAACCTGTTTCCTTGGTTTCAACTTTACAAACCTCTTTGCTTTTGCAACCATAGGCTGACTAGAATCTGCTACTGGTGGTGAAGGAGTCCCTTTAGTTTTAGGGTTTCTAGCTGGGGCTAGGGTTTCCAATTCAAATCCATTCATAAACAAAAAGGAAGACCAATCTCTGCTTATTTTCTAAAGTTCATTCAAAACCAATAACTTTATCAAACCATGGTGAAACAAAGATGTTTCACAACCACCAGATTTGGCTTGTACTTTATCAGACATTTTGGCAAGGCTCCTATGCAAGTAAAAAGGAAAATCTAGTGATATCATACCTGTGAAATGAAAAAGTAGCTTGAAATGATAAGTATAAACTTTATGGTACCTGCCTTCACATGTAAAGTATCTTTGAATGTTGAACAACAACTTGGCATAGGTGTCTTTGATACAGCTTCTAGGTATTGCATTATTCAGGTCCATCTCTGCATACTCAAGTTTCATAAATTCCTTGCATGGTTCCATGTCAAACTTAAAACCTTTAAACCAAGTCTCTTGCCCCCTTGGTATTTCTATCACAGAAGCAATGATATCAGGTGTGACTGGCACATTTAACAACCCAATTTTGGTAGTCGTTCCACTGAAGTGTAAGGCAAATTATTTAGACACCTGTGTTTGGCAACCTTGCAGCTTTTCACAAAACCGGAGACAACCTACTTTGCTAAAAGCCTCCATCACTATTTGATCTTCAATTATAGCCTTCACATTTTCAGGCTCATATCTTAAGCAATGTCCCCCTCTGTGGACTTTATTCTCCTCTGCCATGCTTTTTTAGAAAAACCTGCTAGCTTCTCTTGAATTTGTAAAACAACCTCGCTTGAATATATGATCAACCTCTCTTGAGAATATGGAAGATAGCCTTTGTATAGAGCACCCACAGGGTTAGCTTGACAACTTCAGAGCTTAGACACTCATATGGAAGCAAATGAAAACGAGAATGACCAAATTAGGCAAGATTTTGAATTTAAGGTGTCATCTCATAACTGAATGATACTTCACTCATGCCCTATCATGTACACTTATGCTCATGGATTATGTTTCATTTATATTGTGTATTTTTTCCCATGATAAATGCTCGGGTCCAGATGGATAGCCATCGAAATTTTTTCTGTTCTTTTTTGATATTATGGGTGTTGAGATTACAGAGATGGTGGAGCTGATCAGAATTAGTGGACATATGCCATCAAATTTAAACTCCACTTTTATAGTGCTCATATCGAAAACTGTTGATCCATATTCTTCTGGGGAATTCTGACCGATTGCACTCTGCAATCTGATTTACAAGATATCCTCCAAGATCATTGCCAATCGATTAAAACAGACCCTATCAAGCCACATATCTATGGAACAATATGGTTTTCTCAAGAGACGTTCTATTCACAATGCCATTGCAATTGCCCAGGAGGTATTACATACTATGCACTCAGACAAACGAGAGGCTGTGGTTATGAAAATTGATCTATATAAGGCATATTACACTCTGGACTGGTCATATGTACGCCTCTTCTTGCTCAAGATTGGTGTGCCTCTAAGGATCATTCGATAAATTATGTCTTGTATCACTACTATGAGATATGCAGTGATTATCAACGGACTGCCTACACCTTTTTTTGAAGTAGGTCGGGGACTTCGACAAGGGTGTGCTCTGTCCCCTCTCATCTTCATTTTGAATATGGACGGCTTCAGCAAGATCATGCATATGGCTGAGAAAAAGGGATATATAAAAGGTTTCTCTTTTTCTGATACGATAACTACCACACATTCCCTCTTTATGGATGACATGTTATTATTTGGTTCTCTTATTAGGAACCACTGGTTCTATATTCATTATATGCTTAACAAATTTGGTTCCACGACGGGACTATGCATTAACAAAGCTAAATATTTTATGCTATTTGAATATGGTGATATGGAGGAAATTTCTTTTATTGCTGATTTCCTAGGGATCAATTACATGCTGGCATCGGATGGTTTTCAATATCTCGGATATAAAATCAAGCCATGTGGATACAAGAATAAGGACTGGATGTAGCTGGTGGACAGGTTCAGCGAAAAGATCAATAAATGGACGCACAGGTGGTTGACAATGGGTGGCAGGCTCATCATGATACAGGCAGTGTTATCTCAATTGATTGTCTTTTGGGGACATCTTTTCTATTTACCTGAACATATTATTGATAAGATTAATAAGCTCATAGCTCAATTTCTATGGGGGGGATCTGGCAGGACACAGAAATACCACCTATGCAAAATGGATGTATTACGTCGTCCCAAATCGCATGATGGATGGGGTATTCTAAATACGAGGGTTTTTAATAAGGCTCTATTGGTAAAGTCTTTTTGGCGGGCTATTAAGGGCACTGGCATTTGGAACGACATCATCAGATGCAAATATCTTGAAGGTGATACCCTTCACCAATTGCTCTGTCATGAGCTATCTTTCCCTAGGGCCATCTCGACTATATGGTGGAGTTTTAAAAAGGTGTTTGGGCATGTTGCTGATCGCTTGAATTGGTTGTTTCGAGATGGAAGCCGCATTCCACTAGGCTTCACATGCATACTTGGTATTCCATACTTGGTAGGCTTCACATGCATTTGTTAAGCTGTTGTTAAAAAGTAAACATTATTGTTGTTTTATTTTATTAAACAAAATATTTGGAAAAAAAAAAAATTGGTTTTGAAATAAAACATTACTTGTGAAATTAGTTTCATAAGTAAAGACTGGTGGTAAAAGTAAATTCAAGATTAGGAGTTAGTTGAACAGAAAAACAATTCCACAGTTACCCAAAGAAAACTTTGAAATAAATAGGAGATTTTTAGGAGCTTTGGGGGTTCTGTTGGAGGACTGAGAAATGAATGGTCATCCTGAGAAGTAAATCCCTGTAGGGAAATTTACAGTGGAGACCTTTTCACTGGGAATAGAAATTTGGACCGGATTGTCCCGAAATTTTCTTCCAAATTTCTGTAATCAACGAAGACTCAGTCTTGGAGCTCGGGGGAGAGTTGGAGGACGTAATTTCCCCACTCGTGGAAGGGAGGAAATCACACATTAGTCGGAAAATCTTATACAGATGAGTAGAAATCTGTTGTTTCTTATATTAGTAGTCTTTTATGGTTATCTGCTCCTAAATAAGCATACTAGAAACAAATCACTGTAGAATTGAATGTTTACTAGAGTTAATAATTATAATAGGAGAACTTGCAGGTAGGAGGAAAGCTTGAGAAAAGAATATTATTTAGTAGGTAAATAATAATATTTATTGTTCTTATTTCCTCTCTATGCAATTATTTAAGTTTTGTTTTCTTCTTATTAACTGGAGTAAGCTAGGGTTAGTAAGGACTGTTAACAGAGACTCTGAGACCAGAATCTCAGTTGGGCATCCTTATCCTATGATAATACAAGGAACTTGAAGTGGTTTGGTCACTTACTGTTAGTGTTAATGTTCTTCTTTTTTGTCTTTAGTATACTTGAATACAATGAAAAGAAGCTATCAAACCAGTAAAGAGAATAATGAAATACCACAGGTGTACATTAATAGAAATAAGTGAGATGTAACACAACCTACAGGGTAAAGAAAGACTGTGGAAATTACTTTCTTGACATTACCAAGACAGAAGCTAAATAGAAAAGCATGCAAGGGAGAAATCATTGATAAGTACGCTAATGAAGTTGAACATCCGTGCATGCAGGTAAATGCAACCATAATATAAAGACTGTATATAGAATTTCCAACAATAGGAACACAAAATGCGAGCTGAAGATTTAATCAATAACTGTGTAGAAAAGAACAGCAGAGACTGTATAATAATCCTCAGAGAAAACATTTTCAACATGTTAAAGTATAGATATATATTATATGCATCAAAACTCCATATAACACAAGGGTTTACTCATTAAAAAAAAGAGTCAATATAGTATTAGTCAGTTGTGCGGGTGTAAAACCCCGACCCTCTGGAGCAGTAATCTATAGCAACCAAAGGAATGTATCATTACAAGTACAGTTCTTTAAAATAAAACTATCATAGTTAATTGTTTATACAGAACGAGGCCTGTGGCCTAAACCAGAGAAAATAACCCTTACACTCGTGAGAGCTAGGGTAATACTTAAATAAAACAAATATCAACCCCAACAAACAATAGCTTCAAGGGAAGCGACAGCGAGAATCTAAGACTTCAAGGCTGCCGCTCAAGAGCTTTAAGAGATAACTATGCATGGCCGAAAACGAAACCAGTCGATTGCCGACTTAGTGTTGAACCCAATAATTTTTAGAGGTACTTGTGAACGAAGTGGGAACCTGTTTAGAACTAGAAGCCTGGGATTAAGCTCGTACTCCGGGCAGAAATCTAAAAAGAATTGCAGAGACAGAAGTCACAATACCTGTAGCAAGGACAACAGAGGCGATTATGGTCACAAAGGCAAGGCAATACAACATATTTCCGCAATAATAAATCTCGGAATTCTGCGAGTAAAGAAACTTACCTGAAGAGTATGAGTCAAAGAAGGGTGTGCCAAAGCCGATTGGTAGAGAAACTGATAATTGCAGTAAACGCCATGCACAATACCAACGAAAAAAAAATTAAACCCAAAGACCATATGTGTAACCAGAAGCAAACTAAGAAGTTTTATTCAGCATTAGTGCTGGTCAAAGATCAAAACCAAAAGGGCTAACAACGGCAGCTTACCAGTAATAAGGTCGGGCATTCTCTGCCAAGCAGACGCCTTCTAGCGTTGTGTTGCATTGGGCCGAAAAGGCCAAAGGAATCAAGCCGATGGAGAAACCTTGGAGCTGCGGAGCAGCAACCCAAACCCTCGAACGAATAAATGGAAAAGGAGGAACGGTTACGAAGGATAGTCATTAGATAACCCTAATGCACGCTCATCGTCCGATCAAATCCAAATCGACGGTAGATGAGATGCCAAATGCCAACCAAGCCGGATAATGCAGGCCAGCTGGGGAAGGGTCGAGAAATACAATTTGTAAATACCCTTTGTACAATGAACATCTAATGATATTAATTGCCATGATGATGTCGAGGCAAACAATCATGTGGGCATGATGCAATCGCATCGAATCTCTATTGAAGAAATTATTAAACCAATGTTTGCGTAAGTTAAATGTCAAGGTTTTATAAATCTATCGTATAGTACCCAGATTACATTGCATGCGCATATATATTAGTGCGAATTGATATTTGATTACATTGCGTGCGCATATATATTAGTGCGAATTGATATTTGATGCAATGGTAATTGCCATAAGGTCTGTGCTTGTTTAATATAGTTAATGACTCATGAATAAACAATAAATGCATACAATAAATAAAAATAAAAATTTTATTTATTACTTATGTTAATTTATTTTAACATGGTTGGATTGACATGTTACAATCCATTTTTTATTTTTTATTATTTATAATATTATTATTATTTCTTCTTATCGTGCATGTATGAAATGAAATAAAAAGATCTAAAAAGATCATAATGTGAGCCCACTCCCTTGAAATTAGTAGAAAAAAATATATACATTATTGTATGTACTAAATTTGTTATTTCAAAGTCGTGAATGAAGCCACATGATTCAGAGAAGATAAATACGATTTCCACCTAAAACATAAATTAAAATTCCAACGTATCAACAAGATGACAAACATTCAATTATTACATTACTTTTCGGTGTAGTGTTGACGAATACAAGGGGCGGGGAATTTGCAAAGTTGGAGGGTGTCAGTCTTCAAATCCCGCATAGTAGGAATCTCAATTTGATTAGTAATAATTCAATGGTTAATTCTCAAAAGATAGTCGGAAAACATATATAGTATATGTTATTTTGGAGATGAAAAGCATTTTTTTTATATTGTCTAATATTTTTTATTTTTTATTTTTTTAATTTAAATTTTTTAATATTTTTTAAATATAAAATTAAAAATAATTGATTTTAAAATATAATATTTTTAAAAATTAATTATCATTTTATTTGAATTATATTTATTATGATAAACTGTATACACTTACTAACTTAATATTGGTATTGAATGCTATATAAATTAATATATAAAAATTTAGATAGATATTAAAATAAGTATTATTTAAATCTAAATTTTTTTATACAAAACACAAAGCTATACAACATTTATTGTTTATTTTCTATGTTATAACTTTAACTTGCTTAAATTTTTCATAATCTCTTTAAATCATTTGAACAAAGTAATCATGTAAATTTTAATATGTCATATTTTCAACATTTCACATGATAGTTCAGCTTAAACAATTTATTAGCTCAATAAAAAAAAATGTATAGAAAATAAATAATACATCAATTCATTGTATAGCAATATAACACGAGACATACTTAAGGATATTGTCATAATGTGATTAGTTGAAATGATACTAGTAAATTGCTTTAAAAGATAGAGACTTTTTTCAATAAACCTCAATACAAGTTAGCTTTCAGAATTTTTTAATTTTTATTTTCATAAAATATTATATTCAAATTATACCATATTCAAATTAGCTTTTTTTCTTGATTTATGAATTTATAATCTTTTGTCATTAAATGAATTTTTTCTTGATTTATGAATTTATAATCTTTTGTCATTAAATGAATTTAGTATAAAAAATAAAACATTTTCACAATCGCTTCATAACCACCAATTTACGATGAGACCTTTGTATCTTTAACATGTTAATTTATACATTATATTAAGCAATAATATGTTCAATTTGATCACTAATTAAATTGCAGAAAAATAAATTTAAATATTATAAAAAAATAAAATTTTAATATACAAACTTAAATTATAAAATTTTTAAAATAATTTCAACTAACCCTAAACTAATTTATAATATAAATTTGACGAAAACCTCACTACACTATCCCACTACCTACTGTAATAATACTTTTAAATTGTTAAGTTTAAATTTCGCTTCATACTCGTAGTGAGATTTGTCGTCCTTGATAACGCTAACGACATAATTATTAAAACCTTTAATAAGTTATATGTACGTTGATGCCACTAGATAGCGCAAAAGAGTTAGGAAACCAATATTTATCAGTCTATTGGCCCATAAATGCACTTGGGAAATAGATGCCTATCGTCTACCTTTAATAATCTAACCTATTAAATTTTAAATTTTGATGTAGCTGGACGTAGGGTTGAGCCGCCTCATCATTGTCATCCACTTAGGTGTGGGAATTTGACATCATACATGACGTATTTACATTGAAACCCGCTCATCATGTCATCCACACAAACAGATATGACATGACGATTTTCATGGTCAGAAGATATTTGATGGATTACGTAATGTTTGTATTTATTTAAAAAAAAATTTATGGGTTAAATAATGTTTGTATTTATTTAATTTTTTTTTTCTTCTTCTGTAATTGGTTTAGAGTTTGGTAGGTATTTGTTAAACACTATGAATTTTCATAATTGAAGTGTTTTAATACTGTGTTGTGAAATTTTCACAATTTGGAGGTTTTAATAATTTTCAGAAAATTAATGAAAAAATAATTTAAAAAAAAATTGATTTATTAATAATTTAATTTATATAGATATGTCATATAAATTATATTGACATAACGATATAATTTAATTTATATGATTATAGTAATATAATATTAAATATAGTTTTAAAAATTTATAATAAAAAATTAAATGTAATGAATCTTTATAAAAATCATATATTCATAATTAAAAAATCTATTTATTTTTTAAACTGAGTTAAACTGAATATTTATAATTTCTTAAATAGTAGATGAATTTTGAGTGTTGATAATTTTTAATGAGCGAAAAAATGTTAATTAATAAAATAAAATAAAATCAAAATATTTACCATTAACATAAAAATAATAAAACACTTAATCTTAACCATAATGTTATCAATAATGTAAAAGTGAAGTTACAACATTGTACATTTTAGCTAAATAATTCTCCTCATTAGAATTAGATAAATTTTATTTTCTAAGTTATTCGTCATTTTAATGTGGTGTGGCATATACTGTCCACAATTAAATTTAAATTCATTTAAATTTAATGATAAACAATATATGCCACACCCCATTAAATGAAAAATAACTCAGAAAACTAAAACTCCCCTTAAAATTATTATCAACAATAACGACCGCTATTATGTTACCATTAATGTCACTTTATTTTACATTTTCATGTGTCTAATCATAATATATATATATATATATTTTTCCTCCCAATTTCAATCGGTTTTTCCAAATGTCTCTGACTCCGCGTTTGTTGTTGCAAATTTAAAAGCACACATTGCTCATCTTCATATAGTAGTGAAGGCAGGATTCTGTAAGACTGTCTACTTTATCCTTTGAAGATGGGCTACGCGTATCCTCCTCAATTTCAAGATCTGTTAAGTGGGTGCGCTTGCGCAATTATATTTATTCTCTTTATCGCACTGGATGGGTGGAAGGCGATCAAGAGAAAGTCGTACTGGTTTCCAGGAACATTTCTTGTTCTCAGCGCTCTTACTCTCCAGTTCATAAATTATGTCGATTATTCGACCGTCAATATAACTTCAGGAATAACAGACATAACAGATGAGGATGTGGAGAATGTTCTGAAAGTTCAGCTCGTAATTGATAGCGGAAGACTTGTGATATGTGTATTCGTTGCTTATTTGCTTCCGGGATTGGCAAGTTCTGGCTTTAGAAGTGTTTGGGCCGACCTTGGAGCATTGACATTAAACGTACTATCACATATGTTTTCGGAAATCTATCTCGTTATGTACATATCTGATCAGTTCCCTACTTCTGCCTCGGCATGTTGGTTCGAGTTGTTCACTTGTACCGTATTGATAGCCATCATATTGTTGGTTCTGCTCTCTATCTCCGCCGTCGTAGCTGGAAAAACCATTCATATTATGATGAATAAAAAGGTTTCTTCGTTGCTCCAGTGTTGTTCTAATTCACCTACAGGCTGTGGAAACTGCATTGGGAATCATGTACTCAAATGTTGGATCATAGTTCGTTGTAGCCAGCCTGAGGATGTTGTGGCCAGGTCTGTTTTAACTTCATTCGCAGGCTCCTTGCTCGCACTTTGTATTTCACTCTTCGCCGTTAAATGGGGATTCGTTTACATTGATGATTATAAGAGAGTCAGTCCACTCAATAAAACAACCCTTGTGCTTCAGTTCATTTTCGTGTTAATAGGATGGATTTTGGTCTCAGTCAGATGGTTAAGAGCCCAAATATATTTTCCTATCCATGGACGGAATTTATTTCATGTGGAGGACTTTTGGACAAGGTGTATTCTTGATTTGAAATATGGACAGTTAAAAGCTCCGTTGTTTCGGGAGACAAGGTATCGTAACAGAACAGTCCTAGAAAATAACATTATGGATTTAATCATACAATTTAAGCTGCATTCTTTATTATTACGGATTTCCTTCCTCGTGCAAATAATCATAGTCCTCTTCAGCAAACTTTCTTCCTTCTTCTCTTGGATTATCTTATGGCCTTTACTAAGGATCGTTAAAAAGATTATGTTGTTTTGTGGGTCACACAATCAAGATTCAGAATTTTCTGGTTACCTAGATCTTTTGGAGAATATAAGAATGCCAGGAGAAATGGCCGAGAACTTGTGGAAGGCCAATGAATCGGCCTTTAAGTCAACAAGGGAACATATGCAAAAAGGAATGGATAGTACTGCAGCAATGACTGCAATAACAAGGCACCGAAGAGAGCGTGCGGCAGATGGGGGTGAAGAAACAAAGGCTGAAGAGGAAAAGTATTTCAAGTACGTTGGCAAAAGGTCATGGAAGATCGAAGCTGTGTCACTGGTCCATTTGATGGTGTCCCTTTATGACGACACTAACTCTGAAGTTGTTGATGAAGCTATGAGAGCTTGCTCTGAAGCATGGCCACTCATGGACTTTGTTGAAACTTCGGATACGGAAGTCAATTTACTTAGTCTGGCTGCCGACAAGGAATTCCAAACTATAGAGAACAAATGGAAGAAAATGAAGTCTGCTAACGCCGAAAAGGTGCGGTCTTTCAGGGATCGAATGAAAGACGATATAAAATCCAGGATTTGCGAAGGAGAAAGCCAGAAAAGAAAAAGGGTGGATAATATTCAGGACTCCATGGACTGGATAAGGGCCGCTGCAAACTTCAGCTTGAAGAAAGCATCGCAAAGTGTAGGTTATCCTAATTCACCGAACCCAATAAATAAGTCAAGGTCCATATTGGCAAATGTTATGGTTGATTGCTGGGCAGAGGCACGAAATAAGGCAATAATAGAAAAATGCAACAAATGGACAGTGGAGGGGAAAGAAGAAGAGATATATCATGCAGCTTTTATAGCAGGGAAAGCCATGTCAGCACCGGAGACCTTACAGGTACAAATTTTCAATATTACAATAATAAATGCAGAAACTTAATTTTTTTAAATAAATTTAAATAGATTTAAAAAATTTACAGTCCAAGTTATAAAGTTAAAATTTATAGCATTAAACCAAATATTAAAAAACATATTAACTATTAGCATTTAAAAATTATGAATTTATTACTTAATACTTAAATATAAAATAGTGAAAAGATTTTTATTTGAATGACTTACGAGGCACAATATTAGTTAAGGTTTTGTAAATGGGGTAGCAAGTTAAATTGGTTTAATTGTGGGAAAAATTTCACAGTTAAGTATGTGTTTGAGCAAGACGCAATCTGAGATGGGAGGTGGATTGGTGACTTCCTGATATTTAGTTCTAATTACTAGATACAAACCCCAAAAATGATGATTGAGGCTATGCTATGTGATTCATTTCACTAGTTTCAATCTCAATTCTTCACCTTATAAATATTACTACTTATTAAATACAATAAATACTAAATAAAATATTAAAAAAATCAAATATACTCTTCAAATATCAAATATGGAAACTTAATTCTTATATATAATAAAATATGAAATATTCACATGGTATTATGGTAAATCGATAACTATCTATTTTATTTATTATGCAGACTACTCAGGAAAGTAATGGAGTGCCTCCAGCTGTAGCGACAGGCAACGGCAACAGTGCAGTGTCTCCAGCTGTCGCGGAAGAAAATGGCAACAACGCAACTGTCGCTGATGGCGTAGGAAACGAAGAAAGTCATGGAGAAGCTTTAGACACCCTTGTCGATGCAATTACAGCAGCAATAGAAGCTGCGGGACAAAGTGGGGGCGATAATAACTGTTAGCTTAACTAAAGTCAAAAGATCCATGTGTCTTCGGTGATGTGTTACGCGAATTATAAAAGGGTGGAGTCTCCAGAATGAGATAATGTGTCACTCGTATTTTTAAATCTTTGAGATAAAACAATGCACATGTTGCCATTGTTCATCCATCTCTGACTGAAAATAATTGGCCAATGATAGCAATACAACATAATAACAACTTTTGAGTGTGAAATGAAGTTATATCTGAAGTGTACTTAGTTCTATATGAAAAATGAATTTTGAAGATGTTTTCTTTTGCATTTCAAATTCATGATGAGATCAACCAATTATGAGTTGTTTTCATTATGGTCTTCAAATTCACAAGTTTAATGCAAAAAATCTACGTAGATCCATGAAGTTGTGGAAGATCTTCAGGCTGGAGAACTGTGCAGGAATCAATAGATTTGTGCCATATTATTTGCAGTGCCACTTCTCTCATTTAACTTCATCTGTACAGTCAATCCTTGTGAGATGAACTTCAAATTCATTTTAGCAGCAGATGTGATATCCAAATCCATAGTTTTGCTAATGTTGTGTTGGTGGGGAATATTTGGTAAAAGAAGAAGCTTGGATTGGGTTATCACATTATTTTCATTGTCAACTCTGCCAAACACTCTAGAGATTATGATGGTGCATACTTTTGTCTTGCAATGTATTACCTGGTACATACTTTTGTTGTTTTTTCTTGAATACGTAAGTGTTAGGTTATTTATAGTTGAATAGTTCCCCAGGGCTGCTAATTCTATTTGTTGTTGTAAAGTTGGATAAAGATGTTATGTGTCTGGATGAAAGAGAGCTTTTGCACACTGATTTCGAGATGTGTGAAGATGGAAAACTTCACGTTATAGTGAGTAAATCATTTTCTTCACAAGAAATTTTTCTCCTCAGAGATTCTAGTCATTGAATTCCATCAAATACTTCCGACGGGAAGGCCTATTAACCATCATAATACAGAAAAATATTCTCTTCAATTCTCCTTAGAACTTGATGCCCAGGGACTCTAGCTTTATAGTGAGAAAATCATCTTCCTCACAAGGGAATTTCGGTCCTCCTCCTCGAAGATTTAGGTGATTGAATTCCATCAAATCCTTCCTGCTGGAAAGGCTTGCTAACCATCATAATACAGACATATATTCTTTTCAATTCTCTTTGTATTTGATGCACACAGACTCCAACTTCAATGGAGAAGATTATGTTTCTATGATGTCAAGAAAAGGCATGAGCCCCCTGCCATCGAAAACAAAAAATGGAAACAACAACAAGAATGTTTGTGATGCCAATTCCCTTCATTCTTCTATGCGTGCAATTTTATTCATTAGCATTTTTTTCATTCTTCTATGAATGCAAATTTTATTCATTATATTTATTAGCTTTTTTTTTAATGTAACTAATTGTTTTACTTCCTGCAAGTTTCACAGATTGTTTTACTTCTGTTTTGTTTGATGTTTAGAACTAATTGCTAGTGTTGTTGGTCATAAATATTTTAGGGACTTCTAAAACAACAGTCTTACTATTCTAAACAATAAGCCAACCTCCAAACATCACTTTTCTCTAATATCATATTTTGGTCTTTCCTCTATCTTTTTATGATGTTGTTTTCCTTTAAATTAAAGCTTTTATAGTTCATTTATAATTGGATAATCATAATACTTTTTTTTTTTTTACCTTTTACCATTCATTATTTTGTGTCTTTCATATTGATATGAGAAAGCCAAAATATATTTACCCTCTAATTTGCAAAATTATTATTTTTAGTGGCAATGCACAAATAATGGAAGGGAAAACAATTGCTTCTTAAAAGTAACAGCCTTAATACATATACGCTTTACTTTCAAATATTTGTCATTACTATTACGACATCACAACTAAACATCATGCATGCTAGAAATAAATAAGTTATGCCAAAACCTTTTAGCACAATATTCTACATCAATTGTTTTACTAGGGATTCCATATAGATTTACTAAGGATTCCCCATAAAAATATAGAGAGGCAACTCAAAAATATCATCAATCCTAGGAACATAAACTACCCAAGAAGTAGTACTTATGAATATCCAGTCAGTCATTGATTATCATTCATGACTACAAATTCTTGTCACATAGTACAATACAGTTAGTATGAGTGTCAAAAACTACAATTTTTTGTCATGCTTATATATAATTTTTTATTTGTTCAAAAATTACTCTTCTAAATGTTTTACAAATTAACGTGCCTTACAATTTCCTTCCATTAGTTTCATATTTTGATACCTACTACACAGATACAAACGCACCCTTACTCCCACCCCTATCCCCCAACATAAGGAGAATATAAATAACTTATGTAGAATGAAATTTAAGATTGATTGTTGTTTTGTCCAATTAATAATGCATAATGTACATGAAAATGTTCATATACATCCCAATTGGGTTTTTGTAACTATAATACCTTTTTTTCAAACTCCCAACTACTTTTAAGCATATTTTAAATAAAATTAAAGTATTACATTTGTAGCTATGGATGTCATTCCTCATAACCTGCCTTGTTCATTAAAGTACGAAACTTATCATAGTTCCTAAGGTCACACTTCTTGAGGCCAGTGTTCTAGAGGCTGATGTCAAATTTCTCGAGGCAAGTTTTTTAGAGGCAGAGTTCATAGTTCTCGAGGATGAGGTCAAAGTTCCCAAGGTCACAGTTCCAAAGGTTGAGGTCAAAGTTACCAAGTTCACAGTCCAAAATGGTGAGGTTATAGCTCCAAACATTAAGGCCATAATTCTCAGAGTGAGAGTGCCTAAGGCTAGTGTTCTAGAGGCTAATGTCATAATTCTAAATGTCACAGTTATAGATTTTAGAGTTCTTGAGGTCATGATTCCCAAGCTCAAGGTCGTAGTTCAAGAGGTCATAGTTCCTGAGGTTAAGGTCACAATTTTCAAGGTCATACTTCTTAAGGTCAAATTTCCTAGAGTCACATTTCTTGAGGTGGAGGTCATTGTTCAAGAGTTAAAAGTTCCAAGGTCATAGTTCCTTCGACTATTGTCCTTGAGGCGTGTTCTGGAGGTCCATGTCATAATTATTGAGGTCACAGTTCTTGAGGACAATGTGATACTCTCCAATGCCAAGGAAAAAGTACTTGAATTCAAAATTCCTAAGGCCAACATCAAAGTTCTTGAGGTCACAATTTCAAATACGAAGGTCATAGTTCTTGAGGTCAAGGTCATAGATCTCAAGAGGTGACAATTCTCAAGATCAAATTCATAGTTCCTAAGGCCGCAATTCCTAAGGCCATAGTTCCCAAGGCCACAATTCCTGAGGCTAATGTTTTAGAGGCTAATGTCACAATTCTTGATGTCACAGTTTTCAATGTCGTAAATCCCAAGGCCAAAGCCACAGGTCCAGAGGTGGAGGTCAAAGTTTCCTAGGTCACAGTTCCCAAGACTAACGTCAAAGTTCCCAATGTCACAATTCCAAAGTATAAGGTAATAGTTTCTGAGGTCAAAGTTCTTTGTATCTTAATAATAGTAATCTTAATAAATGTAGCTTAAGGGGTTTTCCTATCACAACTTGGCTGGATTAGGCACATTATGGGTATGAATCTCAAAGGATGATAAGTAGATATTTTAACTTATTGTCTTGTCATTAAATTTCATCTTTTATTTAACACTTAATCTATTTCAGAGCACTCTCTTGAGTAATCACAAGCTTTAGTGGAAAAATTCAGGGATATTTTTTTATTGCAGTTTCTACGAAGAAGCATTTTTCAACTATGTACACATGACTATGTATGAATTATCCAAACTCTCCAAACCTACATTAGTAACTTGTATTGAGCTCCTTACTGAATTTGTAGATGACATTTCTCTTGTGTGCTTGTCATGGCCATTGAGCCATCTAGTTTTCTCAACAACATGTCTACATATCACCAGTTCAATCTCATTTATGAGTTGAGTAGCCTATGATTGCAACTTTGAGATCTTGATCTCAGATAGACATACCTTTCTTCTCCAATCTTGCATATGTCTTGCCAGAGACAAGAACAATAAGGGGTGATTATTTTCAAACGATATTGGCTAGAATTGCACAAGGAGTAAGTTAAAGGGAATGTCATAAGATAAAGTGACATACTATAAAACTTCTCACTTTCAAGACGAAAAACATTTTCTCTTATATTGTTAACATGTATCCTTCCTAATCTTTTAAATCAAGCTTTTCTTAATAATTTTTAAACATAAAATTAAAAATTAAAAATAATTTAAAGAAAATTATAATATTCTTAAAAATTAATTATCACTCTATTTTAAAAGGCCATATTTATTATGAAAAACAATATACACCCAACAACTTGTAATTTAATACTATATAAATTAATATATAAAAAAATAGATATACACTAACATATGTATTATTTAAGTCTAAAATCTTGTATACAAAACACAAGGCTATACAACATTTATTTACTTTTTCTAATTTTAACTTGCTCAAATTTCTCATAATCTCCTTGAATCTTGTTATACATATTTTAACAAAGTACTCATATAGATGATTTTAAATGCCAAATTTTTATACAAAACACAAAGCTATACAATATTTATTTACCTTTTCTAATTTTAACTTAGTCAAATTCTCGTAATTCCTTTGAATCTTGTTATACATATTTGAACAAAATACTCACGTAGATTTTAATATACCACATATTACACCTTTCACATGATACTACAACTTCAATTTATTAATTCAATAACAAATATATAAAAAACTAATAATACATAAATGTGTAATAGAGTGATACTACAACTTCGATTTATTAGTTCAAATAACAAATGTATACAAAACGAATAATACATAACTGTGTTGTAAAGTGATACGAGTAAATCACTTTAAAAGAGAGAGACTTATTTCAGTTAACCTCCATACAAGTTAGCCTTCAGAATTTTTTAAGATAACATACTACATTTAAATTAGCTTCTTTCCTTGACTTATAAATTTATAATCTTCCGCCATTGATGAATTGTATGAAAAGTAAACCATTTTCACAATCCCTTGGGGACCACCTATTTATGATGGGACCTTTGTATTTTTAGCTTGTTAATCTATACATTATAGCAATAGTACGTTCAATTTGCTCACTAATCAGATTGCAGAAAAATTCAAAAATAAAAAATTTCATTGTAAAAATTTTCAACTAACTCCAAACTAATATAAATTTGAAAAGAAAAAAAAATCAACATAATATATTTCTACCTACTATAATAATATTTTTAAATTATTAAATTTAAATATCCCTTCATCCCACTAACGAATTTAGTCGTTCTTGATAACGCTAATGACATAATTATTAATAATTTTGGAGTTTAACTTTAATACAACCATAATAATTATTAATACCTTTAATAATTTAACTTATTAGCTGCAAATGTACCTTGATGCCACTAGTCGTGATGTCTACTTTTAATAATTTAACCTATTAAATTTTGATGTAGCTAGCGGGCTCATCATTGTCATCCACATAATTTGTCATCAACACATTTAGGTCTGGGAATTTGACATCATACATGACGTATTTTCATTGAAACCCACTCATCAGGTCATCCACACACACATTTAGATCTCTGTGAATTTGACATATTACATAGACGATTTTCATGGTCCGAGGATATTTGATGGATTACGTAATGCTTGTATTTAAATTCAATTTATTTTCGTAAATTAAGATAGTGTAAAAAAAAAATAATAATAAATTTCAATGTAAAAATTTAAATTATAGAAATTAAAAAAAAAATTAACTAGCACTAAACCAATATAAATTTAACTAAAAATTCAATACAATATCTTACTACCGACTTTAATAATACTTTTAAATTATTAAATTAAACATCCCTTCGTACCAGTAGTGAGATTGGTTGTTCTTTGATAATAGTAATCACATAACTAGCACTGTAAAGCAATACTATAGGAAATAGTAGTATAAAATAAAAAATTTTAAAATTTCAACCAATCCTAATGAAGAGTTTCAAATTACCCCTATTACGATTAATATTAAATTTAAAAATTGAAATATATATATATATATATATATATATGATCAAATATTATATAACTATGGGAGAAAGTTATAACATAACACTGCTAAAAAAATAGAAATGGTTTACAAATCAAACTCTTCCAAAAAATTATTTTAATCTAATTATGATAAGGTAAAAAAAACCTCTTGACCTACCATAGCAAAATTTATCATATAACGTAACCATAGGATCACATCCTTAACCTTCCATAGCAAATTTTATCATATAACTTAACCATAATTTAAAAATTAGATTATTATGGAGATGGTTAAAATTTAGAAAATTACATAGTCTAATTTAAGAAATTGTATTAAACCAAAAATTATTTTAATCCAATTATGATAAGGTGAAAAAAACATAATGATGCTGGGTATCCACGTTGTGACCCATCGCCATCCATTGCAATGAATTTTTCGGCGTCTTAACACACGTGTTTATTAGAAGGTGAATAAATGTAATTTTCTCTTTAATCACAAGTTAAATCCAAATTACTGAATAAGTGAATAAATGTAGTTTTATTGCTAATTCCAAATTTTAGAAAAGAAGGCCACAACATATGCGATATTGTACATAGGTAAGACCGTTAAATTTTATAAAATCTTGCAAGCTTGTTAAACCCTATACTTCGATGATGATGAAACCTGCGACACCCTTTTATGAATTTTTCAATTTTCAGACCCTTACCCAAGTTCGACTTTTACAACATTGATACTATGAACTCTCTTCAAGTGCCATTCATCATATGAATTTTTTTTATTTTTTTTATCATTAAAAACAGGAAAAAAAAACCTTAACCATTTTCTTCCAATATCTCGACATATGCTCATGAAGCGGGAAGTGTTCTTTCCCTGAAGGATTCCTCCTGATACAAAATATTGTTTTGGGCATATTTATACTTCTAGCGGTTGGCTAAGAACATGTACATACAAAGGTTGATTGCACTCAGAGATGCTAGAAACCAATAAAATTAATCTAAATGTGCTTTGTTCAGGTTGTTTGCAATCCAACAACCCCCCTTATTTCTGCAACTAAGCTTTTCAATAACTGAAATAAGTATGCTACTCAGGAAATCACCAATTCCTAAAACACTCAAATACATAGCTATACCCAGGGATTTCATTGACTCTGGCATCTGATCATAAAAGTACTCCTGCATTCCTACCAATGTAAATACGTCAGCTATGCCCATTAATATATATTGTGGAAGCAGCAGGGAAACGTGCAATGGAATTGTTGCCTTAGGCATATCTATGAGTCCATTATCCTTTGCTGCCTTGATTCTTCTAATCTCTATCAACGCAGCAACAATCATTGACAGGAAGGAGATAAACAGGCCAGTGCCTATCCTCTGCAGAAGAGTTATACCTCGTTCATTCCCTGTCCAGTTTCTTGCAATTGGAACAAAGATGCGTTCATATACAGGCAACAACAGAATAATAGACAAGTCAATAAAACACTGTAAGCTTGCAGGAGGGATCTCAAAATGTTTTCCAATCTTTCTATCCATTGTGGCACCCTGTTTTGTGAAAAATGTTTCAAATTGTGTAAAGACGATCCCAAATGTCAAACATGACATCCAGATTGGTGACAGCCCAAGAACAACTTTCACCTCTTCAACATCTTGGACTGAGCACAATCGCCAATTACGGGTTGTTGTTTTGCATTCGTAGTCTAATTCATCTTCCATGACAACTGCAATCGAAACACGAAGCTCAAAAATGGGGATTGACAATCACAATCTCTCGGGTTAGCTTCTGCATGAAAAAAACAGGAAAGTAACCCATCAGGCAGCAGTGGCAAGCTGAAATAGAAAGCAGAGAAATAAGGACAGGGACTCAATGCACATGGCGGTAATTGACAAGTAGAGATAGTTTAAGCTGATCGGTGAGTGGCTGTCTTCCCACAGCCCAAGCTTCAAAACTACTTTACTGTGGGCGGCAAATGCCACTACTTCAGCGAGCAAGGAAAAACATTCCCACTTTAATTATGACAGATGCCAACAAAATTATGGACGATTAAGGTGAGAGGACTACCATCAAGACGGGTTTATGTCGATGCAAATCTTGTCCCACAAGAAAGGCCTTTATCAACATAGTCACGGTAGATACCAAAATCCCGGACCCCCATCCCAACGTTGTCACGAATATACAAAAGTACAGTGACTCCTAGAAGAGTACCAAAGCAAATACCCCAATACCAATAGTTGAAGAATGAACTCTTATACTTTTTCTCTACCGGATCGTCGTCTTCAAACTGATCTGCACCAAATGCTTGTAAACAGGGTTTGTGGCCTCCTTGCCCCAAAGCAACCAAGTAGATTGAGAAGAAGAAAATCCAAGATTGATGCAAACTCTTCAAAGAGGCCGATAAAGTGACCAAAATTAATCCTTGTAACAACCCATTTCATGCAGTGTTTGTTATTTGGACTCCATTCACGAGGTTAAAACAGAAAAGAACAACTATTTTCAAACCCTAACCCTATCATCCTTCCAAATAGGGGTTTAATTCGCCTGAATATATTGCAAAACCTTCATGTGTCAGAACCTTCACCTTCTTTAAACCTTTTGCCACCAAAAAATCCAGTGAGATTCTTTCAACCTGAAACACCTCCTTGAGCTGGACTTCCAACAGATTCGGCAAAGAGGTGGAATGTATTCCAAGTGTGGAAGCCTTGCGGAAGAAGCCGTCGAAGACCCATGCCATCTGCTTCCGATACAAACTGTTTTATTATCTTAGCTACCAGAACTGTGGATATGTATTTCAGGTTTGGAAAGCCTTGCGGAAGAAGCCGTCGAAGACCCCATAGAACGCCATCTGCGTCCGGAGCAACTGTTTTATTATGTAACTGATTAATAATAATAGTTTTTAATCTGAAGGTACAGAATGTTTCAATCGTTTAACACTATCATCAATGGTACACAATTGTACACCTGTCATTTAGGAAAGTTGTTTTCATATAAGGACGCTTTACAGCGTAATTATTAATACCTTTACATCTTAAATTTAATACTGAGCATAATAATACTTTTAATAATTTAACTTATTAAATTTAAATGTCCCTTCATACTTCATACTACTAGTGAGATTGCTCGTCCTAGATAGTGGAGGGTTATGGGCTCCTGTTGTTGTTGCTGCTGTTATCTCTAGGTTCGCTATGGGGTGCTTCCTCCATACACTGCATTTCGCCACTCCATACCTTTCACTTCGTCATTGCATTTTCCGAGATAATTCTCTTTTTTCCGGCAGTGCTATTCCAGTCTACAATTTGAATTCACCCACTTTTTGACATCAGGCAAGAATTAAAAGAGATCTGACATCAACATTCCTTTTGACGACACTTTGTGACATACATCGGATCCAAGGTCACTCTCTCGATGCATCGTATTAATTATTTTATCTGAATTTTAATGATTTTAGAATCCCTATAGTCGTCATTCCTTTTCGGTTCTAAGTTAGGGTTGTTTTTAATCTAAAATCTCCCCTTCTTTCATATCTACGCATGTCCTACCTGAATCAAAGTGGTTGAATTATCTGACTTTCTTCTACCCGAGGTCGTCCTTTACTACTACAATACATTTCCACCTTATTACTCTGATTGAATTCCATCTTGGTAGTGACCTTCCTATGCCAATTTTAGCTGGGATCCATCCTTTTCAGTCCGTTACTTTCCATCCCTATGTTGTCCTATATGCGTGACTGTGTTCCGCATCTCGGGGACTAGGTGGACATTTGGCTACTACTGGATCATGGAGGGTCTAATGGACCCTTTTGGGTCTGACACATCAGCACAGGAGGATTTTATTCATGCAACGATGGATGCTGAGCAGACATTTGTCTCGGAACATGTTAATCATGCTAGCTGTCCACAACCTGACCATAATTCTTCTCATGAGACACTTCACTCACCCTCATAGCTATTTTGACACACTAGTTATAGGTGAAGGTCAGGAAAATACAGACTGAAGGGGAGGGCTACACATTTTTCAAACAATATTATTAATCCCATACCTAATATAAAGCTGCTCAGTGTTATATATGAGGAGTTATGGGGGCGTGTAACCAGCCTACAGAAAAGAGCGTTGGTTGGGCAGTGGGTATTCACTGATATGGAGGAGGAAGCGATGCAAGCTTGGGTTAAAAGGGTCTGGGGACAGATGTTCGGATATCCTCCCAAGGTTACTCATTTGATGAATTCATGGTCCAGTAACCATTTCTTGTACTCAGAGGATGCAGAGAAAGTGCTTAATCGAGATTGGGTCTGTAGGCGGGGTTTTCTACAGCTCCACACCTAGCACATTGGGTTCAATTCTCTCTTAGATAATCCTCCAAAAAACCTGGTTTGGGAAAAAATCCCTGGCTTGCCCCTGGAGTACTAGAACAAGTATGTAATCTCTTCCATTAGAAATTCAATTGGAAGGTGTCGATTCATAGATCTTGGATGCATGGGGGCATGGGATAAACGAATAGCATGGACCTTGGTCGAAGTCAACTTCTACGGGGGTTTTCCTGGTAATATTAATCTGGAGTGGGCCAGTTTCCGCCACCATCAGACGCTGGACTACTGTGGTATTCCCTTAAGGTGCCTCTTGTGCCACCAGACTGGCCATTTGATGTAGCGTTGTCCTCGGGGATGCCTTTTGACAAAGCACATTCACGTTGTCTCCTGGGGGAGGGGCTCTGAAAATTCGATGTTTCACATAGACATACCTCCTCAGGAGAAAGGTATGGCTTCTTATTTTCACACTCACAATTATTTTCATGCTCGCACAATTTCCTCATCAATATCCCCTCCACACTCCTCTCCACATATACCCTTGGCACTCACTTCGGCTTCATCTAACCCCTTTGACGGTCCTCATACACACAAAGGCCGAATTCAGTTCTCTGGCACGGAACCGACATCAGACACTTTCCCAATCCCTGGCCACCACTCCCTCGCCCCCTCTCCCCCACTCCCTCCACCTCCCCATGCCACTAATGAACGATCCCCATCCATGCCATCTCTGGAAATTGCCTCGCCCCCTCTCGATCCTTTTTATGACTTAAATCTTACCCTTGATTATCCTCATAATTATATTAGAAGTGACTATGATTTTCTGCTCATGAAACCGTAACTGGACATGGCGGCCCTCACTGTCCACAATGGACGAGACACGGATGACCCAATCAAATTTTCGGCTAAGTCGACCTAGAATATCACTGTTCGAAAACGGGGCAAGAGTGAAAGTTTCCACTTTAGGGGATGAAATAAAACCCAGTCTTTATTCTCTGTCAACTCATAAGGTCTTCGTAACATCCCCACCAGTTCCTCTTTTGATTCTCGCGCACTTAGAGCATGTATGCCTAGTCCTCCTGCGCCATGAATCAAATCTTGTCTTTAAACCTTCGTGGGCTTGGTGACCATGCCAAGTTTCTGTGTCTCAAGGATCTTTTCACAAAAAAATCCCCTTCATTACTGTTTTCCAGAAAACAATGTGTGTTGTTTCAAAGGTTGTACCCTACTTCCTTGCTATTCGGTCAGGTTAACGACTTGCTGCTGTTTACTCGGTTAGTTTATTAGGGGGTCTTATCCTCATGTGGGATCCGAAGTATGATAACTTTCATGGTTTTATATTTTCCGTGGGTATCCTCATGTTTGGAAAAATACAAGGCTATTCTGCTCCATTCCATCTGATTAATATGCATGCCCCATGTTGCAACCATGTTCCTTTTTGGGCTCGCATCCACTCCAGTAATATCCTAAGAATTCCTAATCTAATTTTGATTAGAGATCTTAATGCCACTCTAAAAGTGTCATAATTTTGGGGTGCACACATTCGTCTTGAACCTCTTGCTAACCACATCTCCCAAATCTTTGTTAATCACCACTTAGTCGATATTCGACTCTCACCTATTTCTCAGAACTGGACGAATCGCCGTACTCGTGAGGATTTCACTGGAAAAAGTCTGGATAGGTTTCTGGTTCATGAAAGTGTATTGGATACTATTGGAGGACTATGGTCTTCCCTTGTAATGTCCTCCCTCTCGGATCATCATCTGATCTGCCTCTTTTGGAGCCCTGAGTGGGAACGCATTGGCCTCCCTTTTAAATTCAAGCGACTTTGGCGGGAAGACCTGGTGTATACTACTTTGGTAAGGGAGGTCTGGACCTCTGTTGAAATGGTATGGGGCAAGATGGAAACTAATCGTTTCACTCACAGACTTCAAGTATTAAAGGCTAGAAACAAGACTTGGGAGCGCCACAAGAAGCACCAGAGGATCTCTAATCTATGTTCTATTGATAGGGAGATTGAGGAGATATTTTCCTCCATGAAAGACAATCCTTCGGATGATCCACTTTTGGAGCGACTGGTGAACTTAGAATACAAGAATAAATAAATACCACATGCTCAAGAAATTACTTGGAAGCTTAAGAGCCACGTTGTTTGGCCTAGGGAAGGGGATCATAATACCAAGTATTTTCATCACTATGCAACCAACAGAAAAAGACACAATTCCATATGGAAAATAGAGGCAGAAGATGGTACCCTTATGCATGGTTCACCTTAGATCAGAAGGGAGGAATTCAAGTTTTTTCCTCAACAATATAGGTGCAGGGAGGGGGACTATCCACTTGACCAATACTGGGCCCTAGAAAAATACTCTCATATTTTTTATGAAGCGACAAATGAGGCTCTAGGAAAACCAGTGTCTAAGCCTTAGATTCTAGAAGTCTTAAAATATTTTGCGCAGGACAAAATTCATGGCCCGGATGGCTGGCTAACGGATATGTTTTTGCATTTTTTTGACCTGATGGCGGACGATCCACTGAATGTTGTCGAGGATTATCATTTATTGAGCTTCATCCCTAAGGATTTAAACTCAACATTTATTGTATTAATTATGAAATCCTCAAGGCTGAAATCCTTCCTGGAATTCAGACCAATTTCACTGTGTAACGTGGTCTATAAAATCATTTTCAAATTCATTTCTTGTCGCATTATCATACCATTGTCAACATATATCTTGCGCGAACAATATGGTTTTCTCCCTGAATGACATATACACGACACCATTGTTGTGGATCAGGAATTCTTACACTCGGTTCACTCCCAAAAGCTGGACGCAATCATAATGTAAATAGACCTTCATAAGGCCTATGAAAACATGGATTGGGCTTTCATTCATATTTTCTGCACAATATCGTTTTGGCTCCTCAGAATGTCAATTGGATCCTATCGTGCATCTCTCTAGTGTGGTTCTCAATCATCTTCAATGATATTCCATCAGACTTCTTTAGGGTAGGAAAGGGTCTCCGACAGGGCTACTCTCTCTCACCGCTCATCTTCATCCTTATCATGGATGGTCTTAGTTATCACATCAAGGATTTACATTCCAGGGAGATCTTCTCTCGCATCAATTTAACCAAGGCTTTCTCTATCACACACTCCATTTTCGTCAATGAAATATTGTTGTTTGGTATTATTTCGTGTGCCCATTGAATTTCCATGCAATACACTCTCTTCAGATATGGGGTGGCCTCTGGTCTGATAATCAATGGAAAAAAGTCTCTCATTATTTAGGCATCGATTAACTCTGTGGATTTTCTAATCATTGCTAGCCTCTTCCATATGACTCGAGTTTCATTATCAGAGGGGTTTTCTTATCTTGGTTTTCATCTCAAGCCATGCAACTACCGCAACAATGATTGGCTTTGGTTGATCAAAAAATTCAAGAGGAAATTGGATGCATGGTCTCACAGATGGTTTTCCCTTGGCAGACATTTTATTCTCACTCAGGCTGCCCTTTAGAAAATTGTGGTTTATTGGGCTCACTTGTTTTACATTCCCTTTGCTATTATCTCTCGTATAAAAAATACCATTTCGGGTTTTCTCTAGTCGGGGGTAAGGAGATCATTAAAATTCCACTTATTCAGGCTGGGATTGATCACCCTTCTGAAGAATTTTGGTCGCTGGGGCTTACTAGAGGTGTGGGTTTTCTCACAGGCCCTCCTGGCCAAATATTTTTAAAGATCACTGACAGGAAATGGGCTCTATCCATCCCTGTTTCAGGGGAAATATAATATTCAATAGGATTTGCTAGTGTTTTTTAGATCCAGAATCTCCTCCTCTTGCAGGGGATCACATAAAAGGCTTAGTTTCAGACACATCACAGTCATTCTTCTTTGCAGAATTAATTGGTTATTTGGCAATGGGCAGAAAATTATCTTGGGTGTGGACCATATTAGGGGGCTCGCTCCTTATTTTCATGTGTCATACCAGCTTAGAAATATTTTTGCACGGAAGGGGATTTTCCAACTTTTCCAACTCATTTCACATTGGTAACAAGGTTTTCTATTATGGAAAGAATCCTTTCAGCTGGGTTTGTAGGGTCAGTCTTAGGAAATGTGGAGGGATGTCTCAATAGAAATCAAGTAGGCGGGTATGTGTCTCAATCAAGATGGGACCCATATCATATGGTATGGTCGAGTGAAAATGGGAGCTATCCAAGTGGCAGATTTATATAACAAAATTATCTCCTCCTCATCCTTGGTGGAGGATGAACCTTTCTTAATGTCTTTTTGGAAGCGCAGTGTCCCATTAAATATCCTTCTTTTCATTTGGTTAACTTGGAAAAATCATATTCTCACCTAGGATAATTTGAACAAGAGAGGCTTTCAGGGGCCGGGGATCTACCTCTTTTGTAGGCAGTAGGCTAAATCTCTTGCTCATATTATTTTGCAATGCTCTGTTATTCTTGAGATTTGGTCTTGGTTTACTAATTTATTGCAGGATCATAGCTAGCGACCTCTTACGATTCTCCATTGCATCCAAACTTGGACACATTAGGATCATAAGTATAATTCCCCCCCTTTCTTCCTTTTTTGGGAGGTGTGGTTGGCTAGGAACAAGCTCGTCTTCGAAGACTCCCAATTTTCACCACATAAGATATATTTTACGATTATGGCTTGGATGAATATTCAGGATTCATCCCCCTCGCTCCCCATAGATCTCTCTTATCGACTATAGCCTAAATCGGTGCCTCGGTATTTTGATGGTGCCGAGCAGAAGGGGATTTGTGGCTATGGGGCTTGGATCAAATTGGAAAATGGGGATCACTTCTCCATATTATGGAATGGAGGATCTAGCCTTTAACACAAAGGCCAGACTCGTTGCACTCTGGAGTTTGTTGTGGGTCACTAATAAATTTCAACTTCCTCTTATACATATCTACAGTGATGCCAAATCAATCATTGACGAGATAAATGGACGCTGTGACTCCCAGCCTCCTGGAATTCTCCATTGGATCAATTAGGTATCCAATATTCTTCAGTGTCTTCGCTTCCATCCTCTTCAACACATTTATAGGGAGGCCAATTCGTGGGTTGAATGGCTTTCTAAGAAGGGCATACTAGAACCTTTCGGCCATGTTCAGATCCAATTTTTTCATAACAACGTGATGTCTGACTCTTTCTCATTTTTGATTCCTTAGCTTGTTCCTCTGTTTGGGGTCGACTTACTTGTTCTACTGCAGGATTTTTTATTCGGTTGTCTCTTCTTATGGTTTGGAGCTACTATATTTCTCTTTATCCTTCCTGCTCCTTGTTTTATTTATGATTCCCACATGTATCCACAGTCTCTTTCACCCAAGTATGCAGGCTGATATTTTGACGATGTTGGTTGTTTGATTTCTATGTGAGTATCTGGATTTGTGGCCATTCTCCTTTTTTGGGGACATTTGTATCAATGAAGCACAATCTCAGCTGTAATCTACTATTTTTTTTATAATAAAATAAACAATGTTTTTTCCTCTCTCAAAAAAAAAGTTAAAGTCTGCAGCGGCCATTATCTAGTCCATGGAATCCTACATCTCATCCACCCTAACCCTAATTTCTCCTTTTGAAATCTGTTATTACATATCCTTTTGTATTCAATCCCTCATAATAGTTTGCACCGTTTCGTATTTATCGGACCTCATCTTCTTCCAGACATTCTCAAGAGTGTGGAAATCCTTGTTTGCTACAAGACTAAGTAAATTGATTTACGTATCTGAAGTTTCAACAAAATCCATGAGAGGCCATGCTTCAAACAAAGCATTCATAGCTTCATCACCAACTGAAAATTTTTTGTTGTCATAGAGGGACAACATCAAATGGATCAATGACACTGCTTCCATTTTCCATGACTTTTTTCCAATGTAGTTGAAATACTTTTCCTCTTCCACCTCTGGTTCTTCACGTCCATCTGTCGCTGGCTATCTTTAGTGCCTTACTATTTCAATCATTGCTGTAGTACTACCCCTGCCTTGTTTCATATGTTTCTTTGTTGACTTAAAGCCCAACTCATTGGCTATCCAAATGTTCTCTGCCTTATCTCCTGGCATTCTTATCATCCCCAAAAGATCTCTGTAACTAGAAAATTCTAACTTTTCACTGTTTGGGTCACAAAGATACATAATCGTTTTATGGATCATTAGGAAAGGCCATAACATAATCCAATAGAAGAAGAAATAAGCTTTGTTTTTGAAGACTATGATTTTTTGCATGGAGGAGGCTATGGAAAATAATAAAGAATACAACCGAAATTGCATGATTAAATCCATAATGTTATTTTCTAGTACTGTTTTGTTACGATACCTGATCCCCTAAAACAATGGGCCCTTTAACAGTCCATATTTCAAATCATTAATACACATTGTCCAAAATTCCTCCACATGAAATACACTTCGTCCATCGATAGGGAAATATATTAGGGCTCTTAACCATCTCACTGACACCAAAATCCATCCTATTAACAAGAAAATGAACTTAAGCACAACGATTGTTTTATTGAGTGGACTGAGTGTCCTATGATCATCAATGTAAAAGTATCCCCATTCAAAGTTGAAGACAACAATAAAAAACCTTACCAACAAGCCTGCGAATGAAATTAAAAAACCTGACCACAACATCCTCACACTGGCTACAACGAACTATGTTCCAACATTTGAGTACATGATCCCCAATATTGCTTCCTGTAGGTGAATTAGAAAAATGCTATATTAATAAGGAAACCTTTTCGTTCATCATAATATGAATGGTTTTTCCAGCTACGACAGTAGAGAAATAGAGCATAGCCAACAATATAAGGGATATGAATACCATACCACTGAAAACCTCGAACCATGGCCTGACAGAAATACGAAAAAAATCATGCCTTTAAATAACGAGATACATCTCAGAAAACATATTATGTGATAGTGCGCTTATTGTCACTCCTCCAAGGTCGACTCAAACACTTAAGCCTTTGGCTATGAATTACGAGTTGAAATTTTTGAAATTTCCCCACATCCCCATATGTTATATCATCTATTTCTAGAGTTATATTGATTGTCAAATAATTGACAAAATTTACGAATTGGAGAGTAAGAATGTTGATAACCAAAAATGCTCCAGGAAACCAATACGCTTTTCTCTTGATCGCCGTCCATGCATTCAGTGTGATAAAGAGAATAAAATTAATTGTGGAAGCATACCTAGTTAAGATATCTATAATTTGAGGAGGATACACATAGGCCATCTTCGAACAATAAACTAGAGAGCCTGAGGGATTCTTGCCTTCACTATTATATGAGAAATGTGTTAAGCATGTTAAAATAAGTTAATTACTCTCATATGAAGAGTTTTCTATATTTGGAGAGTCGATAAACTGAGTCAAATTGAGTTAAGTGATTGATTAATTTAGTTAGTAGTTGAATATCAAGTTATATTAGGCGAGTAGCTAGTTGAAACGGTTTAAATACCCATCTGTGGGTTCATTGTAAGTTATGTGAATCAAGTTTGTGTGATCAATATAGAAGAGTCGTAGTTCGAGTTATTGTGTGTGAATTATTTGTGCTTAAAATTTGTTTCTCCTTTCTGCCTTTCCAACAGATTGGTATCAAATTTGAATGAAAGATCCAAGGGAGAGCTAAAGACATAAAGATTAGAGTCGAGAGAAAGTGTGGATTAGTAGAAATTTATGGGTGAGAGAAAAGAGAAATATTTGTTTTTTCTGGGTTTAACTATAACGATCCCTGTATTGGTACACTACCACAGGGCATTATAAATTTTATGTGTTAGAGCACTAACATGGGACTCCCAATCGAAGGAAGCGTTAACACACAGCAAGATCTTGGTCCAAGCCACACTAGCTTGGAAAAGTCAAAGTGTTTTAATACTTTCAAAGGGCACGTATGGTGAGTGGAGTTGGAGCTTATGGTAATATGGAAAGGATTATTTTAAGAAAGTGTTTTTTAACTTGATGAAAGGAAGCCATTTTTTGAAAGGAATTTTATAAAAAAAAATTGAAGATATTTAAAAAAAAATTTTGAAAAGGGATTTTATAAAAGTACTTTTTTATATAAAAAAAACAAATAAAAAAGTTTGGAAAAAAAATAGAGGCGAATATAAAATATTTTGTGATTTTTGGGGTTTTTATTGGCAAGATAATTTAGGGCTTTGCAAAAGTCTGTGAGCCTACAGAAATATTTTGGTTTTTTGTCAAGCATGACATTTTTTTGGGTGAAGATTGTGCCTTACTGAGGTGTATATTAAAAATCATATATATTTTTTTCAGGGGCGATATGGAAGATAGCCTCATGCAATATTGCAAGTAGCTATGACAACAATCATGGGTCACAAAGTGCGACTTAAGAAGACTACGAAAAGGGATAAAAAAGAAGAGGTAGAGATTGTTGTCGTGTTTAAAGAGGTTCAGGCCACAAACGAGGAACTGAGAAATCTAGAAGAATACAAAGATGAAATCGAGGTTGATTGGTGTAGCATAAATCTGCTACAACCTCCTAAGTTTAATGATGCCCTAACTTTGAGTTTCATTTAGCAAGCAATGGATGAACCAATTATGTGCTAGGTAGTAAAAGCTACAACTTCCAAGGAAGCATGGAAGATTGTGAAAGAATAATTTCATGCAAGGGCGAGTGAGAGGAAGTAGCAAGATGTGTCACAGTTTGTTGAGTCAGACGCAAATCTGATAGTAGACAAGCAAGACTATGGGAGGACAAAAAATCTTGGAGAATCCCACTCAGAAGTGGAAGATGGTCGTGAAGACTATGCAACAGAGATTGCAAAGAGAGAAGTTGAAGCCTGCGTATGTGAAACAGAGAAAGAACATGTCAATGCTCAAGCACTACACTATAATATGGATAGTGCAGATGATGGTGAAATGCATTATGAAAGCATGCATATGGATGAAGAAGATGCAATAGAGAATAATTGCAAAGAGAGAAGTTGAAGCCTCTATATGTGAAAAAAAGAAAGAGCATATCAATGCTCAAGCACTTCCCTGTAATATGGATAGTGCAGATGATGGTGAAACCCATTATGAAAGGATGCACATGAGGAAGAAGATGCAACAAAGATTGCAAAGAGTGAAGTTGAAGCCTCTGTATGTGAAACAGAGCAAGAGCATATAAGTCCTCAGGCACTTCACTGTAACATGGATGGTGCAGAAGATGGTGAATCCCGCTGTGATGAAATACATGTGGATGATGACTGTAAACTTATATGTGCATTGGTGTATCAAAACATAGTTGATGAATTTGGTAAAGCTGAAATTTTCAATAAAATTGACTATGAGCACATGCATGCTCATGTATCCCACCATAGGGTGGATGAACATTATGTTTATGATATGTGTGGTTTCTTTTCTAAAACAAGGATGTATTTCGGTAATCTGGTAAGTGTTATTTCTGATGAAGCATTGAAGGTTTAATTTTCCTTTATAGAAGAAAGATATGAAGCAGTACATGATCTAGCAGCAACTCATGATCAAGAAGATGATGAAGTGATTGAAGAGTTTTTGATGAGAATATCTGTAACATCTATCCATAACAAGGAATTAAATTGTTCTTACCTTCTTTCACATTGAAGACATAATATACATAAAATATACTTAAGACGTCACATCAATATATAACATATTGTATTACAACTATTACCTTTCTTGTTACCAAGAATTAAAATTAAAGAACCCTCTTAAACTAAATTTGGAAGAGATGTGGGTAATGTGCGAAATATTAGTTTTGATTTGAGTATTAAATCGTCGGTTCATTACCATTGTACATCACATAGATTATGTACCTATTTAAATTATTTCACACAAACCTTATCGACTTAGTTTATACTCCATAGCATCATATCTGCTGTCATTATTAAATTTTATTGACATCCACTGCAATCCTCATCGTGTATGGAGTTTTTGATCAACGATTATTATATTTGTTGGGATGGTTAGGGTAATACCCTTACCCCCAAACCCTAACCATTCATGCCATTTTTCGTTGTTGCAAGGGCAGCATGAGCTCTGCAATTGTTCTTTGTGGAATGTATCTCTTCCTTTCACCCTCGGCTTGAGGACTTAAGGTAACACATTCATGCATGCTTTTCATTAAATTCAAGTGTTGGTCTCAATTGTTGTGTTAAACGAGTATTTGACATTCTCTCTAGTGTTCAAATCTATATTTTACAGTCTTAAATGTTTGAATATGGTGTAATAGGGACCATCGCTTTCTAGTTTTCTTTTCAGGAAGGTTTGCGTTCATGTTTCCATTCCCAATTTTCATGGAGGTTTTCATTACAATCTCTCCACACTTATTTCTTTCTAGAAAAGTAGTTGCTCCAACGTCGGTATGCCTAGGACAGGTAAAAACAAAATTGCTATTCATCTGTCTTTGGTTAATTTTCCAAGGTTTAGAATAATACATAGCCTAATCTCACAATTTTCTATTGGGAATTTATGTCTCAGACCTTCTTGTTCGAACCCTAGCTCATTTTTCAGGTAACCATTTTATTTTTACTTTTGTTCTTACACTTTCCTTTTGACTGGTTTTTATTTCAACCAAACCTCTGAGTTATAACAACTTTCCATCGTCTTGTAGGTAACAATGCGACTCGAAACTCGCAAGAAACCATGTTTAATTGTTTTCCTACCTTGTTTTATGACATCACTTAAATTTCTCCAGGTATTTCTGGAACCTCCAGAGGGGTCTTCTCCGAGTTTTTTCAAAGTCTGGTCCTATATTGGACTCCCCTCTATTCGTTTCGTTAATTGAGTCTTTTTGTCATTTATCATGAGGGCCTCTAAGGCTCTGCTCTGTTGATGTAATTTAGCCCTCTAAGGACCTTCTGTTTAATGTATCATTTAATTTTTTTAATATATAATTTGAAAAAAGTCTGGAATTGTGTTAGAAAGTGAGAATTTGTTTAATTTTATATCGTGTTCAAGGAATTTCCTCTAGCTCTCCATTAGTTTTCAGATCAGTTCTCTGGCTAGGATAAAAATATAAATATATGCTTCTCATGTAGTAGTTCTGGAAACAGTCAGAGTTGTCTTTTGCCATGAACTAAATATTCATTTGTAACTTACGGTTGATCATGTTCTCCCATAGTAGTTTTCGGTCTCGTTTTCACTTGTATGGTATATTCTCAGTTTTTCTATGTATGTCCAGATAATCATTCACAACCTTTAAGTAGCTCATAATATATTTGGTTATGTTGGTTTAGCACATCGCCTCCATTAATTTACCTATAATTGCTGCAGTCTCCCAGATTGAGCGCTCTCATTTGGGCCTGTTTACTTTTATGTGGAAATGGCCAAACTATTTATGTATTCTTTTTGACATTTAGATTAACCCCTTCTTAGGGTTTCTATGTTTATGCTTAATTATGTTCAAATTCTTTTTTCCTTGATATTTAATCTATCGTGATGGTCATTATCTGTGTTTTTGTAGAACATATAAATGTTTCCATGCTTGTTTAACATATTTGCTTACTATACTCAGCAGAATTAATACTAAATATGATTTCTTGTAAAGTTCAGTACCTATTACAAAACAATTTTTCATGTTATAAAGATTCAGATAACCGAACCATCTTTTAGAATGGGTTTTTGTTCTCATACCCTTATTCTGTGAAATATTTCCTATTTCTACTTATGAAAAACCGTCTGTTCTGGAGACTCTTCCCAGATAGACTGAATGTCCTCGTTCACTCCACGACCTCTTTGATTTCTAGAGGGTTTTCATCTATGTTCATCATTTCTACAGAGTCAAGCTTGTTATTCCTTACTATCTATGTTATCACTCATAAAATTGTGAAACATTACTTGACATGGTCATACAGTTCATTTATCAAAAGGATAAGGTCTCCTTAAGCCTTTCAAGTTGGTATAGGAAAATTTCATTTTTTACATGTTTAACCTATCCTAAGGTTCAAGGCCACCTCCATTTAGGTCATGTCATGTCCCATCAGTCATCATATGGTGTCAGTTTTCATTTCCCAATCATTTAAATTCAAAAAGGGTGCTTAAGCCAATTTTTCAACATTTCGTAGCGTTTTATATAGAAAAATGGCAGTTTTCGCTATGAAACTGCCTAATAGTTTCGTAGTGAAATTGTCAGAAGTTAAACTAATCACACTACGAAAAAATATTTTCTTGCCTATCTTGTCAAACTCGATATGAAGTGTCATTCCATGATTGGAGGAGTTAGGGTAGAGGTCATTCGAGTCTGTTATGGTTAAATCAAAGGTACAAAGCCATTTCTGAGGTCATTATTACCATTTTTAGTATACATGTGTCATTATTAATGCATGAGATGTAATTTAAACAATAAAACCTTATCCAGTTATTATTTTTGTCATACTCTGATTTATCTTTGCATGTGATTGGATTTATGGAGAGTTGCTTCATCGAGCCAAGCATGTTGCTGGCATATTTAAACTTTGTAGGTGTCATAAAGTAAGAAAGGCTGAGAAGATATAAAGAACCCATGGCTGCAAGGAAGAAAATAAACAAAGGTTGTCATTTCCACAGGTATGAGCCCATGGACATGAATTTTCTCGATGAAGACCCAACTGCCATGGAGGTTTTCAGAAGAACATGTTGCTTACAATTCTATTAAAGGTTGCAGGGTTGTCATCTACAAGTTTCCCAGGAGTTTTCTAACAATTTCACAGGAACGACTTCAAAGGTAGGAATGCTAAACCTTACAGTGACACCATACAACATTTCAACAGGAACATGAATCCCTAGAGGAGGGGAACAGTGGCTTAAAGGCATCAAGTTCACAATGCAGGATTATAAAGAGTACATCAAACCATAGCATAGTGAAATTGATATGATAAATGCTATCCCTAGGAGTTTCATGAAGGAAAACTATTCAAAGCTGTTGATGATCATTCAGAAGTATTTTACCTGTGAAGGAAGGTTTCACATGGTCTACTCGTACCACCTTAGGCTTCTTCTGCATTTTGTGGGTAAGAGGTCACTTGACTTGCCCTTTTATTTATGTAGAATTCTAGGTAAAATGTTAGATAAGGTTCAAATCAAAACAGAGGGCAATGAAACTTCTCTGTTTCACCATGGTTTGATTAAGTTATTGGTGTTAAAGGAGTTGAAGAGACTAGACACAGATTGGACTTCCTTTATGTTCATGAGTAGTTTTGAAATTGATGTTGTCACTCCTAAGAGGGCCTACAAACCTAGAAATATTTTATCACCAACTGTAGCAGAGGAAGTTGAAGAAGGGAATAGATCATCTCCTCCAGAACTAGTGAGCATGGAGGAAAAGCCTTTGCAGAATATTGACAGACCTAAAACAACACCTGCAAAACCGAATAAAATAGTCAGCAAACAAAGCAGCAAGAGAGTTACTAGGAGCCAAACAATGGTTAAGGGTGACTTAGAGGACATCTTGCATGCAATTGACATTGAATAAACTCCCATTGTCCAAGCTGAAGACATTGAATATGGAGGAAGAAAGCTAAAGAAAGTTAAGACAGCTAAAACGTTAGAGCTTGAAGGTGATGATGTTGGTTTCATGTTTCAACCTAGAAAGCCAGTGACCAAACATGCAAGAAAGGTCATGGAAAGCAGTAAAGGTACTCAGAAGTTCAAAGAAACTGCCCAACCACCTAGCATCATAGATCTATCTTCACTTGCAAAAGAAGAAATGATTATCAAACAAAGAAAGGGTAAAGAGAAAATCTTTGAAAAATAAAAAATTGAAACCCTTAAGGAGTAGTTGAAGGAGGTAGGTAAGGAACTATCAGTCTTGAAGCAAGAAGCAAAGAATCATAGATATGAGAAGGTTCAGTTTGAACAAATGAGGAAAATATAGGAAGATCGGGTCACAAGTGTCTCAAAGACCTTGGAAAATACAAAAAGGTTGATAAAGTGGACTCAACCACTAAGGGGAGAAGTCAAACACATCAAAAAGATAAACCTACATTTGCAATCCAAGAACAGGGCATTAAAGGACAAATTGCAAGATCTTCAAGAGAAATTGGATCTGATTCATGAGGAGTTGGAAAAGAAAGGATTGAGAATGACTGTGGTAGAAGAGCCCATTAGTCAACTGATTTTAAATGAGGGGGAAACACCACAGGAGTAATAATTTGAGATGGAATATGCCTTAAGAGGTTCATAACATGCAGAGAACCCAAATTTTTCAGCTGGAGGTCAGTTTTTGAAGATAATTTTGAAAGGAGAAATTTTTGGTTTTTTACATAGTTTTGTAGTGTACCTCAAGCTTCAAGCTAGAAATACACTACGAAAAATCCTGTAGGTGCATTTTTGCATTTAAATTCAGTTTTGGCATGTTTTAAGGAGAGGGATCCATGGCTATAAGGTGTCATGACATGATGAAGATGATGGAACAACAAAGAAGTGAAGAAGATGGATGGAAAAGCCACTTTTCCCACGCTACTAAAACTCACTACGAAACTGTCGTGTTTTCGTAGCGAGAAATTTTTAAAGGATTTTGAGCATCTTAAAAGCAGTTCTTTCTAGCTGGAGACCTCCAACATGTTAGAAGAACTTATTAGAAGATATTTATGACTTAAAGGAATTTCCATGCAGCCAGGTCATCAGTCAAAACAACATTGAAGATGAAGGTCATCCATTCCTAAAAGGTAGGGTTATGTTCCACAGATTTAGGGGTGCTTTAAATATGTAAAGTGGTGGTGAATTTGGTCATGTGTCCTTTGAGAATGTAATATTCATTATGTAACCATAATTTAACTATTTCACAGATAGGATAGAGGAATGTAATAAATAGGAGATAGAGTCCTCTTCGGAGTTGGTTTCTTTAAAAGGTAGCTGTCAGTTTTCTGTTGTAAGTTATTGATTTCAATTATGAAAGGTGTCATAGGAGAATTCGAGGATCTAGCCACTAGGTAGATCATCCATATTGTAAAGAATGTCTATTTATAGAAAAAACATCGAAGAAGCAAGGGGTTGGAGAACATTTGCATCAAATTGTTGCTTGTATGTTTTTTACCATTATCAGTAATACAAAGTGAAATTCTACTTTCCAGACCTGAGATTCTCATGAGGTTTTTGATATGTTATTGATTTGAATCTTTATGTTTAATCAATGGCAGTATATTTCATCTCTAATTACTCAGAATTCATAAATGTTATGCTCTGACTTATTTTAGTGGTGAAATGATTGTGTTTTCCTATGTTATGTGTGTGAGTTATCTCTGTTAAAAACCTCTATGTGCCTCAGCTTCCATGTGAAGAAACATTGTCACTGAAACTACTGATTGTTGACTCCATAAGCCCAATGGTAGCAAGCCTGCATTTTTCAACCTAAAATCATACAAAAATAAGTTATAATTCCATAGAGTTAGCCATATAGTACTATCATTATTCAAAATCATAAACCCCCCTTGAGAGGGCCCTCTCAAACTAAAGAGGCTAATCTTCAGTTAGAAGTGGTTTGAAACATTTACAATGAGTTGTTTAATGAGCAACCAATAAAGTTCAATTTGGTGATAACAGTCCGCATTGATATCTATGCTCTCTTAGAATTCTTCTATGCACGGTAATTTTTAATAAGTAGACATCACAAATTATAGTAGGAACATACATTAATTATGAATTAAATAGTTAATTAGCTTCTATAAATAATCTATTTAGCAGTCTTGTTGAAGGAATAATTTCTATTCTATTGTAATCAACATTCAGAGGTTCAATGAGATAAACATACTTAATAAATATCGTATTAAAACATTTCTTTCTACTCTGTCTTGAGTTTATAATACTTATCTCAGTTAAAAAAAGCTTATGGTAGCCTCCCAACCATGAGAGAGGCAATTACGCCCTCATCTCCCCTCATGCTCCTCACCAGAGTAGAATTGATTAACAGTTCTACTCAAGAAAGACCTCAAGACCTCTATCCAACCTCTTCTCCAGTGTCAGGTTGCAGAGTTCTACTAGTACAAACTAGCTCTGGACCACTCTCACAATATAGCCATCTGGTTATTCTCTTCTCATTACACATAATCCCTTCTCCTCTTTGGAATTTTCCTTTTATCCTCAAAGGAGAAGGTAACTATCAATAACTGTATTAGTCTAGCTAATATAGAATCTTGGAAATTCTACCCATCAGTTATGGAAACCACACCATAAAGTAATTCTTTATTCAAAATAAGGAAATAAATCTTGTTCATCAACTGGTTAACATACTCGTTAATCTTTTTTTACTTAAAAAGTCAAATGTATATTTTAAAGCATCATAAAGAAATTAATCCAAGTGTTACATCTTCCCCCACTTGAGGTAAACACCATCCTTGGTGTTTTACTCTATCCCAGTAAATAATTATGCATAAGCCTCTTGTACAAAGCCTCCATCTTCACAAGTAGCCTCTTCCGGGCCAAAGTGCTTCCACTACACTTTAACTTGGGTGATGGATCACCTCCATAGCGTTATTTCTCTCTACTCAAGAATACGTTGAGCCTCTACCAGAAATTTGTCGTCCGGTTCAACCTGAAACCAGCAAAGATTTTGAAAATTTATCTCCCTTTAGAGATCCTAGTATCCAATTTAACCTACCTGCATGTTTTTCCAATGTATTACATACTTTGGTTAATGCACATATCGTTTCAATATAGATACATGAAACACATTATGCACCCGTATGTGACTAAGTAAAGTCAGCCAATAGGCTTCTGACCCGACTCTTTCCAAAATTTGGAAAGGTCCATAGAACCGGGGATCCAACATGGCACAGGTAATCCATCTTAAGGTGATCTTCCTGAGTCTAATTCTCACATACACATGATCAACTACTTTGAATTCTTGATATGTCCTCTTTCGATCCACATATACTTTCTGCCTATGCTGGGCAACTTTTATATTTTGTCAGATTTTCTTTACTTCTTGCTCCATCTCAGCCAATATTTCTGGTCCAAGAATTAGTTTGGTTTATGGGCATCTCAAAATTGATGGGTGTTCGTCATTGCCTTCCGTAAAATGCCTCAAAGGGACTCATCTTGAGGGATTCCTGGTATCCATTGTTGTAAGAAAATTATACTCAATGCAAATAATCTTCCCACTTCATGGGTTGTTGCATCACATACATACGTAACATGTATTCTAATATTTGATTCACCCGCTCAGTCTGCCCATTTGTCTACGGATGATAAGCTATGCTAGATTGGATTTGTGTGCTAAGACCAGTGAATAGTGCCTTCCAAAAGGCTGAGGTGAACTTCACATCTTCATCTGAGATGATTGTTTTCGAAATGCCATGTTATATAAACACCTCCCTCATGAAGGTGTCAGAAATTTTCACTATTTTTTAATTGGACTGTACTAGAATAAAGTGAGCTTCTTTGCTCAGCCGATCAACTACCACCATTATAGAGTCATTTTGTCTCTTTGATCTTAGTAAGCCTATAATAAAATCAAGTGAAATGACTTCCCACTTCCATTCTGGTACAATAATAGGTTGCAACAAACGTGTTGGGTGTTGATGCTCTACCTTGACCTGTTCACATTCCAGACATTTAGTCAAGTATTCAGCGATATTTTTATGCATTCCATGCCAAATGTAATCTTTTCTAATTGTTAGCATTTCTTGGTAACCAGGGAGTCCAGAATAAGAGCTTCAGTGATATTCATCCAAGATAAGCTCTTTTAAGCTCATTTTATTAGGAATTTATATCTTTCCTCGAAAAAACAATAGTGGTTCATTATTGATCTTATAATCAGATTATCTTCCCTGATTTTCTATTTCTTGTGTTTAGTGCCATAAAAAAATGATTTTCAAGATCATTTTGCACTGCCTCCTTCACCTACTCCTGGAACTTAAATTTCACACGGTGAAAGTAGAGTTCATACATATAATGTTATTTCCTACTTAACACATCGAAGACACGATTTTCCTTACCTTTAATGTGCTAAATTTCGAAATAAAATTCACTCAAGAATGCATTCAACCTTGCTTGGCAGGCATTCAAGCCAACCTGCTTAAAATAGCTAGTCAAGTTGCTATGGTCTGTTTTCAACAAAAAAAATTTCCCAATATGTAGTGCCTCCATACTTTGAGTGTGTGCACTACCACGGTCAGTTCTAGATAATAAGAAAAATATCATTGTTCATGATCTTTTAGCTTCCTATATTCATATGCAATGAATTTTCCATCCTTTGACAACACTTCTCCCACTCCTTCCTGGCAAGCATTGATGCAGACTTCAAACTCCTTGTTTTGATCTCAATATGGGAACTGTAGTCAACAGTTGTTTTAACCGTTCAAAGCTAGTTTGGCATTCACTAGTCCACTTAGACATTCGCCCTTTTCGCTGCATGGAGGTAATAGGAAAAGAAATTTTATAGAAACCCTTGATAAAACACTGGTAATAGCCAGCCAATACCATGAAAGAACGTATGTCTGCTACGTTTTTGGTTACCTTCCATTCCATAATATTATTTATTTTTTCAGGATCTACTAATATACCTTCGACATAAATTACATGGCCTAAATATTGGATATGTTCTTTGTAAAAATCACACTTACTGAATTTGGCATAAAGTTGATGATCCCTCAACATTTTTAGTACCAATCATAAATGTTCCTTATGTTCTTCCATGGTTTTTGAGTAAATTAATATATCATCAATGAAGATCATACCAAATTTATCAAAAAATAGATGAAAGATGTTGGTGGGTTGATTAATCGAAACGGTAAAAACCGCAAACTCATAATGCCCATATCAAGTACGAAAGGTTGTTTCATATATATCCTCATATTTTATCTGTATTTGGTGATATCTAGATCTTAGATCTATTTTCAAAAATAAAGTTTCCCCCTTTACTTTATCGAAAATATCATCTATTCGTGGAAGCGAGAACTTGTTCTTAACAATCAATTTGCTAAGCTACCTATAATCCATACACATTCACATCGTACCATCCTTCTTTCTCACAAACACTACTAGTGCTCCCCAAGGAGACACACTAGGAGGCATGTATCCCTTTTCCAACAATTCATGTAGCTACTTTTTCAGCTCAGTCAGCTCAGGTACACTCATTCGATACGGTTCTCGTGACAGCGGTAAT
The DNA here is from genome assembly GCA_034641835.2 of Pinus albicaulis. Lineage (NCBI taxonomy): Eukaryota > Viridiplantae > Streptophyta > Pinopsida > Pinales > Pinaceae > Pinus > Pinus albicaulis. Next base: position 593,686,282 of record CM076575.1, read on the forward strand.
GCACCGGGCATTAGTTTGATGGTGAAATCGATATCCTGCTTTGGAGGTAGTCCCGATATGATTTTCGGAAACATATCCATAAAATATTGTACCACCGGTATATTTTTTAACACAGGGGTCTTATATTTAGAATTGGCGAATCCTACTTGAATAGCATAAATCAGACATCCTTTTATAATGCATTTACCTAGCTGGGATGTAGTGATGGGGCACAATTGAAGTGGTTTATTAATTCCTTGTAACTCCTCGCACGTTCCATTTTCAACCTTAAAATAGATGATTTTATCTTTACAATCTACTAGTGACAAATGCCCTTCCAACCAATCCATTCCTAGAAATATATCATAGGAACCTAAGGGTAGAATATTCAGCTCAACATTTATATGTTGGTTTCCTATTTTTAGGGAACAATTTGAGACTTTAGCGTTAACTCTTCTCTTTGCCCCAGTGGCCAATTGTACCAGTGAGGGAATCTTGCACTTCTGGCTTTGAAAGTCACATTTTTTAACTATCCGAGGATTTATATAACTTAAACTGGCACCAGGATCAACTAAAATAGAAATAGTTTGGAAATATAACTTACCTTCCAATTCTATCATGGTTGGCTGGTAATCTTCTTTCTGATCTTCTAGTGTCGTGTTAATCCTTTGTATATTTCATGCAACATCCCCCACTATGGACGCCTCTTGCAGATTGGCTACATTTTTTCTTCTCCCATGGTGAGGACAATTCTTATACTAATGTGCCTCACTGCATCCCTAGCACTGTAGCGGAAATTTATGGATCTGCCCATGATCTGGTCTATTGGCCATTTGGGTTTTTGTTGGTTTTTTCCATATTGTCTATTTGTTGGGTTTCTTGCAGCATTTTTATAGTTTCCAAGTCTGCTACCTTTAAAATTTTAAGTACCTTTCTGCCCTTTCTTTAGCAGCCAACTCCTCCCAGCATCTCCTTTTGCCTTGGACTACTGATATCACATTTGTGCTTTTCGAATCACCTCATCCATAGTCTTTGGATTCACAAATTTGATCCTCTCCATGTGAGCAGGTAGGCTACTTAAGAATCATTGTAGTTTTTCCTTTTCATCTCTAAGATACGGTACATAGCTCTATAAGTCGGTAAATTTAGTTATGAACTCATCCATAGGCAATCGTCCCAACCTCAAATCATGAAGTTATCGAGATTTTTCATCGTAAAAGCGCTCTGCTATGTATTTTTCTTTAAAATACTATTGGAATGCATCCCAAGTCACATTTTGGTCCTCAACTCCTCACACATTTTTAACTTCCTCCACCCATAATGTGGTTTTTTCCCCCAGTTGGTAAATAACCAAGCGAGCTTTGAGTTTGCTGCTATATTCATAAACTTGAAAATATTTTTTCATGTTAATTATCCATGCTTCTGCCACTTCTTCAACCTCTCCATCGAATGTAGGAGGTTTAACTTTCCGGAATTCACCTTGCAACTCTACTTTCTATTTTTTCATCTCCTGTTGAACTGAAACATTTCCAAACTATGCTTCATTATATGTTCTATTTTTATTACTTCGCTAGGTATGGATTCCTTCTGGCTTATCATTAGCTTGTTGTTGCTATCAACCCTCTTCTCGGGCATCCCTCTCTGGGCTTAGTTGGGTTGTCCCTTCATTTTGAATACCTGAGAGGCTTTTAAGAATCCTTTCTTATTTCCACATTATCCTCTCATTATCACTTCTTACTCTAACCATTTCTTCCTGCAATTGTTGCACCATATCCAAAAATCTACTGGTCTGTCATTGTTGTTCCTCGAGTAGTCTGTTGGTTTGTTGATGTTGATCCACGCTCAGCTAGACCCACATTTTTCGGTTCATATCTGGGTTACACTGGGGGTGAGCTTCCGCTGTAGCTTTGGGAGCTTGATATCCAGACCCCCTTCTCATTGTGTTATGCCAACCCCTTCTTCCTATGTAAGTGCACAATTTTACACATGCCCATTGTTATTTATTTGGCCCCTCTGGGTCCCAGCGTGTGAACGCTGCTCTCATACAACCTATAACATCTATCCATAACAAGGAATTAAAAAAAATTACCTTCATTCACATTGAAGACATACTATACATAAAATTTAGTTAACATGTCACATCAATATATAACATATTGTATTAAAGATATTACCTTTCTTGTTACTAAGGCTTCACATTAAAGACTCCTCATAAACTAACTTTGGAAGAACTGTGGGTAATGTGTGGAATATTATTTTTTATTTGAGTATTAAATCACTGGTTCAGTACCATTGTACATCACACAGATTTTGTACCTATTTAAATTATTTCACACACACCTTATCGACTTAGTTAATACTCCATAGCATTGAATTTGCTATCATTATTAATTTTTTTTGACATCTCGTGCATTCCTCACCGTGTATGGAGTTTTTGATCAACTGTTATGATCTTTGTTGGGACGATTAGGGTAATACCGTTACCCCCAAACCCTAACCATTCATGCCATGTTCTTCCACTGCAAGGGCAGCATGATCTTTGCAACTATTCTTCATGGAATGTATCTCTTCCTTTTGCCCTCAACCTGAAGACGTAAGGTAACACATTCATGCATGTTTTTCATTAAATTCTGGTGCTGGAATCTCTTGTTGTGTTAAACAAGTATTTTACATTCTCTCTCATGTTCAAATATCTATTTTACAGTCTTAAATTTTTTACTATGGTGTAACAGGGACCTTCACTTTCCAATTTTCTTTTCAGGAGGGTGTGTGTTCAAGTTTCCATTCTCGGTTTTCATGGAGGTTTTTATTACAGTCTCTCCATGCTTATTTCTTTCTGGAAAATTAGTTTCTCCAGCATCGGTATGGCCAGGAAAGGTAAAAAAAAAATTCCTACTCCTCTTTCTCTTGTTAATTTTCCAAGGTTTAGAATAGTACATAGCCGAATCTCACAATTTGCTATTGGTAATTTCTATCTCAAGTCTTCTTGGTCAAATCCTAGCTCATATGTCAGGTAACCATTTTATTTTTACTTCTGTTCTTACGCTTTCCTTTTGAATAGTTTTTATTTCAACCAAACCTCTGAGTTCTAACAAGTTTCCATTGTCTTGCATGTAACAACGTGACTCTGATTTCGCGAGCAACCATGTTTAATTTTTTTCCTATATTGGTTTATGACATCACTTCCATTTCTCCAGGTATTTATGGAAACTCCATAGGGGTTTTATCTGAGTTGTTTCAAAGTTTGGTGCTATATCGGACTCTTCTCTGTTTGTTTTGTTAATTGGGTCTTCTAATGAGGGTGTCTAAGGCTCTTCTCCTCTGTTGATGTAATTTATCCCTCAAAGGACCTTCTATTGAATGTATCATTTAATTTATTTAAGAGAGAATTTGAACAAAGTCTGGAATTGTGTTAGACAATGAGACTATTAAATTTTATATCATGTTCAAGGAATTTCCTCTCGCACTCCTTCAGTTTTTAGATCATTTCTCTGGCTAGGATATAAATATACATATATGCTTCTCATGTAACAGTTCTGGATATAGTCATATTTGTCTTTTGCTATGAACTACATATTCATTTGTAACTTATAGTTGATCATATTTCCATAGCAATTTTTGGTCTCGTTTTCACTTGTATGGTATATTCTTAGTTTTGCTATGTATGTCCAGATAATCATTCATGTTATTTAAATAGCTCATAATATATTTGGTTCTCGTTGTTTAGCGCATCGCCTCCATTACTGATCCGAATTTATGCAGAAACACAAGAGAATACACATATAAACATAAGTGCAAAGATGTAGCAAAGATAACACTTCATTTCATTAATATCAAATAACCAAAATTTGTTTACAGACAAAGTGAAAATAAACTAGAGAGGGCGCTGGTAGCTTATCTCTGAGAAGAGATGTGGCGGCTACATGCCTTTGAAATTTGTGTTACAAATAAGCTTGAAGGCCTATATATTATTGAGAAACAATGGAAAACCCTAAACATCCAAAAAACTAACCCTAGGAGATGAAACGCCACAATATGGGCCCCGTCGGGGTAAATTGGTACATCAATTTCTCGAGGTTGTAACTTTGGCATATTATCTCCGTTTGACGCACATGATACATCGTTAGAAATACCTACCTGAGGACTACAATTTCTAATAGAGAATATCAAGTGTTAAAACGAACTCACAATAGGCAGAGGTTTGATTCCCAAAAAACGTCGTTTAGGGCCTCAATACAACTCCGGAAGTTCATGACACGAAAAACTGCCAAAAATAGTAAATTGTGCTACAATTAATGAAACTAAAAAACTGAAAGAAACAATGGTGGATGTCTAAGTGGAATAGGCAGGTGGCCACCAATATCCATGTGGATCATTCCTCCCCCCTTAGGAATAATTGGTCCCCATTGCATTGATTTCCTCCATGAGATGAGGAAACTTCTGCTGAACTTGGTCCTTAGTGAGCCACTTGCCCTGGTGAAGAATTTGGCCTACTTTGACAACTTGATATAGTTTCATCCTTTGATGGTGAGTGTTCTTGATCTGTGTGTCCATAATCCAATCAGTTTAGGTTTGTTCCATGCACTCTGGGTTTAACTCTATTGGTGTGAGTTGTTTTGCCATGTCAGATGTGTCCAGTAGAGGTGGAAAGTACAGCCAAAGGCAATCAACATTGAACATTGGGTGCAGACCAAGGAATGGTGGAATACTGATCTCGAAGGCATTGTCCCATACATCCTTACTGATGGTGTATGGCCCATATCAGAGCGAGAAAAGCTTAAGGTGGGGTCCAGCGAGGCGCTCCTTCTGCAAATGTAGCCACACTTTTTTGCCCACCTAGAAGTTGTGTTGCAACCAATGTTGATCATGTCTATGCTTTTACTTAGCATTGGCTCTATCCAATATGTCATGGACCTATTGGCGAATGTGGTGATTGCGCTCAATGAAGTTGTTCGCCTTGGTAGCTTCAGAATGAACATGAGCCAAATCAACCTAAGTAGTTGCAAATGGCATGGCTACGTCAATGGGACATAGTGGCTCGAATGCCAAACCCACTTGAAAGGGGTTCTGGTCGATTGAGCTGTGGAGGGCTCGATTATAGCTATTTTGTACATATGGGAGGCTCTCATCCCATGTACATGGATTCTTTGAGTTGTACATGCGTAGAATGTGTACGATCATCCTGTTGACGACTTCTATCTTGCCATCAATTTGGGGATGGAAAGTTGTGGACTTGGTGAGCTTGGTGTCTAGCATTGACCAGAGGCTCGACCAAAATATACTAAGGAACATGTTGTCCCGATCTGAGATGATAGACTGTGGGATCCCAAAGTGTATCCACACTCGTTCAAAGAAGAGTTTAGTAGTGGCTTATGTTGTGATATTCTTCTTGCATGTTGCCATAATGTCCATCTTTGAGAATCTGTCAACGACCATGAAAACACAGTCATTTTCCATGCTTAGAATAAGGAAGGCCAAACATGTAATCCATGGAGATGGATTCCCAAGGTTGACTAGAAGTACACAGTGAATTATAAAGGCCTTGCTCCTTGATGGTTAGTTTTGCAATGGTGCAGGCAGTGCAGGATTGGATGTACTTTTCGACATCCTATCGAAGTTTTGGCCAATATAAATACTTCTGCAAAGCTGCCATTATTTTCTCGACCTCGAAATTCCCAGTGACCAAAATGTAGAGCGCTTCCGAAATCATCTTGGCATGCTCGCTTGAAGGAATAGAAAGGTGTCCCAGGTGATATAGGAGTGCATCCTAGAGGTAAAAATTTGGAACTCTGTTACCCTCCAAGAGCATCCTGTATGTGTGGCCGAATTCTGGATCACTCTTGTAGAGAAGTGGCCGATTAGAAGTCTCATGCCCACAAGAGTTGAGCACGATGGCTATCGCCACGATCAGTGTTCGGCTGAGGCTGTCTGCAATATTATTATTCTGCAACTTCCCCTGAGTCTGTATGAACTACAAGGGTCGGTGGTTTGTGTGGATGATCATTTCCTTCCCCAAAATGTAATGTTTCCATTGTCGGCAAGCCTGCACAATGGAATACATGTCTTTTTCATAAGTGGGATACTTCCAAACTGTGTCGGACAGTGTCTCACTATGATATACCATTGGATTCCCTTGTTGAGTAAGAACTTCCCCAATATCATATTCAGATGCATCTATCTCGATCTCAAATGGTTGTTGTAAGTCTGGTAATGTGAGAATAGGGGCACAACAGAAGCGATGTTTCAATTCTATGAACGCCTTTTGTTGAGATTCCAACCAAAATAAATTTTCTTTCGCTCCTCCCTTGGAGACTTGACTCAAGGGCCAAGTGATATGAGAGAATCCCAACACGAACTTGTGGTAGAAATTAGCAAGACCCAAAAATCTTCGAAGATCTGTTAGAGTGGTTGGGGCTGGCCAATATCGAATGAATTAGATCTTGGTTGGATCCACATGCACCCCTCACTCATCAATAATGTATCCCAGATATTGAACCTGGGTCATGCCAAAAGTGCACTTCTCCAAATTTTCACACAACTTGTGTTTCCGCAGTGTTTGGAGGACCTCTCAGATGTGGTGGAGGTGCTCTTCCCAAGTTTGGATGAAGATCAGGATGTCATCGAAGTACACTACTACAAATGAGTTGGTGAATGGCCACAAGATGTTGTCCATCAGCCTCATGAAGGGATCAGGAGCATTCGTCAACTCGAAAGGCATGACTAGCCATTTTAAAAGGCCCTCCTTGGATTTGAAGGCAGTCTTCCACACATTGGATGGTTTGATTGGTACCTGGTGATACCCGGACTTGAAGTCGATCTTTCTAAAATAATTTTCCCCTTTGAGTTGTTCCAGAAGTTCATCGATTTGTGCGATTGGGTACTTATTCCAAACAATGATCTTGTTCAACACTCGATAGTCAATACAGAGTCTCCAAGTCCCATCATTCTTCTACAACAACATGATCATCGGGCTCCCATAGGGGGATGAACTTGGCCAGATGTGACCTTTCTGTAGGAGCTCTTGAATTTGCCTCTTGATTTCATCGTTTTCCATAATAAAGCGTCGATAGATCGGTCCATTGGGCAGTTGTGCACCTGGGGTCAGATCGATGGGGTGCTTTGACCTGATAATGAAGAGGTACCCCTGCGGGTGAGGTGAAGATGTCATGGTACTCCTCCACGACCTTGGTCCATATTTTGTTGTCCTACGGAGGAGCCCTGTCTAGAGGTCGTGGCTACATTCTTCTTCATTCCATGAGGGCGGATCATGAGGAAAAAAAATTTCCCGATTTTGGAAATGAGCTTACTGCATTCTTTTGCAGTAACCAAAGAAATAGCGGCAGGAGGTAGCACCTCTAGTATCCTATGCAACTTATTTCCCAAAGTAAAAATAACAGCATGAGGCCAGGAATCATACACATCATGTCGCTTCCACAAGTATGGTTAGCTTAATAATACATCACAAACATCAAGAGGATAAATGCCACATCATACCTCATAGGTGAAGGGCTTGATGATGTAGGGCAGGCGGTACTGCTCGCTGACGCAGAGATCCTGTCCTTGGTGAAGCCACCCAATGGTTTATGATTGTGGGTGTGTTGTGGTTAGCAAGCCCAACCACAACACCTCTACTGAAATGAGGTTCTTTTGGCTCCCACTGTCGACAATGAACTATGTCACGGAAACCTTTACCCACATTTGGGAGTTGAAGAGACGTTCCTCCTCCTCTAGATCTTTCGATTCTTCCTTTTGGATATTCATGGTGGAAATGGTGGCATTGGGCTCTACGTCGATAATCTGCTTCCCTCTATCATTCCCCTTCTCGAGTTTTGATTTAGTGTTGGAGATGCATATGATTCAATAGCCTTCATCTCAGCCACCAGTGACTACTTCGCCCGACACTGACTTGTGCTGTCACTGGATCTCTTATGGAACTCACACCACTTTCCCATGTCATTCTTTAGCTTCGTTGTGTTGTTTTTTTCTTGTGGCTTTGGGAGGTTGTCTTGGGCTGCCATGCCTTGGATTTGTCCTTTGTTTTTTAGTTTGTGGGCACCTTTCTCTTGCTTTTGATTCACAAATCCAAAGTGTCACTTCTTCTATTTGAATTTCTTCTCAATCTTGGCAGCATATCGGTATGTCATACCAAGTGAGGAGATGTCGAGGAAATCCATTTCCTTCTGAATGCATTTGTGCAGAAAACTGCAGTACTTCAACACCAAATGTTTCTCCAAATATTTGATACCCAAATTTGTGCACAGGGTATGGAACAGATTCGTCAGCTCATGCACATCTTTATCCTTGGGTGCCGCAGCGTAGTTAATTGTATGTACTTTTTCTCATAGCTCCCCACGGGAATATTGTTCCTTGATGGTGTCTCCGAAAGAATTCCATTTGGGTAAAACCGAGAACAAAGAGGGTTCGCCAACGTCCTTTTTCTCACAGTAGGTTTCCCATCAGTCCTTGACATGGGGGGCGTCTTTGAGCAATGAAAAAATAATCTTCTCCCGGTCAGAAAAGTCATGATCTGAGAAATATCCTTCTAATAGATTCAACCATCTATCTACGGTGTTTGCATCTATTTTTCCATAAAATATGGGAATGCAAAAGTTTACTTGTACCTTGACAAGGGTTGCACCTCCAGAGTGGCTCGTAGATGCAGATGCACCACTAGTGGGCAGTTGTTGAAGGATCTGGGCGAAATTATCCATCATTGCGTTCCTTTGTTTTTCAAGGGCCTCCTCGAGCAATATTTTGATAGAATCTCTTGCTCCATCCTCTTTCTTTTCGTCCCCCATGGGCAGTAATCATGGTTTGCGAGGCTGATATTGCAAAGTTTGAACTAGATCAAGCCCTAACTACTTATACCCTAACCTCGTTGGGGACATGCAAAGAAGGATCGAGAAAGAGTAGACCGCTCTGATACCACTAATCCGAATTTATGCAAGAACACAACATAATACACATATAACCATAAATACAAAGATGCAGCAGAAATAACATTTCATTTCATTAATATCAAATAACTAAAATTTGTTTACAGACACAATGGAAATAAGCTAGCTAGCTAGGGCGCTGGTAGCTTATCTCTGAGAAGGGATGTGGTGGCTACAGGCCTCTGAACTTTGTGTTACAATGAGGTTCGAAGGCCTATATATTATTGAGAAATAATGGAAAACCCTAAACTTCCAAAAACCTAATGCTAGGAGATGAAACACCAGAATATGGGTCCCGTCAGGGTAAATTGTTACATCAATTTCTCGGGATTGTAACTTTGGCATACCATCTCCGTTTGATGCACATGATACATCGTTAGAAATATCTATCTGAGGACTAAAAAAGTTAACAAGAATTATAAAATCTAGAATGAACTCATTTTCACGGGAGCTTTGATGCCCAAAAAACGTCTTTTAGGGCCTCAAAACGATCTGGAAGTTCAGGACCTGAAAAACTAACAAAAATAGTAAATTGTGCAACAATTAAGGAAACTGAAAAACTGAAAGAAAAAATGGTGGAGGTCGAAGTAGAATAGGCGGGTGGCCACCAATATCCACCCAGATCAATTACTTTACCTATGATTGATGCAGTCTTGCAGATTATGCGCTCGCTTTCGGGCCCTTTTACTTTTCGTTGGAAATGGGCAGACTGTTTATGTATTCTTTTTTACATTTAGATTACCCCCTTCTAAGGGTTTCTATGTTTATGCTTAACTATGTTCAGATGGTTTTTTACGTTATCTGTGTTGTTGTAGAACATATAAATGTGTCCTTGATTTTTTAACGTATTTGCTTACTATACTTAGCAGGATCAACACTAAAATCTGATTTTTTAAAAAGTTCAGTACCTATTACAAAAAAAAAATTCAAGTTATAAATATTCATATTACCGGACCATCTTTCAGAATGGTTTTTTGTTCTCATACCCTTAGTGCATGAAAGTTTTCTTATTTCTACTTATAACATACAGTCTAGTATGGGGACTCTTCCCGGATAAACTAACTATCCTTTTTCACTCCACGACCTCTTTGGCTTCTGCAGGATTTTCATCTCTATTCATGATTTCTACAGAGTTAAGTTTGTTATTATTTATTGACTGCATTGATATCTATGCTCTCTTAAAATTATTCTACACGTGTAATTTTTAATAAGTATACATCACAACGTATATTAGGAACATACATTCATTCTGCATTAAATATTTAATTCACTGCTATAAATAATTTATTTAGTAGTCTTATTGAAGGAATAGTTTCGATTATATTGTAATCAACATTCACAGGTTCACTAAGATAAACATACTTAACAAATATCATATTTAAAAACTTTATTTCTACTATTTCTTGAGTTTATAATACTTATCTCAGTTAACCAACGCTAATGGTAGCCTCCAAGCCATGAGAGAGGCAATTACGTCCTCATCTCCCCCCATGCTCCTCTTCTCCAGTTTCAGGTTGCAGAGTTCCACTGGTACAAACCAGCTCTGGACCACTCTCACCTTACAACCATTTGGTTATTCTCTTCTCATTGCACAAAAGCCCTTCTCTCTAGGATTTCCCTTTTATCCTCATATGAGAAGGTAACCGTCAATAAATTCTTTACTCTAACTACTCTAGAATCTTGGAAATTTTACCCATCAGTTATGGAAACCACACCATACATTAATTCTTTATTCAAAAGAAGAAAATAAATCTTGTTCATAAACTGATTAACATACTCGTTAATCTTGGTTTACTTAAAAATTCAAATGTATATTTTAAAGTAGCATAAATAAAATAATCTGGGTATTACAATATCCACTAACAACATAACAGTGGAAGACAACATGTTTGTAGCAATAGATATTTGTAAAACCGTGGAAAAGAAGGTAGAGAAGGAAAATGTAGAGCAGGAAGACCTAACTATAGAGCATAATAAAGATGTTTTTAACATTGTTTTTTAATATGCAGGTACTCAAAATAGCATGGGAGCAGAATTTGAAATCAAGGTTGTTAATAATTTTGATGCAAAATTGAAGCTCATTGAAGAATGGATTTAAAAGCTAACTGAACAAATTGATGCGGGTCTTAAAGCATCAGCTGGAATAAAAGAATTGAATGAAATGGTGAATAATGTTCTTGAGTGTGCATATTACAGGAATAAAGCAACAATCCCTGATGATGAATGTGAAGAGAATGATATGGAAGTTTTTGAAAACAAGGAAGAATGCATTAAAACCATTTTTCCCCAATGGAGTCAAGAACAGATAAGATTCTACTATCCAGAAATATGGAAAAAAGAAAGTCAGGAATATGAAGCGCAAGAAGCAGAGCAAATAAGACAGTTTAAAGATGTAATGTTGTGGCAGCAGTCCATGGTTGAACGAATATTTGAAAAGAAAGGTGTAGAAGACAAGATCATATTATTTTTCAGCACAAATTCAAGAAAATTCAAAGAAAGATTGCAGCAAGAACAAGTAAATAAATATGGGGCGTGCAACAAGAAAGAACACCAAAGAATGAATCAATTCGAGGATATAGAATTTGGAAGCACAGAAAAAGAAAATGCAAAGATGTAAAAGGTTTGAGTCATTGTAAGCCTAGCTGAGTAATAGCCCAGCATGCATGTTTGGGTGATAATTGAGTCACGTTTGAGTTATGTTGAGTCATACGGTCGTAATTAAGGGCGAGTGTTAAAACAAGATAATTACTCCCACGTGAATAGTTTGCTATATTTATAGAGTTAGTCAATTGGGTGTTGAGTCAAGTCGAGTTAAGTGATAGATGAATTTAGTGAGTAGTTTCATGTCAAGTTATATTAGGTGAATTGCTAGTTGAAAAATTTTAAATACTCATCAGCGGATTCATTGTAATTTATGTAAATCAAGTTTGTGTGATCAATATAGAAGAGCCACAACTCGTGTTATTATATTGACAAATTTGGAAAAAAATGATTTGTCGAAATTATGAAGACATATAAAAATGATTCTGTGAAATTGTGAGAACACATCACAAATGGAAAAAAATGATTCAACTAGACAAAAGAAAATTAGACTTTCGGACATGAAAAATTAAAATAAAAAGAAAGTATCTATTGTAACCGAATAAAGGTACTTACTCTTGTTAAAAAATTTAATTGGAATTTCACTTTCAAGATTAAAGCTTAGTTTTGTAATTAAAATAAAATTGAATATATTAATTTAATTTAATTTTTTTAATTTACTCATTTATTACTCAATGGAAATTTAACATCCTCTACATTCAAATTCAATATAATTCCAATTTTTATTATTTTACAAGCCTTCTTTACATACAATCTTTCTATCGAAAACTACCAAAATTATCTAATTCTTTATTTGATCCACTACCTTTATTTGTTCAAAAAATTAACTTCCTTCTCAAGTCACATGACAATGCAATTAGTGAGATCGCTAATGGAATCTAGTGCATCGAAATCCAAAGTTCAGAGGTTAAATTATTAAAGGTATTATTTCGGTCCTTAGTGTTATCGAGGACCTGGGTACATTTACCGTTTTTCAAAAAGATAAATAAAAAGAGTACATTTACCGTTAATAAGTTAAATTATTAAACTTATTATTTAGGTTGTTAAAAATGATAAAGTAATGTTTTGTTAGATTTTGATGAAGAATTTTATAACGTATTTCTAATTTTAAATTTAATTAATATGTAATTTTAAGAAAATATTGATATAAAATTGAAATGTGTAATTTGATCCTGAAGTAATAGTTATATTTTTTTTGATCAATTGGGTTCTAATAATTTATGATGTTTATAATAATTGTGTTGAAAGGTGTATTTTATATTATGAGAGTTATGTGTTATTTAAATTATGTTTATTTTTCACATAATTTTTTAAAATAAATTTTTTTTTTTTAAATATAAAAATAATGTAATTTTAATTTTAGTATAGTCATTTTATTTGTTAATATTAATTTTAAAGAATATTTTATTTAATATTAATTATAAATAAAATATTTAGATTTGTTGATATTGTAATTTAATTTGGTAAAAACACTAATTAAATATTTAAAAATAATGCATAAATATTGTATGGTCCAATCAAATGTTTGAAGGTTAATTTTTTATTAATATTGAAAAATAAATATTTATTTTTCGAAGTTAAGCATCAAAAGTTGTATTGGTCAATGCTATAATAATAGTGGTCAACAAACAATTGATTATTAGATTCATGCCTTGGCAATGACTAATAATAAGTGGGAGATTTGTAATTTATTCAAGTCTTAGTATAAAATTAATATGTGAAATTTTAAAAATTTAAAAATAATATAAAATTTCAATGTGAGCCATCAATAAAATATTTTAATAAGCAAGAGTAAGTAATATTGAGATATAATTAAAAATATATAAAAAATATAAACTATTTTAATGTCATTGTCATATATATATATTATAATTATTTAAGTACATATCATATAAAAAAATTGAAAAAAATATGTTTGCATGATTTGAAGTAGTCTCTCTATTTTACATTTGGACTTACAAGTTTAAGTTATGTGCTCTATATATATTGAAAAATACAATTTAAACAATGATATATATATGTGTGTGTAGAGAATGCTAATACAAATTCATTGAGATCTATTTATTGAAACACACACGAAGTGCTACTACAAATTCATTGAAATCTATTTATGAATGAAAGAGTTAATTTTTTTTCCCAAATTTTATATTTTGATTAAAATTTACATTGAAAGAACTTTAATACCTCTTAACTCACACTAAAAAAATGCTTAAAACAAATTATATTGTTTATAGTATGATGTCCTTAATGTAGTAAAGTATAATAACATATGATATATGAATGTCTTATATTTTTTTTTATTTTTTTTAATATAATGTTTTTGATGCAGTAGACTGTAATAACATATGATGAATGGATGCCTTATAAGTTATATTGTTTATAGTATGATGCCTTTATATGGTAGGGTGTAATAACATATGATTTATAGATGATTTATATCTTTGAAATATATTTTGAAAATTAAAATGATTTATAATAATTAAAGTTTAATAAAAAAATTTAAATCTAATTTTTATATAAACTAATAAAAGATTTAACATTATTTTTTAATATGAGAAATTTTATTAATATTATTTTTTATTAAATATAAATAATTTTAAAGAAAATTAAGAAAGAAAATCCAATCATCATAAACAATAACATAGAAAATGATTTTATCCTCTATAATGGTAAGCAACAAAATTCTTAAAAAAAAATATTTAATTAAATTGCACAAATATTTAAAAAAATATATATATCTATAATGGGAAAAATTACTTATTACTCTCGCTGAAAGATATATAGAATCTACATAAAATTGTATTTTAGTTACATTTAAAATGATATATGATTTAGTAAAATTAATCAAGTTTATATATGAAATATAAATAAATATTATTTATTGAAATTTAATTTAAAAGTAATGACAAGTTAGAATAAATAATAAATATATTTAAAAAGAGTTGTTTTTAGTGAGACATTTTGGTTTTTTGGTACTTGGCACTTGAATTTGGTAGAAACTTTTGAGGTGAAAATTTGATTTGTGTTATTTAAAGTATTTTTTTACTGTATATATGGATCCAACACTTAAAAAACAGTAGGGCACTTTTATTTTGCAGGGGTTATCGATAAAATCCACTGGTAAAATATTGATTTGTGTTATTTAAACTGGTATTTTTATTGTATATATGGATTCAACACCCTGAAAAACCCCTAAGACAATTTGATTGTGCAGGGGTTACTCATCAAAATCCACCAAAAAAACATCCAAAAAATCTCACTAAAAACAACTAGATTAAATAAAAAATAAAAAATAAATTAATAAAATATAACTAATTATAAAATCATATTTTTTTCTTGAATATGTCTTTTACTTTATTATTATTATTTATGAGTAATTATATATTTATAATCCATATATATTCTAACCAACCACTTTCAAACATCTCAAATAATATTATCCCCGTCATCAACATGAGGGATAACATAACTATCATGCATGGGAAACAACTAAAAGAAAAATCGTTATGGGTGATCTTCAAGGGAGCAAAATCATGATCATGAGAAAATTTGTCGATTAAATAAAAATTGAAAATATAAATTATTTTTTTAATTGAAAAAAAAAAAATATCACATGTTAAATTGAAAATATAAATTATTTTTTTAATTGAAAAAAAAAAAATATCACATGTTATGATATATGTATTGAAATTTATTGTAATCACGTTTCACTTTAACTTAGGCCAGGGGTGGAGACCACCAATATCTGTTTTAGCTTCAAGATAGGCCCGCAACTCTTTTATTTGGACAAATTTGAAAAGAATGGAAAATGGGGATAGTATTTCCAGAAATTCGCGAGTGGAAAGCAAGAGAATGAAGTTGTCTCGTCAAATTAAATGGTGATGCGTAACGATTTTGAGAATGTGTCTCAGTCCAACGAGTTTTAAATCATGGTATGGGGAAAATAGCGATTTCGTTAATGTATTGAGGAGTGTATGTGAGTTTTTTGATTTAGCCAAGTACAAAATCTAATAGGTGATATACACTTCATTATTAATGGAGTTATATCTCCATAAATATTGGTTACATAAAGATTTAGTGAATGTGTATTTGTTATTAATAAAAGAAATATTTTCTCATTTTACATATTAAGCAATATTTTTTAATAAATATTTCTCAATCTCCATTGTTATCGTTTATTTATATTATATTGTATATGAGCCTAGGCGAGGCATCCCAACTGGTGATGGCCATGTGAGCGTGGAGGTTGGTCTCTCGAGGTTATGGGTTCAAGTCCTCCTTGGATGATAAATGTAAAACAATGTAATCATATATAATATAATATCAACCTAAAAAAATATATTATATAGATATAGAAATTGCAATTCAATAAATTAAATGGTTAAAAAATGTAGAGAAGCATCAAAACACTTACTTTATGATACATCTCACATTGTAAATATTAAAACTAGTTGTTATTGTCGTGACAAACACCCTCCAAAATTTTTCCCATACTCAAATTTTGGAGCCTACTATGGATCTTACGATCGGTCGTTCTATAGTTACTTCTTGGTCAGCTGATGTTTTTTTAGCTCCCTTCTTGGATTGGAAGTGTCGAAGTCAATTTCTCACACATGCTCAATTTGAAACACGTTCATGAGCACATTCTTTTACTCAAGCTTGGAAAATCATGGCATATTCTATTAGGATTGTGTCTGTGTGATGTACAATCCATGTTGATAGTCAGTGCGCACTGACAACGATAGTTTCTCACATCCTAGTTGTGTTTGTACTTCCATTTCTACGCACCTTTATTTTCTCTAGTGTCATTTTCATGTTTTTAACTTTTGCTTTCACTTGCTTTCACTCTAACTAGTGTCATTTTCATGATATATTTGCTCTGGGATGTGTTACTTTCACTATTGTTCACACATCGCAAGAGTCGCTCGAACTTTAGAAATTGTTGTATTCTTGTATGTCTATTGTCGCACAATGTATGTATGCTTATTTTTGTGGTTTCAATGGGTTACATTTGTATGAATAAGTTGGTTTAACCATGTAAACATCAATCGCACTCATTCCAAAACTTTAATCATCTTTGGACAAATATCTTCACGGTAATCGCAAAGTGTACCTTTAGTTTCGCACTTGTCATAAATTCATCGCAAAGTTATCACATTGAGGGAAATATGATGTTAATGTGTTCTGGATGATATATGTTGTTGTGTCATCAAATTTTTTTCAAGTGTGTGATCACAATCAAGTCTTGTCATTGTTTATATCAGTTGCATGGATCTCACACTTAGTCAAATTTGGAAACCTTCACAACTATACAACCTTGCCTCATCCAACCCTTCTAAACTACGCATTATGTAGTCTCAGCCTTGCAACTTCCTTGTCTCTTGGCACTGCGCAATGAGCAAAATCTGCCTCTTAGAACTGCACATTTCACAAACTTAGTGCTCAAAGCCCAACGCTCGAGTCCCGAAACTACGCAATATTTCTCCCTAGCCAATTCAACACTGCACATTGCCCAATCTCATTCCTTGATCCTCAAACTTGAACTCCTAAACTACAAAATCACCTAGATTCTTGTCCTTCCAATATTGTACATTTCGCAACCTTAATAATCAAGCCCAAGCCCTCACTCTCAGAGCTGGGCAATCTTTCACTCCAACCCAACTAGAAATGCACATTGTATAGTCTTAAGGCTTATTCCTCAGCCTTGAGCCCCTAAAATTCACAATTACGCAATCACCTAGTCTCCTCTATCTTCTAAAACTATGTAGTTGGTTGAACCAGTTCGCAACCTCTCAACCTTGCTCACTAAACTCCCAAACTACGCAATCTTCTTCCTTAGTCCAGTATGAACTACATATTCTGCAGTCTCAAAGCTCAAGCTCCACCCTTGACTTCTAGAGCTGCGCAACTACGCAATCACTGAGCCTTTCCCTTGTCCCACCACTGGTTCCAGCTCATTCAATGTATCGTCATGCAACATCTTAGACTAAGGGTTTATTAGACTGATGTTGTCTTGTCATGGATGCATTAAAGATAGAATAACTCTAATATTCTATGGCAAGATGATTAATAAGGATATGGATAAGGAGGACATGCTAGATGACACCTAAGGAGCCGAGGAGAAAGGATGATCATCAAACAAGAAGATGAAGGAACACTAGAGTATAACAAAAGACTAAAGATCAGGATCACATGAAGACTCCATCTGATTTACGACTCTTTGGAGGATAGATATGAAGAATAAATCACAACTCTCATGAAGATGAAGCATTGTCACATCATTATGTCTTCAGCATCATGGATTGGTGCAAACACTAAAAACCATTCCATGTGTTTTTCTCTAAGTGTTTTTCTCCCTTTTACAAGATAGGTAGAATGACATCTTTTCACGTTGTTGGCTATCACATAATGTATATAAGCCTATTTTAGGGGGTTCAAGAGGTAATTATTGTGTATATGAGTTTCTCTAACCATGTTAACATAATTTGCATTCATTCTCAAAGTTTTAAGCATTGTCGCACAAGTGTCGTCACGGTCTTCATAAAGTGTTTTAACTATCGTACTTATCGTAACTTGTTGTAAAGTTGTCACATGGAGGGAAATGAATTTTTCATGTGTTATGGATGTTTTATGTTGTCATGTCGTTAGGTATTCTAATTGTGTGATCATATTCAAATTATTATCATTTTTCACATTAGTCTCACTAATCCCACACTTGGCCATTTCTGAAAAATCTTCCCAACTAAGAAACCTAGCTTCACTCGGCCTCCCTGAACTGTGCACTACACAGTTTCAGTCCTCTTTTTGTGACCTTTCCTCTTTGCACTTTGCAATGCGAAGTTCCTGAATCCAAGGACTATTGCACTGCATAGTTTCTGTGCTTAAGCTCTGACCTCAACCTCTAGAATTGCGCAATTCCTTCTCCCAGCTTGGTCTTAATTGCACACTTCACAATCTCTAGCCTCAAACTCATCCCTTGGGCTCCTGATATACATAGTTGTGCAATGAACCAACCTCCTCTGCCTATCAAAATTGTACAATGTGTTCATTCAGTGACCATCCCCTCATCCTATCTCACTGGCTCCCAAAACTGGGCAGTGTGCAGTCTCAAGGCTTAAGCCTCGCCCCTGGATGCTTGAACTGCGCAATCACTGAGCCCATTTTCCCAGCCTTCCATCTGGTTCTAGCTTAGTCAATGGATTAAAATGCACTATATTAGACTAAGGGGTTTTCAGACTGATGTTGTCTTGTCATGATTGAATTGCAGATGTCAGTACTATTTGACACCATAACAGGATGATAAAGAGGGATATGCATAAGGGAAGGATGTTAAAAGACATATTTATAGATGAATATGAAAGCTGATCAAGGAAAAGAAAAAGAACACCAGTTTGTGACCAAAACTCAAGGCTTGAGATCACTAAACATTCCTCATCACCAAGCCATGAGGAGGTGGAAAATAAAATCATTATCGAGTACATATAAGATACATAGCAGCAATAGTGGTTTTACATTGCCACATCATCAAGTTTTCCATATCATCAATGCCATGTCATATCATGCCATGAGTTTTCATATGCCACATCATTATTGTGGATCATGTAAATCATTATGCAAAATGTATTGTAAAGTGGAAGTCCAAAGGACACACATGGAATATGAAGAGTCACGTAAGTCGAAAAGTCATAGGAAGTAAAAAAATCATGAAGGTAATAAAAGAGTCACAAGGAGGGTGAAGCATCACCCCTTAGTTATATATATATACCCTTATTGTATGAGCAACGGAATTTTCACCTTGGCTCCCCCCAAAAAGGATTAGAGAGATAAGCTATCTCTTTTGGGGAGCAAGGAGTGGCTCCAATGCTCCACTATTGGAGCTAGCGATGTACATTGTATACATGTGTCTTGTAACTTTTACTTAATAATAGAAGCCTTCAAGGCCAACATGTTCTTAATGCATGGATTATAAATGTTTATAAGAGTATTCCGTGGATTTTTGTATTTCATGTTTTCTTTCACATGTGTTAATGTAGTTGAACTATTTTAGTTATTTTAGTGTGATGTAATGGTTTTTAGTGTTGTCCCATCCTCTAGACTACTCCATGAGATATTAGACAAGCCTTTCTCATTCATCGGTTATAATGACCATCACATTCCTTATGGAATATTCCACTATATGTTGGGAAGATCCTTCTTGTTTAGTGTGTCTCTTCTTGGGTGGTATTGTTACCTCTCTCTTAGAGGCACACCTTTCCCACTCCTTCCACAATATAAGAACTTTGATATACTTACATCTGAACACTCACTAGGAGCACCTTCTTTCTTTTCGAAGGCACCATGCATTCCTCTCTCTTGTTGACAATTAGATTCAACACAAATCTATATGAATACATGGAAACCAGGATGATATTCCGAATGGGGCTTCTACACCAAACTGTGTGCGGTATAATTGGTACTTCACATTAGGGAGACACCTTGGTTGACATATTTATAGCACCGTCAATAATGGCACTAGAAGGAGGGATAGATAAAAAGCTGACGTATTCCCAAAATCATAATCCCACAGTGTTCTTCTAACCTACTCCTACAAAACTTTAAATCTCTGTGAAAATTTTTCATGCTTTGTCTCAGTTTAATTTTAATGGTGAGGGTGGTATATTTGTATCGAGAAACATAAATGATTTTCTTGGGTTTTGTATAAATTTCCAAATTGATGATGAATATGTTATGTGTATTCTATTAACCCTCACTCTCGAAGGTTTTGTTAAGCACTGGTGTCATACCTTACAATATTCTTCCATTCACTGTCTTCATCATTTTACTAAGGAGCTTCATCAATCTTTCAATTGGTATGACAACCAATAAGTTCACAAAAGAATCTATCAACTCAAAATGGATCATGATGAATAATTGAGGTTTTGCTAATAGATTCCTCCATTTTTGTTATGAGTTTCATGAGGATGATATGGATCAATATTTATATAAGAAAAAGTTTGAACATATGGTTCATATTTCTTTGAATTAGTTTGAATCTAAGCCTCTCGATGTTTTCACTTCTCGAACTCTTGTGAATCGTGAGACACCTCTAATTTCATAGGGTGAAACTATTATTATTTTTATTCCTTGCCCTCCTCCTTTTCCAGTCCTAATGTGGATCTCCCCTTATGGTGGTTGTAAAGTTGTGAAATTTACAAATCAAATCTGTAATCCATATTCTCGTTCTTCTTCCATTTCCCATGATTCAGATTTAATGGAGGAAATTCCAGATAGGTTCATGGAGCTTACGGTGAATACTAACTCTTCCATTCCACAAGATGATGTTACTATTCATAATTTGAGTCTTGAATCTGATTTGGATTTCTGTGATCCCATATCATCTATAGGCCACAACTTTTTGTACCATGATCCACTTGAGAAATTTTTTCCACCAGCTAGTTTTTCACACTCTCTTGATTTTCGTGTTTCTATTTCAAATTGTGATCAAATACAGGGTAGTCACATTACATAGGTAAGGGAGTAGGAAGGAGAAGATTCTTTCAATCTTTCTTCTATTTTCCAAAATCCTTCACGTGAAGATGATGCACTTCCATTATTGTATGATTTTCAATATTCTAGTATTGGTAGTGAAACAAATGTAATCAATTATTTCGATCAATATGTAGCCTTAAGAAAAAATCATTCAAATGATGATGACTTTATTGATGTATATAATAACAAATTACTAGGTGTATTAGTGGATATGTTGGTTTATCATGAATATTTTATTTTAGATACAAAATCTGATTCAGTTAAAGAATATATGCTTATCAAAACTTCCTCTTCATCTCACTATCCCTTGTTCTCTACTATTTGCGATGCTGTTATGAAACCAACTCCAAAAATAGAAGAAAAGAGAGATCAACTCCTTAGAAATTAGCCACTTTGAGGGGGCAACCTCCAATATATTACATAAATGAACAATTCTTTGATGATACAAATGACAAAACCTCCTTCTATATATAGGAGTCCATGGGGCCACAATATAATCCTAGCCGACCTAACAATAATAATGTAAGGGCACAATAATAACAATATTGGGGTTACAGGGGTACAATAATAACAATAAGGGGGTTACACTAACAACAATAAGGGACTACACTAGTAATATAGGGACCTAAAATATGCGTCTACTTGTGACATATATACTCCATGTTCTTCACATATATCATCCAATGAGTTAACCTCTCAAATGGCACAAATTTTTGATATTACCCATGATGCAAATGAAAACAATCAAATATTTGAGTACTCTTCCCAACCCTCATCATCTCTTCTCTTGCATGAAGAGAACTCTTCAAATTGTATTTCTCACAAAATTTCCTTGATTCATTCATCTTTGATTTTACGATAATATGAATCTTTCGACTTGAGTAATATGGTTGTTGAATTTGGAAAATCTAGTAAAATCAGTGACACAGATGGCTTCCATCCGATGAGTAGTGTCCTTATTGAAGCTAGTGGTAGCAACTATCCTCAAACCTTGCATGATTTGGTTCAATATTCAGAATGTGAATTTACGATCCCCAAAAGTTTCGAGACTTATCAGGAGGTCAAGGAACTTCAAACTTCGTTGACGATCATGTCAGGATTTCGCGACTATGGTAAGCCCTCTGAGCTAAGTCAAATCTAGTTTCTTTCACACAATCCTTCTCTTTGTAAGGTTTCACTCGGTGCAAATATATTTCTGAAAGATATTTGGTATTTAAATGTAATATTTTAAACTTTCGAGATTTGGTTTCTAAAATAATTTTGGAATATTCTTCAATTAATCCATATTCATGCAAATCTCTCGCATCAAACTCGGGTTTGGATCGTGTATCTATCACAAAGTCATGGAATTGCAATTTGGTCATTTTGAAGACTATATTTGGCCAAAGGAATCATTCCTATCAAATTCATTTCATAATAGTCATCTCTGAGTTTTTGTTGTGAAGGTTATATTGCAAATATTTCCCTTCATCACACATAAAATCCTCTTGAGTGATAATGAATGCGCGAATTATTGTGCAAATAAAATTCTCCTCCATTTATGTTAGGTCCCTATATCACTAGTATAGCCCCTTATTATTGTTAGTGTAAACCCCTTATTGTTATTATTGTGCCCTTGTAACCCCCATTTTGTTATTATTGTGCCCTTAAATTATTATTGTTAGGTCGGCTAGGATTACATTGGGGCCCACTAGGATTACATTATGGCCCCATGGACTCCTATATATAGAAAGGAGGTTTTGTGAATTGTATCATCCAAGAATTGTTCATTTATGTAATGTATTGGAGGTTTCCCCCTCGAAGTGGCTCATTTCTAAGGCGTTTATA